>NEEC01000016.1:1200000-1630000 GCA_002189035.1 Utricularia gibba | reverse complement strand
CATAACTATAATGAAATATACGATCAACCAACATTTATCGAATTTGAAAAAGAGTCAGAAGAAATGGTTCGATCCTCTTATCTTTATTTCTCGAACCAAGAGATCCATGAATCGGGATCCTGATGCATATAGATACAAATGGTCCAATGGGAGCAAGAATTTCCAGGAACATTTGGAACATTTCGTTTCGGAGCAGAAGAGCCGTTTTCAAATAGTGTTTGGTTGATTACGTATTAATCAATATTCGATTGATTGGTCTGAGGTTATCGACAAAAAAGATTTGTCTAAGCCGCTTCGTTTCTTTTTGTCCAAGTCACTTCTTTTTTTATCCAAGTTGCTTTTCTTTTTGTCTAACTCACTTCCTTTTTTCTGTGTGAGTTTCGGGAATATCCCCATTCATAGGCCACTCAATAAAGAGCGGAGAGAAAGAGTTTGCTAGGCTGTTTATCTCATTTCTAGCATCTTTCTATTCTTTCTTCGGGAGAAGACTTCGTGAAACCTTTCCTATCTATTGATCCCTTAACAGCCATGGTTCCGAACTAGTCGGATTTTGACTTCTGCCTCTCTTGTTCTATGCGCCTTTGCTGTGCTTTCTTTCAGAAAGATCGTATTAGATTAGAAGATGAAAGATTAGAAGCGGGAAAAGCTCCTGCCCCGTGGATGGATAAGTCAAACTAAAGAGGCACTCCACGCCCGCTCTCTAGTAGGCGAATACTTTCTAACTGCCTAGCTGCTCTATAAGTCATCTAAGGGGGAAGTCGATTTCTTATCTTTGCTATTTATGAATTCCCCATCTAATCGGTGGAAACCGCCATCAAGCTAGGCGGCTCTGACGTGGGTTTAAACAATTCCTATCCAATATACTACAAAAATGTGTTTCATGACCGTTAGGGTTGATTGGCCGGCCGCTTTCCTTTGGAAGAACTCTACTCGGACAAGCATTATCCCTAACTGCTAGATGTCCACTGCTTCATGACTCCCGCAAACGAACTCCCTTCACACTCCCGCATTCCGGTCGAGATCTTGAAACCGTAGGCCTTCAATTGATCCTCCGGTCTTCAATTGGTCCCTCCCTTAGTAGCTCTCAACTCCTACACTCTGGGACCAAGTCAATTACAGACTACCCTGCTGAAAAAGGTGAGCAGCTTCAGTGGAGCTGGAGTGAATTAGTGGCATCTCGAATGCCCTCCACCTGTTGGTGAGTTACCCATTTCCTTCCGTAAGAAAGTAATTGTAGGATTGTTGTCCCGAATCTTGAGTACTCGTTGGGATTTTATCCTTCTGCCATTGAAGGAATCAGTCGTTGCCAAATATGCGCTTACGTCAAGGGTGGTCGTAAGATCAGAAGCATCTTCCCGGGAAATGAAACTATTAGAAAAAACCGATTCTCTCCGGTAAGAGACAACGCTAGAACTCAGTTTTTTTATTCCACAGGACACCTCAGGGAGTTTGAATACGACTTTACTAGTTCCGGATGAAAAGAGATGTGTATTTCTGTACACCTTTTCTGCAAGCAGATTAGGAGGACCAATTGAAGGCCAGAGTCCGGAATGCTATCGGGTATGTTAGGTTTGCGGTAGTGTGAAATCAGGCGCTATGGAATTGCCCTTTCTCAATGGAATAGCGCCTTCCAGTGGTAAAGTACCTTGCCCCCGACCATCATACCACCAAGGACAGGGTGACATCCACAATGAAGCCAACGTTGATGCTCCTTCAGTCTCTCCTCAAGAGGTCGATCATCCATAGAAGGAATGGACCTAAAAAGTCAAGTCATATGAGTAGGAGGATCAATCGGCACTCGGACGACTCCATCAATCTGACGAGTGAATCGCTCTCCCAGATACTTCTAATACTCCTAGCTCTCAGGGCCGAAAAGAATCAGTCTGCGCCTAGAGAGAGCGAAAGCATTTGTCGCCTCAGGAGTATTTTCATACTTACTCCCAACATAAGGAGTCAAATAGAGCTACACGAGCAGAACTTCTGAAGTCAGCCTCACAACAAGAATCCGCTTCTAAGGTTGTCTGTCAAAAGAGTGGAACCACCATAAAATACTTGATTCACCGGGTTCGGGACGGCTCAACTTTTTAGTAACGTTGAAAACCTAGAAAAATATCCTTAATTTTACTTGAATTGTCAAAGTAAATCTAGTAATTAATCGATTTTTTACGAGGGTTTGACCGATTGTAAATTCTTGATTTCAATATCTGATCTATTTATGCGCAATTCCGAAAGCAATCTAATAAGTCTAACTTAAAATTTAAAAGTTCTAGTTAAGTTAGGACATATATTCATTTTTCATTTGTTAATTTTAGTAATTTTTTTCAAACTAGATAATAGCTAGTGAATCCGAACTAATTAATAAACTAATTAATAAAAGAATTAAAAATTTTTTTATGGAAACGACATATCAATATACGTGAATCATACATTTGGTTCAACTTCCAGTTCCTATCTTAATAGGAATGGGACTCCTTATTTTCCCGACAACAACAAAAAATATTTGTCGTATGTGTGCTTTTACGAGTATTTTATTGTTAACTATAGCTATGATTTTGTCAATTAATTTGTCTATTCAACAAATAAATAGTAGTTCAATCTATCAATATGTATGGTCTTGGTCCCTCGATAATGATTTTTATTTAGAATTCAGGTATTTACTCGATCCGCTTACGTCCATTATGTTAATGTTAATTACTACTGTTGGAATTCTAGTTCTTATTTATAGTGACAATTATATGTCTCATGATCAAGGATACTTGAGATTTTTTGTTTCTATGAGTTTTTTCAGTTCTTCAATGTTGGGATTAGTTACTAGTTCAAATTTTATACAAATTTATATTTTTTGGGAATTGGTTGGAATGTCTTCCTATCTATTAATTGGGTTTTGGTTCACACGAACTTCTGCGGCAAATGCTTGTCAAAAAGCTTTTATAACTAATCGTGTAGGAGATTTTGGTTTATTATTAGGAATTTTAGGTTTTTATTGGATAACAGGGAGTTTTGAACTGACCGATTTATTCGAAATAATGAATAACTTGGTTTCTCATGATCAAGTAAATTTTCAATTTGCTACCTTGTGTGCTGTTTTAGTATTTGCTGGAGCAGTTGCTAAATCTGCACAATTTACTCTGCACGTATGGTTAGCTGATGCTATGGAAGGACCCACACCGATTTCGGCTCTTATCCATGCAGCCACTATGGTGGCAACGGGTATTTTTCTTGTAGCTCGCCTTCTTCCTCTTTTTATAGTTATACCTTATATAATGAATTTAATTTCGTTGATAGGCATAATCACAGTATTTCTAGGAGCTACTTTAGCGCTTGCTCAAAAATACATTAAGAGAGGTTTAGCTTATTCTACAATGTCTCAATTGGGTTATATGATGGTCGCTCTCGGAATGGGGTCTTATCGAAGTGCTTTATTTCATTTGATTACGCATGCTTATTCCAAAGCTTTATTATTTTTGGGTTCTGGATCTGTTATTCATTCAATGGAAACTGTTGTTGGCTATTCGCCGAATGAAAGTCAGAATATGGGTCTTATGGGGGGGTTAACAAAACATGCACCAATTACTCAAAACGCTTTTTTATTAGGAACACTTTCTCTTTGCGGTATTCCACCGCTTGCTTGTTTTTGGTCAAAGGATGAAATCCTTAATGATGGTTATATTCACCTATTCTCGCACTAATATCTTGGACTGTGGCAGGATTCACGGCATTTTATATGTTTCGTATTTATTTACTTACTTTTGAGGGCCATTTAAATGTTTATTTTCAAAATTATAGTGGTAACCAAAATATATCTTTATACTCCCTATCTCTATGGGGAAAAGGGTATTCAAAAAAAATTAACAAAAAATTTAGTCTAGTAAGAATGAATAATAATAAAAGTTATGATCTTTTTTTCAAAAAGATATATGTAAGTAATCAAAATGATAATGTAAGAAAAACAAATGAAAATAACGAACGTCCTTTTATTAATATAAAATTTTTAATTTTTATAATCAAAAAAGGATTTCCTGTTTTTACTATCCTTGTGAATCGGATACTACTATGTTATTTCCTTTATTTATATTAGTACTATTCACCTTGTTTGTTGGATTTTTAGGAATCCCTTTTAATGTTAATGAAAAAGGATTTTCGTTTGATATCTTATCCAAATGGATATTTCCGTCTATTAACCTTTTACATCAAACGTCACAAGATTCACCAGATTTGTATGAATTTTTTCAAAATGCAATTTGTTCGGTAAGTATAGCTTATTTAGGAATAGTTGTGGCGTGTTTTTTTTATAAACCTATTTATTCATCTTCCAAAATTTCGACTTAATAAATTATTTTTTAAAAAAATGTGTCAAGATTAGTTTTTGGGAAAACCTTTTAAACGTACTGTACGAGTGGGCGTATAATCGTGCTTATATCGATCCCTTTTATGGAGCAGCTTTTATTGCCTCAATACGGGAATTATCTAAATTAATTTCTTTCTTTGAAAAAAAAGTAATTGACGCAACTCCGAATGTAATTGGTGTCAGTAATTTATTTGCAGTAGAAGTAACAAAATATGTTGACGGTGGTCGTATTTCTTCTTATATTTTCTTATATTTTATATCCCTTTTCTCTTTTTTTTGTTTGGTTTCCTTGATTTTTTCATAAGCTCTTTCTTTTTCCACCCTTTCTTCCACTTTTTGGGTTTCTTTCAGTTTCTTAGTAAGAATGGGGGACGGTATTCTGCCTAAATAGTAGAGACAGGTAATAAATAAGAGAATACTAAAGACCCGAGCCATAGAATTGATAAATTCTAATCCAAGGTACTTATTAGATCGAATGTACTTATTCGATCTAATAGAATTATTTTGCCGTATCCAGATTAATACCAGCTCAAGCCATTTCATGAATAAAATGTGATCAATTAACCAATCAACAAAACTAATTGTTACAAATAACATCTTGTTGTTGTATCGAAACATATAAATCTTGACTAATCTGGCTAACATTGAACTTGGTAAAATGAAATGGTTGAATAATTGAAAAATGAGATTATTCAGGAATACACATTGAATGGTGAAATTACGCATTGAATTTCTGGTAGTAGATCCAGAATCAAAAAAGTGTTTGTGGTTATTCCAGAAGAATTGAAACAAAAGATATGGTAGAGCTAGCACAGTTATTGTATGAGGTCTACCCAATGCTAGATGCAGAGGCGCATAATAGATAGATATGAAGATCATGAACTGTCCCATAATAAAACCGGTTGTTGCTGATACCTTCTTCTCAGTTCCTTCTTCCATAACCTGAGCTCGGAGAAGGAAGAGATAAGAGGGCCCTATGGAGAATGTGGTCAGAAATCCATAATAGAGTCCGACCACAACGACCGAATGGATTATCTTCATGCATAAGGATACTAGATTACCTAGTAGAAAAGATTGAAAAAGCATCACAAACCTCCCTTATTTCTTTTCTAGTGCAATTTCTGGATTATTATATAATTTTTAACTATAGAAAAGAAATAGAAAGAGATAGACTAGAAACGACATCTGTTATGTCAATGACACCAAAAGGGTATTAAATGAATGGAATTGGGATATGGATGGAATATAATGAAATAGAGCTACTTTGAGGTTCTCTCTGAAATGAGGCACGTAAGGGAGCCACTACGAAGAAGTTCCGGGAGTTACGAAGGAGGGTTCGAGCTCATATTGTTCATGGGTTGAATCAGTGTCATTGCACCTATTACACTTACAGTGTCCAAATGTTCTTGAGACATTGTATTCCTGCCACAATATTGTTAGTTTGTTGAAATATTGATCTATTGACAAGTTACCCTGCACCAAGGTCTCTATTTCATGTTGCAGATGTGCCACTCTATCTTCATCTTGGTGTGTAAATTGTTCTTGGAGCATCAACCAGATTTCTCTGGCTGTATCACAATGTGCTACAGTCGTGGAGGTTGCTGGTTCCATGCAGCAATGAAGCCACCCAATAACCAAATCATTGTATTTCTTCCACTATTTGTAGAGAGGGTCTGAGAGTTGCGGCTTTCAAGTTCGCCAGTAACAAATCCTTCTTTTCCTCTAATTCGAAGTGCTTGAAGAACATTTCATTACCACTAAGAATAATTTAGTAAAGATACGGCGGACAGGTGAGAGTAACATCATTGGTGTCATTTGGAAGCACCTTTAATATGAAGTAAAATCAGAGTTGACAGCAGATGTGTTGTTGTTGAGAGTAGCAACCTTGAGGGCTGATATTAGCTCTTGGATAAGAGTTTATGTTGCCATCTGAGATCATTTTATCGTTCTGATACCATGATACACAGAAGAAGTTTTAGAGTACAAACGGCATTGAGAGGATGATCTGAGGGAAGACGAACAGCATTAATGTATTGATGAGATAGTAAACTCAAGATACAAAGTATTGAGACGTATACTGCTTATTTATACAGTATTTCCTAGTCTAAGGACTATGTGCATTTACTTGAGCTAATGAGTGTATGCTGATCTGTCATGGTCATCTGATTAACAATTTCCCCTTCCCCAAGTCCTTCCTAGGCTGGGTCATAACAATTGGAGGCAAAGTGGTGAGCGCATGAGCAGTGCAGGCAGGACAAGTGGGGGTAGCCTGTGGTTAAGCCTAGACATTGCACATAATTTAAAAATCTGACCATTTTATGAAGTGTGCCTGAAAAAATTGATCACCATCAATGTTAATTTTTTTTGTTTTAATGTGTGAGAAAGAAAACAAAGATATCAATTTTGTAGGTTACCCAGACATGGTAGTAAGTGGACGGCAACACCTCAACCATCATAAAAATGTAATGAACCATAGAGGTGGGTTTTGTAAAAGCTCACATGCTTACAAGAATCCTCAAGCGTGTTGAAATTCCCGAATCCATCAAATCATGTATACCAAGTGTGCCATTAATAAGTTTAAAAAAATCTCACTCACCAATTAAATTAAATTAAATTCATCAAGAGCGGCACTATTATTTATTACTCATAGTATAAACATATTTAATTCTAATAACCAAACACTACCTCAAAACTAAATCAAAAGCTCACATTCAGGAACAATTGTGATTAGATTTTCATTTTTCTTGATAATGCATAGTTATTAAATGAAATTTTAATTTGAAATTTGTTCACTAAATGCCTAAAATGGAGGGTCTCTAAGAACAATTACTGCACATTGAAGAATAGCGTGAAAGGAATTTCCACTTGCGGGTGTTGATTCTTGACTTGAGGTGTCATAGGGCTATTACACCATTTTCTTTGGACAACAAACAGTTTATGTTGTAGGCCCCATTTAGGTAGTCTTCTACAACTGTGCTATGATTTTATTTTTATTTTTTATTTCTGATAAGTAAAATGATTTTCGAAATTAATAATTAAAAATAAATAATATTCTACATCCATGTCCAAAAATATAAAATAGAATGAACGATAGATAGTAATTATAAATTTCATTTCACATATTGTACTTTATATTATTTGGAATTGAAAAAATATCAAATAGTTCAAATAAGTTGAATGTTTATCAATAAAATTATTCATAAGATATAATTTATGAGACACCAATGATTACAAATGACATAAATCAATATATATATATATATATATATATATATATATATATCATAATTTAAATTGATATAAATGAATAATTTGTGTATTCAATGTTTTGAACAATTATTTAAAGTACATGTCATTAAAATTTTATAGTCATAACTAGGTAGTTTTAATTCTTTTCACATTAAAAAAATAAGAAGATAATTGCATATAGTAGAAGCATCATTCAAATTTTGTAAAATATACCTTGTTTTTATCTTTAAACAATGGAAATAAAAACTTTTACTATTAAAAAACAAAAAAAACCGTTTTCAGATAAAAAAAAATTTATGACTAATTTTGAACACATTTATTTTCTATTTTTCAAAATTGGGATTCTTCAGCAGACATTGCTATTTACGGCAGACAGCGGGAAAAAATCAAAACAAAATCTTTCTAGAAACTACACTTAAACTCACAATTAGTACAAAAAGCCCATGATTCTGACTTCGGCGACTATAAGAGAAAATGCCCCCCGGCGCCATTTCACCGCACTCTGGTGCTCTGCATCCAATGGCTCCCTTCCCCAGCTCCTGCTTCGTCTTCCTGTTTGCTCTCCTTGCTTCACTTTCCGCGTCGCCCGTCGGGGCCAAGATCAACGGCCTCGGCTTCGACGTCGACATGATCCATCGCGACTCGCCTCGCTCGCCTTACTACGACCCCTCGATCCCCAGGTTCGAGCGAGTGCGACGAGCCATCCGTCGCTCATTCGCCCGCCATGAATCCCTGACCTCATTTTCTACGCACAATAGAGCTTCGAGCTTTAGGAAGTCCTTCACCACAGGCATAGTTGGTGACAGTGGCGAGTATTTAATGAAAATATATTTAGGGACACAGTTGTACCCCATTTGGGCGATCGCGGACACGGGCAGCACTCTAACATGGACACAGTGCTTTCCCTGCGAGGCGTGCTACAAGCAAGACGCGGTGCCTTATAACCCCGTGCTATCGGGACCTACGAGCTCGCGTCCTGCACAGACCCGCTGTGTCGGGGGCTGGAACCGTGTCCTGCGGATACGGCTCCAGATGCAACTATTTGTACAGCTATGGAGATGGCTCCTTCACCGCCGGAAATCTTGCAACTGATAAGGTCTCTTTTCTTTCACGGGATGGGTACGCATCGTTCTCCGGGGTTTACATTGGCTGCGGGTATGCCAACGGGGGGCTTTTCAGCGCCCAGGGCTCGGGTCTGGTCGGGTTAGGCAACAGCCCGATTTCGATAGTGAATCAGTTCAACGTTTCCCGTTTCTCGTATTGCTTGCCTGACAGCGCCGGGAAGGTCGTGAGCAAGGTCAAGTTCGGCAGCAAGGCGGCGATCAAGGGAAAGGGATTGGTCTCGACGCCGCTGATCACCACCTCCTCCGACGATAACCCTTTTTACTATCTAACTATTTTAGGCTTCAAGGTTGGCTCCACGGAGATCACATCATCACAAGCTAGGAAAAAGGGGAACACCATCATCGACTCCGGCACGACTCTGACTTTACTCCCATCGGACTTGGTCACTGGGGTCGCCTCGGCGCTCGCCGATGATATCAGCTGCAGCCGCAACCGGACTGCGGAGCAAGAAGTGGGGTTAGCGTTATGCTACAATGTAAAGTCAGCGGGCTGTGACTTCTCGTTACCGCCGGTGATCGTGCATTTCGACGGCGGCGACTTGAACCTGTCCGACACGAATACCTTCATCGAAGTGGAAGATGGGGTGAAGTGCTTAAGTCTTGCTGGAGTTCCTGCCTCTACGCCGGCGATCTGGGGTAACATAGCTCAAACGTACATACAAACCGAGTATGATCTCGGAAACAGGAAGCTGAAATTCCTGCCTCCGGATTCCTCCAACCCATGACGAACAAACACCCAAGGGAAATCACCCCATTAGCATCATCTCAGTATATGGAAGTGAAAAAACAAATAAGGAAACGCATCCTCCCGTAAACCACAGCAGCTACCCGATCTCATTTGAGGAGCATCTCATCCAACACAAGATCCGCTAGTCTCAACTAAAGACTGGCTCTCTGTTCTTCCATTCCTGCCCATGCCCCTTCCCTGCAGCGAAATAAAATGACTAAGCTCCAAAATGTATTCATTCCTCAGTTATTATCATTAAAATTCAGAACTCAAAAATTACTGCATAATTTTAAATGGTGAGACTTAACTAGTTAGCAGTCCTTTGTGGACGCTAGTATTTTCTTTCACAGCCCATGCAAACTAGACGTAAGTTTTTTTCTTTCTGACTACATGGAATAAAAAAAAAAATACATCTTTTTAGATAAAGTAAGCTTTAAAAAAAATTAGCAAAAGCATCTGCTGCTGCTGCTGCGATGGTTAAATGAGAATCAATATCCTACGAATGAGCAGCCACGTAGTTTTTCTAGATCAAAATAGCTCATTGCTGATGAAAAGACTACACGAAATCCCTTATTGTAAGAGCAAAAAAAGCAAATAGATGATTGTTACTGCATCCTCTGATGACAATCCATTCTTCTACATGACCATCTATGACTTCGAGATCCGTTCTACTGAAATCATGTTCTCCCAAGTGATTCAAAAGGGTAACATTTTTATCGATTCAGGAACCACTTTAGCTTACCTCCCGAATTACCTGACCAAGAGAATCGTCACCAATCTCACTAACACCACCAAGTGCGCCTGCAATCTGAGTCGCAGAAGAAAAGCAAGGTTTAGCATTGTTCTATCACACAGGCGATAAACTGTGAATTTTGACCACCATCTTTGATAGTGGATCTTGGTGGTGGAGACTTGAAGTTGCCAGATTCCAATGTCTTCATAGAGATTAAAGATGGAGTGAAGTTTTTGAAATTTGTAGGTCAGCATGGTTCCATGTTGCCAATTTGGGGAAACACAGCTCAAATGAGTTTCAAGATTAAGTGGCAAGAAGAAATTCCTACCTTACGAATGCTCAAATTCCAGCAGAGTAAAATGATTGGAAAACCAACTACTATCTTCATACATCTGTGTCCAATATTTCTATGCATTTCCCTTGCAACTTGGTGCATGTCAGCTTAGCAAGAAACCATTCGCAATAACAGGTCTACAGTACAAAGCTGCTTCATATACATACAGAAAATTCATTACAGCCAACAAGAGCCACCTAATTTCGAAAAGTTAAACCTGAAGCAGAAGATGGCTTTACTCAGGTAAAACGTCGTAGAGATCTGTCAAGCTCGTTACTATAATGATGAACAATGCCACCGTATATATGATCAATGTACTTTATTTGCCGGTGCCTAAAGAAGACATAACCTGGATGATTCGCAGAGGGAACACTTTCTGTTTAAGACTGAATTTCATCCTTGATGAGGTTCTTCAGAAGTGCTGTTAAAAGGGCATCCGCTTTCTCTGCTCGAATCTCTACTCTAACCCTTCTTTGTTCATCATACTCTGATTGAGTTCGTTCCATCTTCAATTTCTCATTCTCAAGGTTCTCCATCTTTTGCCTCCACTCACGCTCAAAAAGCTCCCTTTCCTCCGCTTGCTTCTCCATGCGCTTCCTCCATTGCATGTCAATATTTTGTTGCTGCTGGATGAATTTTCTCATTATCTCTTTTACACTCTTGATGAAATAGCCACCATTGCTCGCACTCACGGGAGTGGGGGTTAAATAAATTTCATTTTCTACCGACTTCGGTTGCTTTTCTTTCTTCGTTTTCTTTCTGGGAACAGTTGCTTCAGCAGCTATGGCATCCTCATGTTCTAACGAGCATTCCTGGTTCCACTCGTCCCCACAACTTTTCTTAGCCCTCTTTTCATCTCTCATCCGCACCATCTCAGATTCAAGCGCGTGCTGCTGCACCATCCTTGTGGTTTGTACAGATGAAACTGAATGCATCTCGTCATAGAACAGAGACTGCTGATCATCCCCCAAGTTGGAGACTTCCTGCTCCTGTATGGTCAAAGAACCCTCCGTAACATGTTTACATGTCATAACCTCGCATAAAATGGTCACATATCCCAGGATCCAATATCACGAGATCAATGGCCCAGATGCCACAGTCTCACAAATCAGCTCAGATATAGAATCAAAGGGCAGAAGATCTCTGCGATACACATCATAGTCCTAAAAATCAGATATGGGAACTCCAACAAAAGAAAATGAACCTTACCTTAAGACACTTCCACTTCCATCTGCATTGTTCAGCAGTCCTTAAGTGCCCCCTTTCCCTCATTCTGTTAGCCACAGTTTCCCACAGATCTTTATTGTTGTTACCTACAGAAAAATTCCATTCAAGCTGTGCCCTTATTTCGATAAAGTCCCTGATTTCCTGGTTCCCCCACTCAGCATCACTAAAGGGGAAATCGGAGTAATCACCGCCGCCTCTGGATGCAGAGAAAAACATTTGAGATGGAGGTGCTGGAGGAGGAGGAACAGGTACCATCACCGGCTGATAAACCTGGGGGTGTTGCAAGGGATACCGGTTGCCGCCACTGCTTCTCGGCGTAGCAGCGCCACCCCCACCGCCGCTGCTGCCAGGACTGGAAAGATGGCCGCTGACATTGCCGGAGCTTCTGTACATCGTAAAGATGCTAGGGTCCGATCCGAAATCCAGGTTGAGGCAACAACGATGCTGCGGGGGACTTGGTCGGAGGACAGAGAATTTTGTATGACTTGAAACGCCATTTTGTGCGAATTGACTTGTTCTTTTGAACCAGAGGCCCAAAACGGTTACGGAAACTCCTCAGGCCCAAAAGGTAAACAACAACCACCCTAGAACATGTGATATATGCATTTATTCATCACAAAAAAAAAACATCATTACTTATTTATTTTACATTCTTACAAAAATAAAAATTCTCATTTTAAAAAAATATAAATAGAAATCCAAAATATAAGTAATACTTCTCTGTCCTTCCCTCATTCTCATTTTTCTAGCATTTTTAACAAAAATACCCTTAAAAAGAATATAAACTTTCATAAAAAAATCTATTCACACTCATTAACCTAGCATCTATCAAAGAGAAGAACAATATTATGTGAGCCATTGACTGGGCAGTTGAATGTCGCTGAATTGTATATGATGAACTTTGTTTTAATGTAGAGGATTGATTGTTTTGTTTAAAAGCATTGTATTATCCAACTTGGTCAATGTCAATTGCTTGAATTAACATCATAAATTTTATCATGTTTTTATCTCATTTACTTACATCATTATTTCAACATTCATTAAGCAGCATGGATAAGGATAAAAAATATCAAAAATCTATAATGAAAAGCGATATTCCATAGTGAAAATTTTATGGATGAATACTAATGTTTTTAGAGGTGTATCCAAGTCCAATCAACAAGCAGGTGTAAATATATAATGTGACAAATAAAAAATAAATGGCTAGAATTTCGAGGGTTGTGGGCATTATGGACTCGTTTGAAAAACTCGACTGGTGTAGGGTGGGATCCAATAAGGAATACAATTAAGGCAAAGAATGAATGAATAGCAGTAATCAATTTGTTCATATTTTTACATTAAAATGATACGATATTAGTATCGCATGTTAATAAAAATGTTGTTCTTATTGATTACATTATAGGAGAATTGGAATGCTAAGAAATTTCATGACGCTTCACCTCCTTACGAAATACTTAGCTAGAGTATTCGGTGGAATCATATCATATGGTCAACATAGTTATACTCCAAGTTTTGGCATATTACTTAAGGAATGAATGAAGATGATGAACCAATATTAGAAGATATCAACTACCTCAATGACATTACTCTTTCCCATGAGGCCTTGGGAACATCTCATTTAGAGCATCTAAAGAACAAGAGGCATTGGCTCGTTCTAAAACGAAAAAATTAGGGTCAAATAGCAATAGTGACTTGATTGCAAGGTCCATGAAGTAATTGTTGATACAAACACACATCGTATTAACTTGAAGGAGCACTTCAGTGTTACGTAGTGTTGAAGTTTTAGAATCAACTTGGGGAATCAATGAGGATGATACATTATGGTGCACAGGGATTCGTTTGTTTACAAAATCGATCAATCGAGAATTGTTCTCAACTATCAAATGTAATATTGGTAATATTGTATGGCTCAAGGACCATCTCTCTGATCAATTGGAATTGATGTTCAATTAGAGGGAAGTTCCCCTCATAATAGCCTACTTAACGTACTTGATTTTCCTCTCTTAGTATTTATGTTATATTATATTTATATTTATCATTTCTTTATATTGACTCTCAAACTTAGTGATCTAAAAATATTTGAAACTCAATATTTTATTAAATTAGCTATTTTTATTGTAACTTTAACATGTCCAAATGTTTAAAAACTTAAAAACATATATTTATAAAGATTGTGGGTAATGTTATTCTTAAAAAATTGCAAGTTAATACATTTTTATTATATTTTCATTAATTATTTTCTAATTTATTAAAAACTAATCTTTTATGAGTTTTGTATATAAAAAAATATAATTTTTTATTTTATATTATTTATATTAAAAGTACAGTTCATAAAATTTAACATGACATGGTTATGGATGCCCTTAAGATTTGGCATTGCAATGTATCAGTCATGTTCAGAATTATGTCATTTTTCCATTGAATAACACATCTCTATAGAAAAATGTAAATTTTCGCATTTTTAATAAATGTTATAAAATATTTAAAACATTATTTATGAAATATTTATATTAAGTTATTAAAATAAGTTAAATTATTATTTACTTAAAAATATATTGTGGTATACAAAATTCGAAAAATATATTACTATTTATTTAGAATAAAATATTATTTGAATTAAATAAGATTAAATGGATTAAAATTTAAATTAAGTTTATATATTTATTTCTCTAAAAATTGCATTTCATCAATACATTTTTATCAATTTAAAAATATATTCCATAAAAAAATACTATAATATATTCTTTAAACTTTTTTTAAAGACTATATAAAATTTTGTAATATCACCATATGCTTTTACCTAGAAAATAAATTAAAAATTAAAAAAAAAAAGCTTCTAATTCAAGGCCAAATCTCGTGGCCATATTGAAGTGAATTGTTGTGTATGTGATAATGTTTATAGCTCACTTATGATTACTTTTGTTTTTATGTGACTTGTATTATTTTTTTGTAAATTTTAATATATTTATGATTTTCTTGTCATATGCTTCACAAGAATGCTTACTTTTTCTATTTAAATGATGATTTCGTTGAAGTTTGATAAGTACTTCTAGTATATTTGTTTCTTTATAATTGAAAGCGCCATCAACGATATCTTCATCTGATTCATTAAGCCAAGTTAGATCAAATGGTTCCTCAGACGATAGTAGTTGCTTCAATGATTAGTTGTCCTGTTTGAATGAGGATTTGCAGGTAATGGGGCTAGTTGCAGTATATCAAGAGTGATATATGGTGAAAAAAATCAATTCATAATCGTCTAACAAGTAGCTGGTCCATATTACTAGATATAATTAAGGGTCATAATTCTCAAGCTTGCAATTCATTGCACGTTAACATTGAAACTTTTCTACAGTTATGTACATTATTAGTAAATCAATATGACTTAAAGGGAAGAAAATATGTGGTTGTGGAATAAGATGTTGCAATTTTCCTTAAAGAGTAGGTTATTGTGACACTAATTAATCTTTATAGGGGTTTCTCCAAAGAGATGATGTACACACAAAGTATGTGTTCAAGTGCCTCTAGATCGTATTAAATTTGACATGATTATGCTTCAGTTGATCCTCACATTTATTCAAATTTTAGATATTATCTATATTTCAAAGATTATATTGACGTAATTGATGGAATACATTTTTAAAATTCGATTACAATGGAAGTTAGTATTCATTTTATAGGATGTAAAGATGAATTAACACAAAATATACTTGTAATTTCTGACTTTAATGTATTTCATATTTTATATAGCTAGAAACAAAGTCACTTATTACAATAGTAGAATTTTACAGGAATGTTTAGACAATAACCAAAGCAATTTTGCTAAACCACCATCAGGTATCAATCTCAAATTATAACAAATCAGTTATTTGTTTAATGTTTAAAGAAATTTTTTATTAATAATTTTTTTATATTATAATTAAATATTATTTAGTATATTCTAGATTTATCAATACAACAGGATACATAGCATCATTCAAAAATAAAAAAATATCATCTTGCTGATTTTCAACATAAATGAGGTTAATGAACTACCAAAGAGTTATTTAACTATAGACATTTGTTACTTCGAATCATTATTGAGTGAGCATTTGGTGTTTGAAAAAACTGATTTCATATAATCAATGATATTCCCCATAATTTAACTTTTCAAAAATAGGTTCACCTAATCTTTGCTACAATGACAATCTATGACTTTTATGTAAAGTGGATGCAAGCGATGATGGTTGGAATATACTCAAAAACCACCACTAGTCAATTATGAAGAACAACATGATATTGAAATGAATAATAATTTGATAGATGATTTAAAGAAAACCATTCATTCTACTATGTGGCGAGAATATCATGATCAACATTGAATTAAAAGGCATAAATCAACATATTATATGAATTTTTTTATGTTTATTGTGTTTTCACATAATTTATTTAAATAATTTAAACTTTAATGATATTAGTTTACTCTAAAGAAATATAAAGAAAATAACATATTTATTTAATGGTAGGGCATTTTAGTCATTTTTCAGCATATTTATTTTACATTCTCATTAACTAACAGAATATTATTATTACATATTTTACATTTTATAAAAAAACTCATTCTCATATTTGCTCATCCTCATTTTATTAGAAATGAGAATGAGAAACCAAAAGGTGTTTAGAACATACCCCTAGATTAAGAAAGTACTAATTATGGTTAATGGCTATCCATGTTATTTGCTGATTTGCCTCCTCTCTCTCTTTGTCTCCGTCTCTCTTCCCTTGATATTGCCTCCATCATTTCATCATTATCCTTTTCTTACATTACATGGCCTCTGGAAGAAGAAACAATGTTATTGATAAAAAGATGACAATGGCAAGATGGGCTCCCAACTATCTGAAGCCCACCATATCTTCCTCCATCAAGAGTAATGTGTGTTCTTCCATATGACAAGGGAAAAGGTTTGTTTTAAAGGAGAAGAAAAGGGCCACATGAGGAAGACAAGAAGTAGTGGGAGCATTAAAAAAATTGGAAATGGCAACAAAGGGGTTGAAAATCAAGGTCAGTATTGAAAATTTAGACAAGCATATATAATAAAGTGGTTTTATGAATTGAGTTTCTTTTTCTTTTTTCAAACCAAAGATAAATATGAGAAGATGCCTTGTATGATCCAAGTTGATGAGAAGATGGTGGTCGAGGTGGTGATTAATTGTGATGAAACTTGCAAAGATCTTCTTTCATTGGAGGAAGATGATTTGTTGGTGGGGGATGAGAAGCTGTTGGATTTGAAGGTCATGAATCACGAATCTTGTAGCAATGGCGACTGTCCTATTGCTATCAAAGCCGCTTCTACTATTTCAGAATCCAAGAAGCAATGGCCCTTGAGGAAGAAACAGAAGCAGAAACAAAGGAAAAGCAAGAATCAAAAGCCAAGGAGCAACGACATGAATCTATATGTTGAATAAGAAGAATGAATACAAACAAAGAGAAGAAAAAACTCAAAAATAAATGTATAATGAACATTTTTTGATCCATTGAAGTTTTGTTTATAGAGTTGTTGCAAGGCTTAGGATAACTGAGTTGAACCATCTATTGATCACCTTCAAAAAAGAAAAAACATAACAAAAGACCATAATGAAGTTACACGATGAACAATAGAAGCAATCTGATGATTTTTTTTTAAGAGTAAGAATTAAAATTTTATTAATGTCTAAACGATATATACAAATAATAGTAATATGATAAAAATATTACAAAAGTAAGATACTATTAAAGCGACTGATTGTGAGAGTATCATGAAATTATAAAAAATAGTTCAAATAATCATTCATTTATATGTACTTCATTTATTTTATATTCAGTGAACTATTTATAAACAAACTTTATTTATTAGTTCTATAGAAATTTTATAAGAATA
This sequence comes from Utricularia gibba, assembly GCA_002189035.1. Classification (NCBI taxonomy): domain Eukaryota; kingdom Viridiplantae; phylum Streptophyta; class Magnoliopsida; order Lamiales; family Lentibulariaceae; genus Utricularia; species Utricularia gibba. The sequence continues at coordinate 1,612,364 of NEEC01000016.1, read as the reverse complement.
TTCATCTATAAAATTTTTTTTTTTCATTTGACATTCCAAATATATCAACACAATATGAATGTTGTAACCTTCCAAATTTATTCTATTTGTTTCATTGATATTTTATATAGCATTTGTCATTAACATGTTCAATGATTGAATTGGAGTACTTCTCAACTAAAAATATAATTTTATATACTATTTTTTTAATATACTCATACTCAAAAAGAGAATGCTATGATATTTTTAAGATAAGTGATGGTAATTTTACAAGTGCATAAAAATCGTTGAAATAATAAAATAAGATCATATTCACAAGAAAATTGTTATTGAAGTTTTATTTCAAAACAATGACTCGAGAAGGCAAAAAACAAAACAAAAGTTTGGTTCTAAAAACAATATAAATAATGGTTTTGGATTTAGGATTCAATTTGCTTAAAACTCATTTATACCTGTGTGTGTAAACCTTGAAAACTGATTTGCTTGTATAAATTTTGGAGATGCTACTTTAAAATATTACTATTTGACGATCATCATAGTTCCATTCTTTGTTTAACAAAATTATAGAATCAATCACACCACCAAAACTATTTCATCTCATGTGATGACCCATATTCTTCCCACACTTAAATCTAATTCTTACATTTCACATCTCGTAGACAAATTATACAAAATATATCTTATCAATGATCTACGATTGAGCTCTTCTCCTTAAGTGTTTGTTAGATTTTCTCACACTTTTTTAAAGTTAATGGTACTAAAGAGCACATTGGTGAAGAAAATATTACAAAAAATAGAATCATACCTCAAATTAAATGTTGAGAAACATAATAAATCAGTTATACATGTAGGACTTGCGCAAACAAAACTTAATTGCAAATCCTTAGCTGCAAGACTCTACATGTGTTTGACTGTAATATGAAAATAAATACAAAAATAGAAAAAAAATATAAAAAAAAGTGATCCAAAGATGTCTTTAATAATTAAGAAGGTGGGATATTTATAATAGAGGAAACTTGAGTATTCCTATTGAAATTATTTGATGTGTTTGGATAAAATTTTATATCAAAATATTTTATTTAAATATATTAAAAATATTTATTTTATCCATGAATCTTAAATCAAATCTTTATTCCTTGACCAAAGCATGGGCTGAGATTCGTGGCTTATCAAATTCATAATTTGTTGGGTTTTGATTTATTCTTAAATTTATTTAAAAATATCTTAAGAATCCATAAAATACAATTTCTTTTCAAAAAGATCAAAATAGTATGAAATATCTAAAATCAATTGAAAATAATGAAATGTAAAGTAATTAAAAACAACATTCAAAAATAATGAAAGATCATGTTTTGTAATAAAATAAAATAATTTACCAATAAGTTCCTCATAAGTACAATAATCATATGAAGTCAAAACAATACCTCTATGTATAAGCTTATCTCATTCACTTTTATTAGTAATATTTTGATCCTCTCTGTCAAAGCCTATTTCAATTAATCCATTATCTTCCAATTCTTTTTTAATGTTATTGAGCATGGTCGGATGTTGAAGAATGTTGTGAAAATCTCATATGCTAAGTGTAAAGAACATAATATTTAAAATAATAAAAATGATATGGTATTTATTGGAAAAGTCAATTTATAAAATAATTAAAATGACTCATAGTCATGTTTACATCTAATTATGATTAACAGTATTAGTGAAATATTAGATAAAATTCCAATTATAACGAATCGATTAAATTTTTTAATCAAAATAATGTTTTAAATATAATAATATTAATTATAAATTTAAGATAATTAACATAAAAAAACCAAAATTTAAATATAATAATTATATCTGTTTTATTATTAAAAATATACCAAAATATCTGTTTACATCTAATAAAATGATTTAATTGCTAAAAATATTGAGATCTATTTTGTCACAGTTTTTAAACAGTTAAGTCTAAAATGATATTAGTCTTATTTTTTGTATATTGATCAATAATAAATGCATTTTAATTTAAGTAACTCGAAAATATTAATGAAAATACAAAAACAGTAAAGTTGGTGAATGCGATGGATGCGATCTCATGTGATCCCTGGGATGGAGCTTACCTTACCATTTGCATGAATGGATTCCTTGCTTCAGGATGAAAAAAGGGAGGAGGGAAAAGTGGAGAGAGTCCTGTTTTGATGGCCACATCTCTGGATTGATCAAAAATAGGAAACCCCAATTTGATTTCACTGAATAAGAATCAGTTTATCGGTTTCTTCCCTTCGCCTTCTGCGTTTTCCAATCTCGACCTTCTGATATTTTTCATCATTCCTGATCGCCTGTCGTGTTGATCGCCATGTCTGGTTGCCCCTCTTCGTCTTCGGGATCGGAGGACGAAGATGAAGGAATCGATTCCTATAGGAAAGGAGGGTACCATGCCGTCAGGTTCGGCGATTCATTCGCTTCTGGGAGATACATCGCGCAGCAGAAACTGGGCTGGGGACAGTTTTCCACGGTTTGGCTAGCTTACGATACTCGAACATCTGTAAGAAAAATCGATTCTTTGTCTCTTTTTGTCTGTTTTGCGTTCATTTTGGTTTGTGGGTGCTGTGGGAGCTTCAGGATTGCGATTTTTGTTGCTCTCTGTTGACTGAAGCTTTTTGATTTTGGTGTCAGAAATATGTTGCCTTGAAAATCCAAAAAAGTGCTCCCCAGTTTGCTCAAGCTGCACTACATGAAATCGACATCCTTTCATCGATCGCTAAAGGGGATCCCTCCAACAGCAAATATGTTGTCTGCTTAGTGGATCACTTCAAGCATTCGGGACCAAATGGGCAGCACATCTGCATGGTTCTTGAGTTTCTTGGTGATAGTTTACTTCAACTGATCAAGTATAACAGATACAAGGGTCTTGAGCTGAACAGAGTAAGGGAGATCTGCAAATGCATTTTGACTGCACTGGATTACTTGCATTGTCAGTTGGGAATCTTACACACTGACCTTAAGCCGGAGAACATTCTGCTGTTTTCTACTATTAACCCTTCGAAAGATCCAGTTAGGTCAGGAATGACTCCTATCCTTGAGAGGCCTGAAGGGAACCCCAATGTTGGGGCTACCATGAACAGCATTGAGAAAAAACTGAAGCAGAAGGCAAGAAGTGCGGTTGCTCGGATATCAGAAAGACGAGCTTCAATGGGAGTTCCCACCATTGTTCCCAAGCCTGCTAGATCCTTGGATGGGATTGATTTGAGATGTAAGGTTGTAGATTTTGGAAATGCGTGTTGGGCTGATAAGCCAATTGCTGAAGAGATTCAGACAAGGCAGTATCGAGCTCCAGAAGTCATACTTCAGTCTGGCTATTCGTTTCCTGCTGATATGTGGTCATTTGCTTGTACTGCATTCGAACTTGCCACCGGTGAGATGATGTTTGTTCCCAAGAATGGTCAAGGTTTCAGTGAGGATGAGGTACATTTCTGATCATTTATCCCTCTGCTCTATGCACAACTTCAAGCCTCAATTTTTACTCACTTTGCATGGTTCTTGACTGTTTCACAAACTGCATCAGTCCCCAAAACATCACATGGATCAATATCATTTATTCTCCAACGAAAATTGCAGGATCACCTTGCATTGATGATGGAGCTCCTTGGGAAGATTCCTCGCAAGGTATGCATCATTTTTGAATATCACTGAGTTTCAATATTGTGAATGATGTTCCATCACTTGTTATCTAAAGGTAGCCACATCTGGGGCTCGAGCCAAAGATTACTTCGACAGATATGGGGACCTGAAGAGGATCAGAAGACTCAAGTATGGATCACTGAGCCGGCTCCTCATTGACAAGTACAAGTTCTCTGAAAGCGATGCTCGTGAGTTCACAGAGTTCCTTCAACCGATACTCGATTTCGACCCGAGAAACGGCCCTCCGTCCGGCAGTGTCTTCAGCATCCTTGGCTTAACGTGGATGATCAGAAGCATGAGGATGGGGTGAGTCATGAGCCTAAGATTGAGAAGCTCAATGCTGGAGTGGCCGGCCTTCAGCTCAAGATGCACAAGCAATAGCTGGTTTTTAGCATACTATTGGATCTGATTTTTCGTTTCTTTCTATTTTGGATGATGATATGGATCTAAAGGGATATAGAGATCACATGAAGAAGTTTTTTTTGTTTTGTTTTCTTGCCATAGAGTGGGAAACACAGTATGGTTTCTTTCCTCTTTGCGGTGTAGCACTGTAGTTGGTGACTTTGAGGTGCTTCTTCTCCTGTAATAGAAACTGAATTCAAGATAGCTTCTTTCAAATGATTAAGAACAAGGACACGGCAAGTGCGCGTCACCACATGCTGGGAAATAGATGAATAATTGAACATAAACCGACCATTGGCAACCATGGTTCAACTAAGTGGCACTTTTAACTCAAAATCTAAGGATCCGGATGTGTCCCCGTATCCGTGTCCCCGCATTCACGTGGAATGCCCCCTACAAATTTGCCCATCAAGTGCTGGAGGTCTTTTGTTTTTTACGTCTGTTATTTTACTGTTACATTACAGAGGAAAATAACACAGAGACATGCTCAAGAGAACTCGCAGATGTCTTAGGAGCTCAAGCACTACACACGTGACAATCAGGCAGTTCTAGTCATCATGGGAAGCCACAAAAGTGGAGAGACAAATATTCTGCATTTTTACCTCCCACCATGGCTTCCATTACAGAAAAACAATACATCGCGCAGTGAATGCAGTAACTTTTAACATACACGAAGTTCATTCTTTATCCTGCAATAGATTTTACTCCACACAGCAAGGAAAACAGGAAACCAAAAGCATCAAAGCAATATCATTTGTCCAAAGGTCAACTTGGAGCATTTCAGTCTGTATATGATATGTATATATTCTGCAAGCTATCAGTCCATGCTATAGCCATCTTGTAGCAAATAATTATAATTTCCTTGAACTTCCATCTTCCCCATTATCTGATCTATCCCTGCGCCTTTAAAACAGAAAGTGTGAGTTGAACACGAAGAAAAGAGAACAAAGATGAAAATTGAAGCAGATAAAGCTATGTTTTAGGAAAAGAAAGCAACTTGTCAAGATGAAACAGTTACTTGAACCGGACAGCGTGCTCCCATAGAAGGGCATTTGCCCAAGAATGTCACCGAACTTTGAGCTGCCTTCTGGAGACATAATAGAGTCTATCTTCCCATTGAGAGTATCCACGGAATGAAATGAATGATCCTGAAAGCAGAGATCGCCTGCAGATGACGTTAGCGCGTGGTGAGCTTGAAACTCTGGAGGCTTAGCTTTCTTCTCAGTGGGAGATTCAACTTCAGTATCCACCTCTGATTCTTCCTTGTTTGAAGGAGTAGACTGCTGCTTCCTTTTCGACCGAGCTCGCCGATTCTGGAACCAGTTATAGACATTGGTTTCAGAAATCTGGCCATGCTGTGACAATTCACCAGTTATTTCCTTGATCTTCTGCTTGCTTGGGGTTCCAATTCCCTGATCAAACATGCGCTCCAGAATCTGAAGTTGCATCGCTGTGGGAGTCCACCGCTGTCTACCAGTAATTTTGTGCGTCCCCGATGCAATCAACGTATCACAATACATATTTCCCAACCTCATTCCTAATCCAAAAAATAAGCAGCGTTTTCAATTGAAACACAGACAGGGATTGCGCTTCAGCGACAAAAAAAAAAAAAATGGAGCTAATTCAATTTACATCCTGGATTCCGTACCTGCAAGATCGTTGTGAGAAGTAAGGGATTTATGCAACTCCACGAGCTGCTCGCAAATGGCGGCGTAAACTGCAATCTGCTTGCGCAGAACTTCCATCTGCTCGTCGGTCATGACCTTCACAAACACACCGCCACCCGGATCCTCCGGCTGCTGCGGCGGCGGCGGCGGTTGCTTTTGCCACTCCATGGATCCCGGCGAAGAAAGTAAAGCGAGTGAAATTCCAAGGGATTCGGCGAAATAATGACAACGATCGGGTACGCGAATATTTTCCTCCCCAACATCATCCATTTATTTCTTCATATTTTTATTTATACTCTTTTTTTAATCTCACAAATTTTTATTATTCAATTTATGCGAAAACCCTTTCAGATTGTGGACCCCGAGCCAATCATTCCGTGATTGGCGGGATGCGATTGCGGTCCCCACCCCAGACCTGTGTCTTTGGGCTTCTTGTCTTCCATTTAGGGGAAGGGCCCACTTAGTATCCCAATGGGCCAAAATGGGCCTACCCTTCTGTCCATCGGATCATTCCAAATTGTTGGGCCCATCTACTTTTAGGAATTTATATGCTATATAAAATAATATATTTGAAAAATGTCATTTTCAATCCGTGCTTGTTATTCTCTATGTGTACAGCGAACCACAAGATTGCAATAGTTATCAAAATTATGTTCAAACTTTAAAAACGGAATCATTTATTAGTCATATGATGAACTACATCAAAATATTTCATATTTTTTAGATAGCATAACAAAAAATCAAGTATAGTTTTTCAAAAATCCTAGTCATGTAAAAATTAATAGTAGTGGAATTATTAAAAAATATGATGAGATATGAAAAATCAAAACTTAGCATTACATTGGAATTAAAGAAATAGAGGTAAGCACGGGTCAAACCGATAGGTTATGGGTTGAATCTGTCAAGTCAGCATAAAAAATTATGATTTTATAGATAGGGGTCAACATGTTAGACACATTTCAGGCCACATGTTAACCTAAATCATTACATAATTTATATATACTAACATGAATTGGATTTAATTCATAAGCTATAAGCCCAATTGATTGGAATGTCAAACTCATTTTATAAAAAATACATTTTTTATTGTTATTGGATTATGTTTAGACTCACCCTTCCTAATCCGCTGAATCTACTTGTATCCGTGTATTGTGAACCCGTCACATACCTATTTTTTATAATTACAGATAACGGGTCTGATCCACATTGGGTCAACCCCAAGAATATTCGAGTTGACTCATGTCCACGTTTTAAATAACATTAGGGAAAGCAATCAAATGTGATATTAGTTCCTTAATAACTGCAAGAAGTATAATTGCCTTCTTTCAAGCTTTAGTATCTTGAGTTATTGAACTCATTCTAATAAAATAGAAGAAGTTGAACCTCCATACCTTAATATTTTTAAGAACCACTTTGAAACACATTCTAGAGTGCTTTTCTCTGTAAATAAAAGGTGTTTGGAATGAAGACGAAGTGTTCATAATTTTAGATTCCGGCATTGCTTGGCCCCTAGTCTTTAAGAGCAGCCAGCCGGGTGGAGAATGCTCCACTTGGACTCCCTCCCCTTGTAACGCTTATGTGCATTTAACGCCATAGAACAGAATCATTGCTTTTAGTGCTCGGAAACGCACAAAAGAACGAGAACGCTGCCGGAGACTCAGGTGAAAAGCTGTGCCTTTAACACACACATCTCCTCACTAATTATCTCCTGCTTTTAGTTATCTCCTTCACGGTTTTACTCTCCAACTTTTCTTGCTTTTTTTTATTTTTATTTTTACCGCGAGCATCTTTTCTCTGTGGGCTGGAAACTACGACCACCATTAATCGCAACCTATTTCATTAATATGCTTTGTCTCCAACCAAATGCAATGCAAAGCAATGCGATCCTTTGACAAAGAGGACAGGAATCAGCAAATGCTGTGATGTTTGAAGATAGAGACGACTTGAGATGCTCGCTTTGTCTTTTTGCAAAGATTACAAAAAGGGGCGGGAATGATATCCCTTTTGACACTAATGTGATTTAGAAATCTAACAATCCCATTATGTGTGTAATAAAACCGATAAATGTGAGGTGGAATGTGGAAGAGGGACTTTGCAAACAAGGGTGGTGATTCACATTCATGTTGGATGAGATCTTGATATATATCTAGAAGTATTTAGTGAGATTATGATAGGGAGACTTGTGATTTCACAACGCGACATATCGCAACACGACACATCGCAACGCGACGCACATGTTGATATAGTCTAGATTTGGAGGATTGATAGTTTCCTTGATAGTAAGCTAGTGATTCCATGTAGTTGTAGATTGATGCTCACAAGAACGTATTAAGACACAACATGTTTATTGATGAGGAAGTAGCATAAGTAAGGCGACAAATATGACAAGACATTCATGGGATGGCATGAGCCCTAATCATGAAACCCTAATCCATCAAAAGTTTTCTAAGGGCTCACTCTATGCCTTCACTACAAGGCAGGACATCCCTCAAACACACAACCACAAACAAGCAAAAACATAGGATGGTTTCCAGGATTAATCTAATTGTCTTCCGATGGCGGCGAGTGGTTCAGATCCGGCAGGCCAGGGCGCCCCTCCGGCGCATTCTGCCCACGGTCTCGCACAGAAGATGTTGCGGTATCCTCATGGGGGATGCGACGGCGGCGATAGCAGCTTGTTGAAGATCCCGAAGGTCAGCGAATTCTTGGCTAGCTTGAAAAGACGGCGGAGGGTAAACCCCTCGCCACCCTCTTCCGGGATGAGATCGCATGTGGCCAAACAAAGCCTTGTCAGAATGGAACTCTTTACCACAAACATAGCACTTCTTCCCGGATCCATGTCTGGGCTGCTTCATGGATCCTTGGCCGTGGCGCATCTTCTTTCGGGTCATCTCCCCGGGAGATCCTACCATCGGCACAGCGTGTACTCCCCCCTGCACAGTCACAACCAAACCCTGCGTACCTAAAAAATCCAACTCACCAGTAATCGGATTCGGCGGTGGTTCAAGCCTCCTAAACCACTGGAAAGCAGATTCATCGGAAGGCCTACCCCGTGGGGTTCTGAGTGTGGAACTGGCGGACCACGGGAAACCCTGGGAGGAGAATCTTTCTTTTCTCCTTGTTCTTGTTCTGGTTTGCGCCTGGGGTTCGGATGAGCCGCTGAGGAGCCCTCGTCCGATTCCCAATTGGGGGAGTCCATTGCTCTCCCGACAGCAGAGGCAACACGCACAAACCTGGGTGTAGGAACCTCGTATTATATACTGAGAGTGCGGGTAGGAGTTGTCCTAGCTGAGCATCAATCCAACCGCAAATTTTCAAACAAACCCCAGTTTAATCAAACTTTGAGTTGGGCAAGTTACTAGCAGTAACTACACACTTTGTACATGAAATTAAAAACCTCCAAAGTGTTGGTGTGAAATGTACACCATAGATAGCCCACTAAACTTCAGCATGATATCAGTCAGGCATTGGCTGGGTACTACCCAACCCAATCAGTTTGAGACGGTTTTTTTATAATTTTTTTGTTATATTTATGGTTTTTTGTTATAGAAAAAAAATTAAATTTGAAGAGAGAATCTCCCGCCAGCCCCATTAATATAATATACCAAAACGCAGTAGTGGTTTCATGTTTCAAATGAAGTCTCTCTCTGTGTAATCAATGCTCGTCCAAAACTATAATACGGGATGCTCTCGCTTTTGGTTAAAAGAAATTTGGAAGTATGTGTCGTAATTTGAGAGCAAGGTTTCCAACTCCTGCTCCGTACCCGGTTTAACAACAACAATTTCCATAGGTTTGGAACACCTTCTGCTTAATAGCTGTCTTTTTATAAAACAAGAATTCAAAATCAAGGGATATTTTTTTTCAAACTTTTTCTAATGGTAATATTTAGATGATGGTTTTTAAATTAAATGTACAAATAAAATTAATATGCTTAAATATTACGAAAAATAAAGATTGTTTAGGTGGTTGAGGCTCGTCGAATTGTCAAGGATGATTTGAGCAACTATTTATTTAAATGTATGTGCATTTTTTATTCATATATTTTGTATTCAATAGAATCTTTATGGGAATATTCATTCACAAAAAACTTTTTCCGCCTAATATTCCAAATATACTAATACGATAATAACATCAAAACCTTCAGATTTGTTTCATTAGCAACATGTTCTATTTTATACAGGATTTGTCATTAACACAACTCTAATTCCATTGGCAGACTTGGGGCACTTACACACAAAAAAGTAATATTTTGCACATTGCCTTGTAGTATATTCTTAAGCAGCGTTGTGAAAAATTTTTAGAATGTATTTCTATTTTTTCAAAATTACTTTTTAAAGATGGAAAAGTAGGTAATTCTTTACTTCTCTAAAAATAATTTTTGTAGTATAATTTCAAAATTACTTGTGATATAATTACATTTACAATTGATAGTGTTCTAGAATAAAATTATTTTTATTTTTTGAAAAATAAAAATAGCTTCTAAAAATTTTTCATAACACCACTGTTATCTAAAAAGAGATTGTTCTAATGTTTCTAAGATAGATTCCATACAAATACTGCAATCGTAAAAAGACAAAAAAGTTCTTCTATCCATAAGCTTCTCTGGTGTTGACAATTTATTTCTTTTTAATCAAGAGTCAAATAGATTTATTTTCATAAGTAATATTTTGTTCTCTTTGTCAAAAATTAAGATGACTAATTCGATCCCTTTGGATTCTCTTTGAAATTCAATATACTTTGTAATCTCTACTATTGTGACTGTATCAACTTGATGCCAAGCTCAACACGAAATTGTTCTTCCTATGCATTATATGCAAAAAGCATTATATACAATTTTCTCGAATGTTTTTTATCGCTTGGGATACTGCACTTCTTGTGAATTGTTGATTATGGTTGATTGTAAAATTTTAAGGTATCAATAAATGATAGTAGAATTGTGGATATTGAGTGAATTAATTTTTACATGATTTTTTTTTAAGCAAATAGTGAAATAAACAAACTAGAGTTTTTATAGCTATTAAATTGTTTCTATAGCCATAACAAAATTAGAGTTTTTCTTTTTGTAATATCATAAACTAGAATTTTTCTTATGGGGTACTTAATGATAAATTGTTTTATATTTTATTCATAGCCTCTTAAAATGTCATCTGAAAATGATGGATATTCTTTCAAGTCTACCGTACAAAGACTACAACATACGAGGAAAAATTGTCTCCTCCATTGGTAATTACTCATTGAAATCTCAAAAATGCCATGTCCAACTAGAAGACTTATGGGGGCAGTGAAAATTGAAAGAGATGCTTGAAGGAACTCCAGCAAGATGTTATGATGAGTTGATGATGGATACATTTTTTTTTCCAACTTTGTGATTTGTTGAAAACAAGTTATGGACTTGAGCTTGTTAGAAGCATCTCTATGACTGAATTAAGTGTTGTTGTTTATGCAACCTATTGGGCATGAACATACTCAACGTCATCTTTATAGGGAGTATCTATTGAAAATATTGGATATTGGAGAATAGATGAGTATCCCGCATTATTAGTTGAAGTTCTCTTCAACTAATTTATATGAAATATTAACACATTAATTTTGATGAACTTGAAAATGAGTTAATCTCGCATGGTTCTAATTTATTAAATCGAATTGGATTTTCGAAGGGCCCTAAAACTCAAAAGGTTACATGTGAAGGAGGAGGGGTGCAAAACTAACCGACCCCAAAAGCCTCTTACATGTGCATACGGGCTAAGCCCACATTTTTTTTTTTTTTTTTTGAGTTCATTAGAGTTAGACATATATATATATAACTAATTTCTAAGTTGAATAGTGTTCCTGAAAAGACTCTTGAATCCTTGAAGATCGAGAAATACTAGCATAGCATGTTACGTGCTTGAGTTTTTTATTGTTTTCTCATTCTTAATGTCCAATTTTCAACAATATCAACATTCAAGAAGGTGAAGATGTGATCGATGCTACAACATTTCTTATTTTGTAACGTCACTAATGCTTTGAGTGAATAGTCATAGTTTCAACAATTCACAAATCATTTCTTTAATTTTTAAAGGTTGTTTGAAGATGTTCATTGATTGAATTTATCCCTTTTGGTCTTTTTATGTCACACTCCAAATATAATGAATTACATTCATTATTCTTTATATTTTCAAGTTACTTAAAAAATGAAAGTTTTTATTTTCTTTTCTATTTTACATAAATAATGAATTACTTTTATGTTGGATTATTGTTTTCTGTGGATGTCATAACATAAACATCATCCACGTTTTAAAGTTGAACAATAGAAAATAAACAATTTTCCTGGTTCTTCCGTGCAAAAAGTTAAAATTACCCCTGACTAGAAGTAATATATCTTCAAATGTAGCTGAGTTCTTCATCTTCTTCTTCTTTTTCATGGTTTTTCTATGATTTTCTACTAAATCCCCCTCCTTAGAATTGTGTTGTGTATTTTTCAACGGGGAGATCCACTTTTTATTTCTTCATTATTTCCAAAATCTACTTTTTGGTCTCCTTGGAATTTGGTCTACTTCCATTGTACACTTTCAACTCATTGGAATTTGCATTGCCCAAAATGTGGTGCATTGCTCAAAGAAAATAATTAGGATGAACGTTGGGACTAAAAAATCTAAATAATGTTCTTAATCATGAAAATAAAGAAATATCTAATAAACTACTAGTTTAATAACATAATATTATTCATTTTGTAGTCCTAATACATTGAAAAACATATGTTATCACATGAAAGCAAAAGACCATGCAGGTGATGGGGGAGTTACTCGATTCACAAAGGGCGATTGAGATTTTGGTTCAATGCCCCGCTAGAGCTGGGCACGGATATGGGTTTACCTGTGATGGGTCCAACCCATTACCTGTAACCATCCAAAACGGGTACGGGACGGGTCGGAGGTGCACGAGTACGGGTTGACCCTGCAGGTCAACCAATATGGGCTTGTAATGTAGTCTATCAAAAAGAGCTAGGATGTTCAACCGTTGGGTTTCAATCTCTTTAATGTATATGAATGTTATAAAGTCCCAATTCACCATCATATAAATACATGGGCTAATAACATGTTTTTCAAATGCTTGTGCCCCTCCCTCTTGTGACTTTTGTGTGCTGTTCATTGCGCATTTAGGAGATTAATTCTGCATTATCAAAGACTTTTGGACCAAAATTGAAGCTAAATCCCTAGAACTCACATGCTTTGTGGTGTTTGGAGACCTTCCAAAATGTATGTGTGCGACTATCCAAAGAGAAACACAAGCATGCGTATGTGCGGTTAATAGTAATTTATGTAAGGTTTGGGAATGATTTGTTTCTCCCAATTGTGTTTCAGGTAACCTAATATGGAAGAATCACATCAAAGTGTGACACCTTCACACGAGCAACATCCTGAGTGTAATATTGAGGTTTTGGGCGATAGGGAAGATATCTCTTTCACCTCAAAAAAACGAGATGCTTCATGCATCAATTGGTATGAATATTTCAACCACGATAAAGAGGCTAAAAAAGTATGTTGTAAGTACTATGTCATCATGTATGATTATGGTAAGAGTGGTTCAACTTCTAATTTCATTCGTAATATTAGAAGTAAGCATATAGACAAGACATATACTTCATTAGGACAATCTACTTTGAATTTTTTGCGTGGCTATGTTTCAAACTTTTCATTTGATCTTGATGATACCTAAGTTGATTATGTAATTGCATTGATTGCTAGTGAAAAATCTTTTTTAGAAGTAGAGAATCTGTTTTTTCGACATTTTTATTAATCTAGATTGCAACCTAGACTTGCTCCCATGTCTAAGAGAAAAGCGGGTGGAATTGCGTCAAAACAATTCGAAGAAAAAAATCACATTTGATCTATGATTTTCAATCTATGAAATGCAAATTTGGTTTAACTTGTGATGGTTGGCATGATATTAATGATGAAAATTATTTAGTTGTAATTGCTCATTAGATTGATTGCAAATGGTTTATACAAAAGTGACTCCACACATGGAGTCACAAATTGCTAAATTTGTTACTTATATATTGAGTATTCAATTATTCATCGTGTCTTTAATATAAATCTTAATAATGTTTCCAATAATGTTGGTGCGATGTCCATGTTGAAATCATCTATAAATCCTGTTTTAAGTGGGTGTTTCTTTAGATCAAGATGCATTTGTCATGTCATATTTTGAATTTATATGTACAAGATGCACTAAATGAAAATGATATTGAGGCTGCTTTGTCTAGTGTGCATAGGATAGTTTATCATGTGAAGATGTTTAGCACAAAATGGTGTCTTTTAAGCGTTTATGTGGTTAAAGTGTCCGCCTTTCCAAACTTTAAGAATAGATTTGCCAACACGATGGAGTTCTACGTTTTTTATGCTTCAATTTTTTATTCCTTATAGAGAAGTTGTATCATTGTTTTTAACTACGTATACAGACCTTAATATTGTGGATGATGATGATGTGCATGCTAAGTTTGACATATTGGTTGACTTGCTTTCTATTTTTCATAAATACACTAGGTTATTTAGTGGTGTTTACTATCTTACCATACATGCTGTGTTGTCTACCTTGATTGTCATAGCCACTACATTTATGAAATATTTTGAGACTATACCTATGTTGTTTCTTGTAGCAAACATGCTTGATCCTAGGGTAAAAGCAACCAGTTTGCACGCCGGTTTAAATTTGATTTGTGATTATTTCACATCCCTTGAACTTCCTAATATCCGACTTGATGCAAAAAAAATGTATACCTCTTCTTTAGATGCTTTAACATATTTGTATGACTTGTATGAGTGCGAAGCGTCCAATATGCGGGTTGGAAGTGAGAAGTTGCATAGATGGATCTTCTCTTTTGCATATGATTATTATTCCATGATTTCAACATCTCCTAGCATGACCATCAAGGCTAACGAGGTGGTATTGTCCAATACAACCCACTAGTTTTAAGCTAAGAGTGATAACTTTGACGTCTTAAATTGGTGGAAATTGTAAGTTGCAATGTATCATATATTGGCATAGGTGGCTAGACATGTGCTGGCACCCCTAGCTTCTACCGTGGCATCACAAAGTGCCTTCAGCTTGAGTGTTAAGATTCTCACTCTGAGACGGTCAAGCTTGATATCATTTATACAAAATGGTAAAGATGATGACGGTGGTGAAGGGAGTTCCATATATGAGAATGAGTGACTTTACCATATTATTTATTCATTTATCATTTTTTTCATATACTGACTGAAGTACAAGTTTTTAACTCCACATGTGTCCATGTTTGGACACAATCAGACCCAAGCTTGAAATAAGGAGAAGGGGAAACTTATAATTTCATGTGAAATTCTTTTGGCAATGCACAAACTTGCAATTGTAGTGCCTAGCCATCACAAAGCTTCAATGTCCTCAAGGTACCGCAAAGATGTCATTAATGTGTTCCAACATCAAGAGGTTTCAATGTTCTCTAGACACTACAAACATGCCATTGCACTGCATGGAAATCCAAAGTCAAACACGAAAGGCTTAAACAGGATCATGTTCATAAGCTGAAATAAGGTGTACAAGGGATTTCTCGTTCACAACAAGGCATCGAAATGTAACAGAAAGCATGAAAATGAAGGAAGTAATAGCGTAAGTTAAACAACAACGAAAGTGCAGAAAAATGCAAATAAAAGTATCAAGATACTTCTGTGAGATGTAGATCTACTGAAAATCAAAATCTTGAGTGGAATGCTGGTGTAGAATGTAGATCTGAAGGTCGCCGGAGAAACACAATTCTCCTCGCTCTCGCTCCGCTTCTCCCCCCTCACTGTTCGCTCTATCTCTCTCTTACTTTTTCCTTTTTCAGCTCAAAAGTAAGGGTAGTTTCGTCTTTTCCTCAAGCTTTTAGAAGAGAGATATCTGTTCCAAATCTTATCTTTTCAGAAGAGTGGCTGCTTTCAGAGAAAAGTGACTTTTGCACAACTTTTGTGTCCATTTTGACTTGTCAATGTGGAAGATGCACTGCTACAGTACTAGTTCTTACCTTGTTAAGACTTAAACACGGACTAGAGGAAAATGTTAGAGTTTTCAGCTCAATTGTTGCCAATTGAGCATGTTTTCCTAATAAATACATTTTAACAATCTAAATAGACAAAAGTAGACAATTTAACACACTAAATAACATTTAAACCTACAACTAAAAACACATATAAAAATACCATAAAAACAGTGTTATCAAAAACACATCTCGAAATTTTTGTATAAATTCCACTATTTCATCCATTGGCTCTCTTTTCATGGTTTTACTCCTATTTCCTTCTTTGTGCATCCTCAAGCTCAATGACCCATCCGGCACAACCAATCCCTGCTTGGTACCATCATAGCCAATTCAATCTTAAGATAACATCAATCCCAAAAATATCTAATTCTATCAATCCACCTTGGCTCCCATAGCCCTTAGGCATATCACCACTTTAGTGTGTTTATGCCTTCCACACAGTACTCTTCCTCTTGATGTCTTAGCTTCAAACACTCAACCAATTCATGACCCTAAAGTCTTGCTTGTCATGTGCATTCCCTCGTGATGAAGGAATGCATGGCTCCGCAATCGAAAAAAACTGCAATATTTGTTTTTAAGAGTAGGAGCATACCTATTATATATCATTCTCATTCTTCTTTGCCTCTGTGTGATCTGAATGGTTGCCATGACTCACTCTATCGTGTTCTACATAGCCTTCGTCTCCTTCCCCAAACAATTCTAAGTGATATGTCCCATCTAACTGTAGCTAAAATGGGTTCCGGCATAACGACACTCTCCATAGGGTGTCCGGAGACCTGCCATCGAACCCATGGCACTTCTCTCAGGTTTTTGCTCTCCAAAATCAAACTTCTTGCCTTTCTCTTCATCGATCACCCCTAGTTCAGTCTTGAGTAGCAAGCTACCTGAAGTAGCTCCTCAGTGGTTTCCACAGCCACAAAGATGAGCCACTCCCTCAGTTGAGATAGGAACACCTATCGAAATCTGAGCATCATGAGATGCTTGTTGTCCATTAGCCCCAAAGCAAACCTCAACAGGCTTTGGAATCGCACATAGAACTCATAAATCGCACATGTCAACTGAAATTTTGGTATCACCAATAGTAACAGGTATGGAAAAATACCTAGATCCTTACACTTTCATGGAAGCCATCTTTGAATAATTGCTGAAATATTTTCAGTCAAAGGAATTACCTCTTCCACTTTTATCTTCTTCTTGGGGTCACACAAATCCTTTAACATTTTTGCAAATTTTGGCATTTGATCAATCATTTCCAGCAAAGGGATATTCACATTAACCTTCTTCATCACCTCCATGAAAGCCTTTAGTCCACGTTTGTCCTTGCTCTTCCTTCAAAGTCTCATAGGAAAAGGAGGTTGAATGACTAAAGTCTTGGGATGATCAACTTCTTGCAACTCCTTCTCCTTCACTTCTTCAGGTGGCATCGGTACAACATTGTTCTCGACTGGAGAACCATCAGAATTCTCTAAAATAATCTCCTCATCCACGTCATCATCGTCGTCCAAGACTTCTAATTCCTTTTCTTCGGATCTGTCCACCTTAGTCATGAACCATGGGTAAGGTTCCGGTAGATCCTTCCCACTTCTTAAAGATATTGCGTTGATGTGCTCTAGGTTCTTCACTGGCTGGGATGGCAGTGCTCCTTGCATCTCCAACCAGTTCATGGCTTGCTCTAACTAGGTGATTTGAGTTTGCATGCTAGTGATTCATCCATCGATATCCTTTTGGGCGGCATGCATTTTGGTGGTGCTTTCGACAAGGTACTTCACCATGGACTCTAAATTATGATTCGGATGATAAGGAACAAGATGTTGATCTGCAACTCCAGTGATTTGCAAAGGCTGAGGCAGAGCAGTGAGAGTTTGTTGAGGAACAGCATAAGGGTTCCCTAGTGATGGGGCTTGAACAGGAGGTACTGCTTGTCTCCAGCAGAAACCAGGGTGGTATCTTCGCAGCATTTGATAGTTTTCGTAGTTGTAAGCTCCTCATTGGTTCTGGTAAAATGCATTTACCTCTTCTATTGGCATCTCATGTATCATAGCTTCAATGTATCACTCATAGCAGCAAGTTGAGCTAAAACTTCATAATTGTCCACTTCATGCATTGATTTTATAGGCTGAGAAATTCCTTCAGGTGCTCGATATGAGTGGTCATATTGACTGGAAGTAGAATAAGAGTTGGCAGCCATTTTTTCTATCAATCTTCGGGCGTTAGCGCTGTGGTGGTTCTCTAGTAATGACCCATTACAAGTGGCATCTATTTGTCCTCTGATCATGGGGGTCAATCCTTCGTAGAAATGTTGTAGAATTTGACCTTAAGTAAGTCCATGCTGTGAATATGTGTCACATATCCGGTTGAATTTGTCCTAATATTTTTGTAAATTCCCTCCTTCACTTTGTAGCATGGTAGCTAAAGCTCTTCTTCCCGCGGAGGCTCTTCCTAGTGGCGCATATCGATCTGAACCATTTGCTCCCAGGTTGCAATAGAGGATGGTGGTAGTCCACATAGCCATTCCAAGGCTCGCTTAGTGAGACTGAAAGGGAAGATCTGCAGCTTGACTTGGTTCTCCGTAGCACCTTTTAGGTGCATGGATGCACAAGACGTGTGCAACTCTCTAAGATGACGATTTGAGTCGTCATTTTCTCTCCCAGCAAATTTAGAAAGTGTCTAGAACAGATATGGGCAAAGCTCAAAGTCCTGTTCCGCATCAAAGATGATACAAAATGGTTGGTCAGCATGGTTGGTGGTGATTTCTTCTTTGATGGTCCTTAGTGTTAGGCCATGATTAGTGATCGGCAGAACTGGAAAAAATTGCAAATGCTGTTGCTCCTGTTCTTCGTGCATTGTGGGGACTCTAGTAGTGGTTAAGCAGTCATTTCTTTGTCAGTAGATGAAATAGAAATTAATTCTCGCTTTTTCGCTAGAAATGTGCACTCAATCTCCGAATCTAAGGGGCACAAGATTTCTCGATACGATCTCAAGCTTCAGTGACCCTTGGGTGGAGCTGAATGCATAAAAACAAAGAAAAACAATAGCAAAATGGAAACAAAAGAAAAGCAAGAGGAAAGAAAGAAAAAGAAAAGAAAAAGAAAAACTATATACAACACTAAATACAAAAATACACAACTCCCGGCAACAGCGCCAAAATTTGTTGCATGTCATTTCCCCAACAAATTTTAAATATGTAAAATGTAAAACACAAAAGAGCATAGTACAAGTATCGATCTCAGGGAGTTGAGTTTTGCGAAAAGTGTTTTGTAGAAAACTTTCATAAATTGTCACGGATTTGTAAAAAGGGGTTTTTGAAATGTAGAAATAAAAGTTACAATCTAAGTGATTGACATTGACTACGGGACACAGTTCTGTAGAATGAGATTCCGTCTCCTTCTTTTGTCTATCCTTGCCTCAATTTTCACTAATTCCTTCCGAATAGCTGGTTATAGGATCAAGGAATAGCCTACTTTCTCTTACACTCTGATTAACAAGGAGGCACGGAAATAGCCTCATGTGATTCTCGCTTGGACAATTAAGAAGAGAAGAGAATTGTGTGCATGTGCTCAGCTGTTGCCAATGACCAGTAGCGGGTACGAGGTCACTACTCGTCCATTGTCGTGTTACCTCTACCACAAACAATTCGCTACTTCCCTCAAACCGGTAGGGTTGGAGTTGGTGCTCTTCACCTTGCTCTTCATCAAGACCCGCAAGGAGTGGCCTGCTACTCATAGACCATGACTAAGAGTCGTTACAGAAAGACTGCAACAATACACGTGGAAGTATGCAAAATCCGGATTGAATTTAGCGAAGAAACAAGTGAAATGCTCAAGACTTGGAAGGAAACTTCATCTACTCTCAGAAACTAAAGAGTTTTAGCCACAAAGGGCCATGAAAACAGAACAAAAATGGGAGCTAAGTATTCTTCCTCCTTGGAGGGGGGAAAACCTCAAAGTTCTAAGTACAAAGATAAGTGCAAAAAGAAGATCCGAAAGCAAGTGTTCCAAGTTGATTTTATATCACTTCCTACATGCATTAACTCCTTTTGGTCCCCTTCCATCATTCCTTCTGTCTTGCGTGTGCTACCAGCTTTTCTTTGTGTGCAAGTTAGCGCCCAATTATTACTGAAGACTTTGACATACCGTAAGTCAGGGGCCTTACCAGTGTCAGTCTTCCGCCCACAATTTTTCCGAGTCACGTGCAAGGCACGAAAAGTCAGAGTCTATCCTCTTGCAACACTCCACGACTGCCTCCTCACATATCTCGATCAAAATGCATGAAAAAGACAAATAAAATATATACAAAATAGGAAAATAGGATTTTTCTAGGAAAATAAATTACTTATCAATATAATTCCTAATTGGAAGACTTAACACTAGATTAACACATAATAATACCTAATAATAAATTAAAAAATGACACTTAACCCATAGTGTGCATAAATCAACAATAGCCATAGTCTCTAGGAGATCAACGTTGGGTGCTACGGTCTGAGCCTCAAGCGCAGAGGTTATATGTCGTGCAGGGTCATGGGAATGACGTTGGGCGTGCTAGTTGAGTGGGTGCACGATAGCGGAGCAGGTGCTCTGGACTGGGAGGTTATCGTGGAATTTGGTACACAAGGACGTCATCGGGTCATGTGGGATGAAGTCGTTAGCCTAGGTGCTGAAGGAAGGAGTAGGGTGCTGGGTGGGCACGAGCACAAGGGGATCATGGAGTTTAACTTGGGCATATGGGTTATGAAGGCTAGCCTGAAGTGTCTAAGGACATGTGAGCACAGGGTGGTGCTGGGCTCGTGTGGGTGTGTGTTGTAATGGGTAAAAGCTGTAGAGACTAACACCTTAACTTTCTCTGCAGGTCGGAGCCTTCATGGCAGCACATGCAACCTAGCGATTAGTGGCGAGTAACAAGCTGGTGCTAGCAATCAGCTAGAGGAAAGAGCTGGGTAGGCGGTCGGATATTTTGGGTAATGGCTCACTTGGTTTTGGGTTACAATTGATGTTAATAGACTATATGAACCTTTTCTGTTGCTTGTCATAGTTGCTCGGATTGTTGTTACTTTACTTTTGATTAAAGGGGATATCTTTTTATTTTTTTTATTTTTTTGAAAGGTCGTGGTTGTTGGGTGATACCTCAATCCCTTGACTGTATAAGGTGATCAAGGGTAGAATCCAACTTAGGGTTTAGGTAGGGCCGTCACAGTTGATATTAAAGCCAGTCGCCGACTACAAAGGATTTCCCCTCTTAAGATCCTTATTTGAAACTCAACTCCTCCTCATGCAGCCGACCCCACCTCGCATTCCCCTGATACAAACAAATGGGTGGCACCACAATCAAATAAAACCATGACATTAGTTCTAAGGAGTTGGATCGTACCTATAATCAACTTCTAGTCCTACTTTGCTCCAGGCCCAATCAGGATGATAAATTCGTCCCGTACCATAGGCCGTTGGGGGTGGAGCTATCTTAACTTCCTTGGTAGTGTAATTCCATGCGATATGACCCTTTTATTCACAATTGAAGCAAACTCCATAGCGGCAATCTCACTCATGTTGGCAGCCACATTTCAGATACACTGGAATGATCGCCCTTTGCCCACTACAGTCGTTTCATTCTTTATTTCCCATGTAATAGTTCTCTTGTTTGAATATTCTCATAAACGATGTCACTCTTTTTAAGATAAGTTTTCTTGTTTATCCAAAAATAGTCTTTGAATTCTAATCACTTTTGTGTTTGATAATTTTTTAGGTAATCTCATTTCCAAAGATTTACTTTCTTTTTGCCATAGGGGCAAAAATTTTTGCATGTTTTTTAATGCTTTTAATGTGGCACGTGTTTTTATTTCTAAGTCTAATTTAAGCACTATCTGTTATCTTAGAGCTTATTGTGATTACCTTAATGTTTTAATGTATTGAATGTCTATGCTTCTATATCTATCTATGAGTGTCATTTTTTTATGTACAAACTCAAAGTCTATTAATTGAGTCCCCCTACTCTTTTAGTTCTCAATAGGTAATTAGGTATTTTTCGTGAATTTTGATAAAAAGCAAAAAGAAGAAAAACTTCTCCTTTTTTTTTCTAATTTGAGAGAGATGATGAATTGCTTCTTATCAAGATATTTGGTTAATAAATAGGTAGTGACCTCATTCTCAGGCATTGAACATTCACAACAATTGCGCATATGCGCAAATTTCAATCTTGGGAGCAATCATAAGCTATTTACTCTTATTCTTTTTAATATACAAGAGGAAATCAAATGAGACAAATCTCGTATTTATTTGTATGAAAGTGAAGAAATTCTAGATAATTCTTTATTCATATAACTGGTATATGAAAGAAATTAGTAAAAACTCAAATAATAAGAGAGAAATAAGAAAGATTCATTTTCTAAGAACTGATTTCCTTAATGAAGATCTATTACCTAAATTTTATTTTCAATTTTAGCATCTTTTATCTGTTTTACAAAATCTGTGACAATATATAATAGGTTTTAAAACTTCAGCTTTTGTAAAAGTTCAGCTTCTTGTGATTGATATTCATATTACACTTAATTCTATTGTACATTTTTTTATTTAAAATTTGTTAAAAAAAACAGCATACAACAGTTACCTAAATGTTCAATTTTTAATCAAGAGATTATTTCTGGAATTTTTTATTCTCATAAAATATTGACTATTTTTTTTTATTATAAAGTAGAAATCAACCAATACAATACAAAGAAGGCATGATGCTGAAAAAAGAAACCAATGTTGAAATATATTACCATTCATTAGATAGATTTTGGTTAAATAAGTTCTTCACTCATGATCCATTATTGGCCATCACGAGTTGTAGATTTTTTTGGGGTTTGCCATCTACAATTTTGACTCCTAGTTGGTCATTATGATTTATCGATTTTTCTTCGAATTTAGATGTATAACTAAGACCACTGATTGGTGATGATAGATCATAGATTTTTCATTCAATATTATCTATAAATTTTTTAATTGTTCTTTTATAAAATTCAAAGTACAACTCAAGTGTTCTTGAAGTATTATTGTACATCATTTTTCAAATTATTTCATGTCTTTCTCTTCAAACCCCGTAGTTCCTTTAAGATAGTAATCATAACATAGATCACACAAAATAAGAAGAAAATAGCAATGTAGAGCTCCAAAGAATTCAAAAATGTCAAAAATATTTTTGCACAAAACTCTACTTATTTCTAAAATATTTCTAGATCTACCTTAGGCGTTTTTCCAAACACTACATTTCCCTTCCTACTTCAGTAAATTATTTATATTTCAACTTTTTGAGAAATAGAAACAGATTGCAAAAACTTTCGAAATGCTCATTAATATGTAAAATAACTATCATTAATAATTTATAGTTTATACATTTTAATATATCTTATGATTTTCCCCTTTTCGAGTTATCAATGGCAACTTATAATTATTTAATTAAAAACTATATTCTTGTGTTGGCATTTGTGGGGGACATGAAACTACATACCACCGAGGTTCGACACATGGGATCTTTTCGTTATGTGGACGAATATAATATATAATTTAAATTATTATAGTGGGCCCACATGCCGAACCATGTCACACTTGGGGATAAGGAACCATAAATGAATGCATTGGAGACTCATTTTGAATTTTGTGGTCCCTGCGATGCCGTTAGACGTCATAATATATGAAATATTGATTTATATTAAATGAAACACATTAAAACTAAAACATAAACTCATATATAAATGAATTTTAATTAAATAAAATATTATTTTTAATATTCCTAAGATATTTTTTCTTCAACTATCAATTTCACTCCAAATGTTTTATTAGACAAAAAATAGTAAATAAAATGTCAAGAATAACAATGAAATTTATATTAAAAACTTACTCATTCACGAACATTTTGATAGATTTTTATGTAAATTCAATTACAAAATTTTATGTCAAATATATTATATTAATATTTTTTAATACAATAATTTCTATCAAGGTTTTTTTTTTCAACAAATCAAATTAAAATTTCATATCCCGATACCGTACTGCAAGACAGGGATGGGCGAGTATCCATCCATTCCATTTGAGTTTGTATTCAGGGGATAATGGAGGGAGGGTAGCCTTCATTTGGAAAAAAAAAAAACGTCTCTTTCCCACGTGGGGGTCTCCGGGAAACCAAGGTTACCGTTGTGTCCGAGTAGTCCCGGGACTTGCCTTGTTTTGGAGTTTAGGCGATCCAATGGAGGGGATTCACTAGCCGTTACTTTTCAAAACAATGGAGTTATATGAAGTGGATGAGAGTGGCGGACAGACAGCAGAGGGAGAGAGGCTCTTGCTCGTCCCCACTGGCCGCTCCCCTCTTCCTCAAAGTCTCGTCTTTTATGTTTGAATTTTTCTTGTTCCATCGAAAGTTTCTTCCTTATTCTCAAAACCCACTTCAGAAATGTCGAGAAAAGCAGAAGAAATTGTTGCTTCTGATGAGAATAAGAATAATGCTTCGATTAGACAACCCACTGGTTAGTAGCTTTTGTTTTCTTTATTTTGATTCCTTCTCTTGAATATTGGTTTCGAATAATGGCAGAGGGGGTAATGGTGGGGAGGAAGTTCGGCGGGGAGATTTGGCCAAAGAGAAGACCTCTGAGCGTTATTAACCGTAAGCTTGGAGAATCTGCTGATCCTCGTTTCTGTGGTTTTGTCAACAAGAGAGGAATTGCAGCGTATAATTCTAACACTTTGACTTCAAAATTGTTCATTGGATATGAATTTCCGTCTCCTGTTTGTAGTCTCTTCTGGGAAAATGGGAGTTACTTTGCCTGTTTGTGTTGGTTCATTGGATTCTAGTTTCATGTATGTTTCTTAATTGTCTTCAGGAAGTGCGATGCACAAGTGGGAGTTTCATCCAAAAAGTACCCTGAGGTGCGTAGCTTCTATTGATTTGTAAATGAAGTACATAGAAAATGTTAACTCTGAGCTGAGCAGGAAGCAAAGAAGGCAAAGACTGGTGCCAATGTGTTCACAGTGTGGGAGGATACTCCCCTAACTGATGCTGAGCCCATGTCTTTGGAGCGATCCGAGGTTCTAACAACGGGATCGGACCAAACAGTAAGCACCCCTTTTCAAATTCATCCCCTATCTTCGAACAAGCAATGATCTTGCAAAATGACATCTGTGCAGGAGGTAGAAATGGAAGACATATTTGAAGAGACAATCGTGGACATTGATGGCGGTGACTGCAAGGATCCACTTGCCGTTGTAGACTACATAGAAGACCTATACACATACTACAAGAAAATTGAGGTACAGTACAACAATGCCGACTCCATCATACTTGCTCTGATGCATCTCAGTTGAAGACAAACAAAGTGCAGCGCACTGAGTTACCAGCCGGTTGTTGCTTGTTGCAGAGCTCCAGCTGCGTTTCTTCTGTGTATATGGTAAACCAGTTCGACATCAATGAGAAAATGCGAGCCATTCTCATCGACTGGCTCGTAGAGGTTCACCATAAGTTTGAACTTCGCGAAGAGACATTGTTTCTAACTGTAAATCTGATTGATCGGTTTTTAGCTAACCAATCGGTTGCTAGAAAGAAGCTGCAGCTCGTTGGCCTTGTGGCTATGCTCTTAGCCTGCAAGTACGAGGAAGTTTCCGTCCCTGTAGTAGCTGATCTGATCTTCATTTCGGACAAAGCATATACGAGAAAGGAAGTCCTTGAAATGGTAGGAAATGAGAAGATTTGAACTGCAACTTTGAATTTGCAGATTAAACCTGTGCGCTGCTTCTTCCTTCCGCAGGAGAAACAGATGCTGAACACTCTTCAATTCAACATGTCTGTTCCAACTCCGTACGTTTTCATGAGACGATTCCTCAAGGCTGCTCAATCTGACCGAAAGGTTCGAATACTGTTTTGCTGTTTTACTTGGGAAACTGTAACTACCCACATATAAAGAGCACACCTTTATGTGCAGCTTGAGCAACTGGCTTTCTTCCTGGTTGAGCTCTGTCTAGTGGAGTATGACATGCTGAAGCACCCCCCATCATTCCTCGCTGCTGCAGCTGTCTACACAGCACAGCTAACGTTATACGGAGTTGGGCACTGGAGCAAGACATGTGAATGGCACACAGGCTACTCAGAAGATGAGTTACAGTGAGTATAATTCAACTCAACCGCAGTGCAAGATTCAAGCTTTAACTTCGTAACGACTCTCTTCCCGTTTCGCAGAGAGTGTTCAAGGGAGATGGTCGAATTTCATGGGAATGCAGAAACGGGTAAACTTACAGGAGTACATAGGAAATACAACACACTAAAATTCGGATACGCCGCGAGATGCGAACCGGCCCGGTTTCATGCACAGAAAAGAGGCCAAGCATGCGATGCACAGAGCAGCATTTAACCCTACCAACTACTAACCTCTTCTTCCTTGACAGTAGCTGATGCAGCTGCCCGATCTCAAATTAGTGCTAAAACATTGTTTTTAAGGTGCATTTTTTTAAAAAAAATTCATTGGATTGCATGTGAGATGAGTGCCATTGTTGACATTCTTACTCAAACAATTTAAATAACTATGAAACTGATAAATAGAGGAAAAAAAAACAAGGAAAATTGAATTATATACCTGTTATATATTTTAAAAATTATAATAAAAGCAGTTTTCATATTTTGTGAATAA
The DNA here is from genome assembly GCA_002189035.1 of Utricularia gibba. Lineage (NCBI taxonomy): Eukaryota > Viridiplantae > Streptophyta > Magnoliopsida > Lamiales > Lentibulariaceae > Utricularia > Utricularia gibba. The sequence goes on along the minus strand of NEEC01000016.1, from coordinate 1,585,968 downwards.
AATTAATTCAAAATTAATTCAAAATTATAGTAATAAATTATATTATAAATTTTAATAAAATAAATTATATATATTATAAATTTTAACATATTAAATATTAGAATATAAATATATTTTTGAAGTATGTAAAAATTAATATTTTATTCAATAACTAAAATATAGATGTAATAAATTTAATAATTTTTTAACTTAATCATATAATTTAGATTTGCAATTTTAATATAGAATGATTAAAAATTTAAATTTTTAAAAATTAAACAAAATTATTTCAAAAAAGTATAAATAAATAATAAATCCTAATGAAGGCTCATAGAAGAAAGTCAGAAGAACTCTAGGAATTTCATTTCTATCTTAAAAATGGATCCTAGTATTCTACTTATTAATTCTTCATGTATTAAGAAGATGCATTATTTGACACACTTTTTCTTTTTGCATCTACTCCAACCATATATATTGCATTAGATGATATGCTGCTCTATTTTAGGAAATAACTTATAAATTAATAAATAGATAAACAGAGCTGATAATTTAAAAAAACAAAAAATAGAAAGTGGCCATAGGAAGATGAGCAAAGGTTTATAGTAGTTACAATAACTTGATACACTTTGTTCGCTTCTATCTAAGAGATTGGTTTCTCTCTCGAAAAAATAGATCATGATATTCTTCTTCTTATTTCTTTGTATATTTAAAATATTGTGGATTCTAAACACCCTTCTTATTTCGATGATATATAGTATTCGGTAATACATTTCTTTATTTTAGGGAAAAATAATTGTTCCACTTCCACAACATGAGTAGATGGCATTCGCCCTAAACACTTGTAAGGAGGATATGATATGAAGGTCATTTTTTCGTTCTCCAAATGAAGTTTGGGCAAATTCACTCCAAATGAGATTCGAAGCAATGAATCCAAATGCGGGGAAATGCACTGTATGTATGTATGTATAGAGGGAGGTAAGCGTGTGTATAGATGGATAATGCGTCAGGAGCAAGTACAGAATTTGGGAGTTTTCGATGTGGGATATGTGGCTTCTTGTAATTATGTTACAGGCGAGGCAGCTGCTGCGACAAGACAATGACAACAAAGCCCCACCACTCCCATTCAATTCAATTCTGCCAAACCTCTCTGCTGCAGAATCCGACTAAAATGTACTGAAAAGATTATGCGTGACACTGCTCCCCTCCCCCACTCCACACACACCCACCCCTCTCATTCATCCCTTGTCTAGATGAACATGGAAATGAATCTGGGACTCGAAGGTAGTGCGAGTGTGCGAATGCCATGCCATGGTGGCCACGTTTAGTGAAAAAGGCTGGGGGACAGAACTGAACAGAACAGAACTCAGTATAAAAATCTTGTTGTTTTTCGTGTATTTTTGTGGGTTTGGCTGCGAGGTCCCCCAATTGGCCCCCAACGTGTTCCTCTGCTGCTCCAAATGTGGCCATCTTCCTCCTCTGTCTTCAAATCTAACTCCACCCAGTCTTCATCATCTCCGGCAATGGAGGATCTTTGGAGGGACCTCACTCTGCAGCCCGATCTCCAGCGGCACGCCGTCGGAGGTGTCATCCTGCAGGACTTCTTCTCCAACGACGCGGCTCCCGTCTCTGCAGCGCTTCCTCCCCCAACTCCAACCGCCCTCGCACTCAACTCCCTTCGCCCCCAGTCCATATCACTCAACATCGCTCTCGAAGCACTCGAGCACGCCAACGCTGCCGGCAGGAAGAGGTTCGTGGATCTCGAGCCCGGCCCCGGTGACCGGAGGCAAAAACGCATGATCAAGAACCGCGAGTCCGCCGCCCGATCCAGAGCTAGAAAACAGGCACCGAAACAAAAACACCCCCATTCCTTCTTACTCAACACCAAACTTTACTCCGTAAAATATTGAACACAATCCCCTGTCTTTTTTTTTTTTGTTTTCTTTCTCTCTGTTTTGTTCAGGCCTACACCAACGAGCTGGAAATGGAGGTCGCACAACTTGTTGCGGAGAACGCCCGCCTCAAGGAACAGCAGCAACAGGTTTGGATCTACCACTGTTAATACAAGGAAACCGGGTGTCTTTGTTTGTGCCTGCTATTCCATAACAGGGCCTAGGATTCGAGTGGGGAAAGAACTAAAAGGGTAGTCCAATGAATAGAATGCATACAACTTGTATGCTGAATCTGGAAATCTAAAAGTCCATTACAATGTCGCCTTTTTTCCCTCCCGTCTTTTTTCACTCTCTGAACGTGACACGCAGCTATTGAGAGCGGCAGCTGCCCAGAACGGCCACGACCACGACTACCACCACCACCAAAGCACCAAGGAGAGGCGTCTCCAGAGAACGCTAACGGCACCGTTTTGATCCTGGCTCACTGTGAATGTATTGGCTAGTCTATTATTATCTATCCTTGTCGTCTAGTAGTCCTAGAGTTGCGGGGAAGGTGGGACCCGCTCCCGGATGAAGGGCATGTCCGTCTTTTCACTCCCTGTAACCATCAAGTAGAACGTTTTCCTTCAAGAAAAGCAGCTCCCTGCCCAAACGCCTTGCACCAAGTCTTAGGTTATTACATTTTTGTTCTAAATCCGACAAGCCCAGGGGTGACCGTTGGATTCGCCAGAATACGTTTGAAAACAGAGGAATACTAATAAACACCTCAATATGTTACAAAAATGAGCGAGCAGAGGGCAGTCGCAGACGCACCTTCACCAAGGCGGTGAAGTAGAGAGTTGAAACACGGGAGGCACTGAGAATCAAAAAAAAGTGGAGACATGAGATGCATGGGCTGTACATATACCGGCCTTTAGGGGTACCACGGCGGGGCGAGCATGGCGTGGACTTGAGGAAGCAGGGCAAGGTCAACGGAGTTTGTTCTGAGCGACTGCTTGGCACAGTTCATCTTCGTAGAGCAACACTCTGTGGGAAGCCAACGACTTACACATGGGTTTTCCAAGTACTGATGGCACCAAGCACTTGGATGAGAAAGAGGAATCTTGGAAAAGAACGGCTGCGATTTGCCTCATCTCTGTGATTTTCAAACGAGATGGGGGGCGTTGTCCGTGCTTGGGTGCCTTAGGTGTGTGGGGGCTTCGAATCCAAATCCCTTTACCACTTCGCATGCTGCAATGCATACGTTCAGTTTGTAAAACAAAAGGGTCTTCACTGGATGTCACGTAGAATTCAAAATGTCAAGGCTAACCTCATGAAAGGCCAATGATCAGTTGGAAGTGGAGTTCTTGTGTTCAGCATCTCCTGCCTTGTTCTGTCTGGAGTGGTATAATTGAAGTAGAACTGTCTTGCAATAATCACCTAAAGCAGATGGATAAAAAGGTGTGCAATCAGTTTCTTCTACGGGCAGAAAGACAAGTAATCAGGAACAAAATGGTACTGGAACAACTCACTGCGTTTCTAATCTTCCGTGAGACATGAAACACTGCTTTGAGCTGATCGTGGTGGAGATGGCAAAGTATTTTCACCTTTACATCAGAAAACAGACCCATGATTGGTGGTGGAAATTCCCAGTTATCATTGTGAAGTGCTGTATGAACTGTGAAACGACACACTGGTGGAAGTGCTACATTCTCAATTGGACTCAAAGAGGGTCATCAAATATACGCGAACATGCAAATCTCAAGTGCTTAAATTGGAAAATTCAAACTGAATGATCAGATAGAAAAGGGTGAGAACAATGTACCAGCAAGTCATCCGGAAGAGATTCAAGGCGTGATTCGGAATCACAAACTTTGTCACAGGGTGTCGATGGTGTACTTGGTAACTGGTTCTGACTAATACTACCTAAAGCCCCATACAAGGTATCCAACTGGGACCTCACAGGCGATAAATATCCAGGGCTTATATTGCGATGAGCCGCATCATCAGCATCACTTGCTAAGATCCTTTTGGCGTTTGCAATAGCAACTCGTTTCTTCCCAAGATCCGTGCAAGCTTTACTAGCAGCCTTGCTATTTCGAATCTGGGCAAGAGCACCGGGCTTCAAGTACTTACTACTCTTGCGATTTTTCGACCATGGCTTCTGTCTCCCACCTTTTAATTGCATCTCATTTGGCGATACCTTCCCCATCCACCACTCCCAACCCCTTGTATCACTTCGAACTTATCATCAAGCGGTTCTGCAACAACGCCAACAATTTCATGGGAAAAAAAGAGCAAAATTTCCGGTGACCAAAAAAAAACCAGGCCAAACCGACAACCAAAAAACGCGATTGATCAGCAGCGAAACACGAACGTACCAGCAATGGACGGGAGAACTCAGTGGCGGCGCAGGAAATCGTCGTTGGAAGGCGAGTAGTCGAGAAACGAGAGGGAAAAAAACGAGGGCGGGCTAGGGTTTTGCTTTTGGGGAAAAAAGTGTAATTTGAATAACGATGAGGGGCATCAAATTGCCGCCATTTCCAGCGCTGTATTGATTGCGAGTGAAAGCGCCGCGGGTGTACCGTACGGACGTGCGTGTCCCCACACAGGAGCGAATCCTATGTTGGCATAAACCGTGAATTACGGGTGACGCATTAAATCAGTGCTTTTGATAAAGTAAATTTATGTTTCAAACATTTTAATATTCATACAAGTAATTTATGTTTTAAAAAACTCAAAAATCCAGAAATCCTATTATGTTGCATAACCCTAACTTATGTTTTGTAAGAATATCCTCTCAAAAATTCTTTTCAAGAAATTATGAGGTTCATTTGGTATTAATAATTATTGAAATTAATTTCACAATTTATTTAAAGTTCTTTAAAAAAATATATTATTCATTTTTCTATGTTTTAAATATATATTTAGACTATTATTTAAATTCTAAAATAATTTCTAATATATTAATCAAAATTTCTAATATATTGTTATAATACACAATTTTAAAATTAATTACATCCACATAATTTCAAATTTTAAAATTAACTAAATTCAACATATCCTAAATCATATATTCAAATAAAATTAATCATATATACGAAATCTAAATTTGTGATTTTTATTTAAATTTTCAAGAACTGTTTCAAATAAAATGAAAATCTTACTTCTACATCTTGTTATTAATAATAAACAATTCTAAATTTATATTTTTTGAAAACATAGATGATTGATATTTAATAATAAAATTTGGAACTAAAATCAATTAAAAATTATGGAAATATATTAGAATTTGAGAACACGACAACTGTTCTAACTTGCCGCTTCTGCTGGTCTTGTTCTTCCCAACGCACGTAACAAAGAACTCGGTGAATTCACAGAATGGAGCAAGCTTTTTGTCCCACTCCCTTCTTTTTCTTCTGTTTTGGAGGTTGAAGCACCACTTTAATGGCAGCATCGAAGACGCCCTTCACATTCTGCGCACCAGCAAACCAATAAATCACTAGCACACACACACACACACAGCAGCTGCTACTTCTTCCTTCTTCCTACCTGCTGCGTCTTCGAACTGCATTCAATGTACGCTGCTGATTCGATCATCTTCCTTAGCTCCTCCCCTGCAACACAAAACCGTCCTTTAAAAGAAAATGAAGGGGCTTATCCATCACCGAGATATGGAGGAGGCATTTGCTCACCTGGGCTGTCGTGATTGGTACAGCACCGGGGTGGTTTTCAAAGAACTGCTGGTCGTCACGAAGATCTGAAATCCATCTCCTGGTAATCACAGAGGCTTAAAGATGGGCACGAGGGAGAAGTAAACAAACTCACCAAGTTTTGTCCCGACAAGAACAATAGGGACACCAGGAGCATAGTGTTTCAGTTCAGGTATCCACTGCAGAATACAAATAAACTTACTTAGAACCCATCCCAAGATTGCGCGCATGTAAGGAGTAATCTCATCTGATCATTACCTTCTTGGAAACGTTTTCATAGCTGGCCTTGCTGATAAGGGAAAATGCCAATATGAAAACATCAGCTCCTCGATAACTCAGAGGCCTTAACCTATTGTAGTCTTCCTGACCTGTATTGTATTACATCTCCGGTGTACACATTTCGGACATTCGAATGTAAAAAAAAAACATCATACAACATACTCCTAGTAAATTACCAGCAGTGTCCCATAAGCCTAAGTTGACAGTGCTTCCATTAACCACCACGTTTGCACTGAAGTTATCAAACACAGTGGGCACATAATCCTGTTCCGTAGTGCAGGATCAAATACAATTCAGATGGAAAATCATATCAGCTCAAACATCAGGCTGATTGATGCTCTCATTTCACAAATTAACAATGCTGTATCAAATGCAATCATATGCAGGAAAGCCCAGATAAAGAAGAGAATGGGAAAGAAAAGAGGGTAACCGTAGGGAAGGTGTTGCTGGTGTATGAGATCAAAAGGCAGGTTTTCCCGACGGCGCCATCGCCGACGGTGACACATTTTATGAATCTCGAGGCACTCATTCTTTGCGGATCGAAGGAGATTCCCCAATTTCGCCGTCCTTTACAAACTTGTCGTTCCCGCTTGCTTGCACGCGAAAATAACAGTCATACCTAACCAGGTACACAGAAATCTTTGTAAGAATCAATATTGAAAAGGATGGAAATTTCAGCAATCAGAAGCATAAAAAGAAACAATCTTTTCACCCCCTACACCTACCATATGCCGAATGATCAACGAACAAGAAACCCCAGATCGGAAAATGTACTGGGCGATGTCGAGACAAGAGAAAAACCGTAAGAAAGAAAACAAGCCGCTATTGGGGGGCTCAATTTTGTGTGTGTTGGTTATTAAATTGGGTAGTTTTTTTTTGGCAAGAAAATGCTGCCATTGAATTGAACCGTTCGGCTCTCTCTTTCTCCACTCGCAATTCTCGCTAAATCCAACTGAACTTTTTTTTGGGGGGGAATTTCTCATCCAGCAATAGAAATATAACTGAAAAAAATCCAACTTTAGAGCACCAAAGTGAAAAGGGAAGGAGTCAATTCACTCCATCGCACGAGATACAATAATGAGAAAACAACGAAGACAAAGGAACTGTTTGTTAGTTCAACTCTGGTTACATAGATTATGTTGCGCGTTTTTCATTGCCTGACCTTGTTCTCTTGAGACTCTCTGCAAAGGAGAAGCTTTTTGAGACGTAAAACGAAGGTGCATCGACGCTGAGTGAGTTGATGATTGAGTTACAAGTTTGCTGCTGCATTCTTAGCATTTTCAGGGTGTCCATTTGCGAGTTGCATTTGCGTTCTCACCTCCAATGGCCTCTTCCTCTAATGGCTTTGAAATTTCCAGAGAGCAGATGACCCGAGAACCCGTCTCTGCTCCGCATGATCGCCGCCGCAATTCATCTTCTCAGATTGAAGATCATGAAGCATTTGCTGGGCTCTTTCGTTGGCTTCAAGACGGGAATCGCTGACTCTTGGACCGTCAGCCATGGCCGGCTTAACCCGAGGCAAAGCCTCATTCGCCTCTGCCAACCTCTCCTGCCATTTTCATCTTGTTGTTATCAGGCGCCTTCAAAAGGGCTCGCCGATGCCAAATGCCCCTGGAGAAGGTCCAGGATTCAATTCTTCCTCTCACAAGTCCTAATCATCCAAACATCAATCTTACCACTAATCTAGTTGGTTCCTGATCCACAGACACCTGAAACTTCTTCCCCTGGGCCATGCTATCTTCATTCCCCTGTTGAATCAGATGCAGCTAGTGCCTCAATAAACCTACTTCCGCATCCAATCTTCGATATCTCTACAAAAACAATCATTCTCAATGGTAAAAAAATTCACCCACAAAACACACGGAGTCCTCCAAACCCATAAAGCAGTTGAATTCCATACCCAGTAACCTTCACCTCGAAATCGTTAATGAGTGCAACTTCATCGTCGCAAAATTTTACCCTAACGCCCTGGTAGAAGATCGAAAACTGTTTTAATAAAACATAATTTAAAATTCTATAACTTTTGATTTTTAAAATTTTTAATTTTTTAAAATAGAATTATTCTGAAGTATTCTTCCAAAAAAACATATACAAAATAGAATTTAAATATCCTAAATTTCGTTCGATTTATTGTATTAATATCTTTATTTTCATTCTTGTAAAAAAAATAAATTGTTTATACGTCGCAATCACTGTATGTTAAGCCCAAGCCCATAAGATTTAAATCACAACGGCTACTTTCTGGAGGCGTCACTGCCACGCGCCTAACGGTCAAAAACGTTGTAGCTTTGCTATATATGTTACCAGCGTCTCCTTTGTTAGAGTCTTCTACTTTCTCATCTCAAATCTTACGGATTCTTAACGCTCCGGCCAGATCGGGAACATGGAAACTCCGTCGTCCATTAGAAGAGTAACAAGATCGCATGCCCTTTCTTCTGCCGCCAACAACGGTAGTTTGCCTTTCCCGGCGACGGGTATGGGTCGTTTCCTCTGTTCCGGTTACGATCACTCTTTTTTTTTTTCTGTTTCTGATTATTCTTGTAGGAAAACTTGATGAATATGGAAAGGAGAAAGCGAAGTCGGTGCAGCGGCAAGATCGATCTGCGCTGATTGATATAACGAACGATTCGCCGATTATTGGATTGGCGATGGGAAATCAGGCGACTCCATCGTCGTTTGCTTACAAGAAGAAGGCAACCATTCAATCGGCGCCTGGATCTGGTGAAGCCCTGTTGCGTGGTCAAGTGAAGAGTCTTCTGCAGAAGGTTGAGGAAGAGGGAGAGCCTTCTAAGATTGCGATTGAAAATAGGCCACTCTTCAAGGTTTATGGACTCAGCATCGATTCTCCAGTACCTATTACATTGGTGGCTCCGACTCCGGCTAACACGCCCCAAGTAGCGGACTTCTCTGGTGAGGGTGACCATTTACCTTCCATTACACCTGTAACAGAAAGGATTCTGATACCCCAGGTTGGTTCTAAATCAGCTCTAGTTTTTTGTCATTTTTTGATTAACAGTTTGTGATTTTGATACTCATTTTTTTTGTGATAAAGATGATGACTAAGGATAACAAGGAAGGGTTGGAGGGTGATAATGTGATCACAAGGTCTTTGCTGTTGGATTTCTCAGAGAAATCAAATTCTTCAGGAGGCTCTTCATACCAAGGAGGCAAAATGAGCAGTGGAGAAAACCTATCCATTGAAGATGATAGCTCATCCATTTGGTCTATACAGGCAAATGCCAGTAGCATGATGGATGAAGATGAGGAAGACCAAGGAGACGAGTGGCTAGAGAGTGACGATTACCTTGAACATGAAGATGAAGAAGAAGAGGAGGGAGATGAAGAACTGATGAATGAACTCTGCAAAGGAATGACTAAAATGAGTGTCCGTGATTGGCCTAAGTTCACGGGCAAGCACATCCGGTTCGTCTACAATAGTGATGATGAGATTGAAGGAGAGGAAGAAGCGAAGAATGAGATTGAAACCCCAGCAGCCGCTTCTCCACCCAGTTTAATGGGAAAAATCAGTTCTGCGTTGATTTGATTACTTTGGCTTGATGTGGTTGAAGTTCCTTGTTCATGGTGTCTTCCTGTTGACACCTCTACTTTGAAGGATAGGAAGTTTTTGTGCCTTTGTTCAAACCCTAAACTTTTTGGAAATTGACACCCAAAAACTGTCATTTACGATCAGTTTCAAATCTGCCTCCTTTGTGTCTGCCTCAAGTCTCTCCCCCTACAAAATCATATAAACCGCAGTCTGGTTCTTTACTTCTTGCCTCGCATTCCTCCCTCGGAAGTTTGGAATCAGCAGTCGCCCATCCTCTCTGGCGGAGATCCGCCAGGGGCTATATTAGATTGAGGTGGTGAATTGAAGAAATTCCGGCGATCTGCGGCTAGCAGAGTGTTGCCTCTTAGAAATCGATCTATCTGCACCTTGGAACTGGGCTTCTTCGCAAATCGCTACTATCTGCAGTTCCATTGGGATGATCGAATCTTGTCTCAGGGGGCGTGTTTTTGTTCGTACCCCCAAACGCCACAAAATGGCTAATTTTTCAACCCCGAGAGGCCTCCCCCAATCGGTAACCTAAAAGACGGGGATCGATGTTTGGTAAGACGAAGAACTGCTGTTTCCACAACTCGCGCTTGTTTTGAACGATTTGCGGGGTTAAACCCATGTGGCGGGTGCTACTTTCCTGCTTGAGCTACGCATGAGGTTCACCGGAGAAGGTAGAAAAAGCCTCGGGTGATTCCATTTAACGTCAAGCCATTCACCAGTGATTCCACTTCGGAATCTTCTTCAGCCCTGAGGGAATGTTTTTCATATCAGATCAGGGAACTCCTGAATTCCAAGGCTTACCATAAGCATGGTACATATCATCGTAATAGCATAAACACATATATCGTAAAAACTCATTGGTCACAACGGGTGTGTATCCCATGATGGCACATCACGTTACCGTCGGGAGGGATACAAGCCACGGTGATTCGTCCCAACCCCGCTCCCTTTGGAGCTCATGATGATATCTACCTCCAAACTCACGTTGGGTTGACGTCGGAGATACCTCAGCGAAGGGTCCGACCCCGCCCTTTCGAGCTCATCATCTTATGGCCCTTCAGCCCTTATTCGTACGTTCCGGCTCATGCTTCCTCTTACCTTCATGTGGCTCCTTCCCCTTCTGCCAAACCGTGACCTTCTCCTTCCGTATCTCGGCATGGTGGCGCTCCTTCTCTGATTTCCAATGTCCAACCCACCACCATGCCAAGCCCTTGTATACTACCTCCCAACCGTTGAGGTTCTGAACCCTTTCCACTTCCAACCCTTCATCTTATGGACCTAGTATATGAAAGGTCAATCCTCTTACCCTTCTTGTACCTTTGGGCCCTTCTCCAACATTCTATTGGGCCAATGCATACCAGCCATATCTCACCTAACACTTGGGCACTTGGGCTCGTGACCACTCTCCTCCCAGGATTCAGCACGTCACTCACCATCCCTTGGGTACGCATGCTTGTTCGATCGCACAGAGTCCCGTAGCTCGAGTGGGTCTCTCCCACGAGCACTCTCGGGGTTCGCCCAAGAGTCCGGTAATCCTTTGACAAGAGTTGCACGCCGTGTTCGAAGCCGACCGACTCCTTGCGTGTGGACTGCCAAGTAGAGGGGTTCCTCGTAGCCATTCCATGTTCGTTACCTTAGCTTCTCTGCATGCTTTATCACCATCGAAACGACATACTTATACCCGGGTGAATTCTGTTAAATGAGTGTCCATGAGGTTCATTTTGGAGCATACATCCGCAGCAGTCAATCTTGAAACAGACCATTTTTCGCACTAAACTCAGCACATATAATGAGATGGTGGTTCTGTTTCTTTTCTTCTGGAATGCAGGTTTCAAGTTGAAAAGTTTGAGCCTCCTGCCTGCTTCTCAGATTTCCTTCTGGATTCCAGGTGTCTCCAAACTTGAAGCTTACGCTGGGAGAGGACGCACGCTTAATTTTTTTTCCTCTTACAAACATCTCAGCATTAGGTAATAATAGCTATTGGCAGTTTTCATTTTGGGTGTTTTGTATGATTTTTACTATTATTGATTTTTTTAAGTTAATAAATTCATAAATCAATTATGAGTACATAGTGTTTGATCTGATATATTTATTAAAAATTTAAAAATTAAGTTATTAGAATTTAAATATATTAATTTATTTTTCTGTTAAATACTATTTTACCTCTTATTATTAAATAATATTAAAAAACAAAGTTTTTTTAAATCACTATCAAAATAATCACTAAAATCATAAGAACTATAAAATCATAAGATTTACAAGTTAAATACTGAATTTCAATGTCTAAATAACACAAGTGAATGAAATTACACAAAAATAGCTTTTGAATAAAAGGTGATAATAGGATGAGGAGAGAATGTTGAAAACTAAGTAAAAACATAAAGGTAAGTAATTTTTTGATTTTAAATTGGTATAATAAATATGAATATTTTGATAATTACGATAATTCAATTAATTTGAAAAAAACAAATATGTACGTTTTTTCATATTTATAAAATTAACTTAAATTTATTATTTTAAAATCAATTATAGAATTAAATAAAATAATTATATAAATTATAAACAATTTATAATCAATAAAAATAACTTATAAACAACTTATTATTAAACAATTTTTTATCAAAAGCTTCATATATGTTGGGATGTCGAGTGACACCATGGTGGCGTACTGCGCGTTGAGCGAGAATGGTCGGATGCATCGTATAGTTTATATCACTAATTATTTATTCGATTAAATAGAATTACTATCTAAGTTTAATACGTTCATTAATTTTGATCTACTTGATGGTAAAATAACAGTTATACCTATTTTACCTACAATTATATGGAAATAATAAAATGATTCAATTGCCAATGCTCAATAAAGATACTGACTGGTCCGTTGATATATTATGCAGGATGTCCTCCCGTTACTTGCTGTCGTTGGAGCTTCCATGTGGAAAAGGCTCAGTGAATCGTCTTTCAGTGCTGCAATGGCGGGCGGTCAGAGTTGCTGGCATTCCCATGAAAAGGGATGATTGCCTTGAAGCAGCAGAATGAAACCGGCATCTCCTGTAGATGATGCGTACAGTCGAAGGCTTCGGTATTCGTATACTGGAGATACTGCAACTGAAGCTGAGCATTCTCTATATACCCTCGCATTTGCTGTCTGCGCAGCCCATCTGCACTTACAGAAGCTGGTTGATGACAAGATTGCGATTGGGTGCAGGTGAAGAGTAGCTGTTACATGTCTGTTTGTTGTCACCCCATGACATCATTTCCTTTGCTGCGACTCACTCACTCATCATCATCATCATCATCGTGCTCTGGTTCCAAAAACTCAAGATGGGGCGTGCGTGTACCTCAAGATTGCTAAAGTTTCAAAGATATGAACCGCAAAAGGTACACAGAATCTCTGCGATCTTGACGTTTTGGTGTGCGTTTTGAATTCGGAATCCCCCCTGCTGCCCAGAACAGGATGTAAAGTCGACATGCTTTACAGTCCGATTGAATCCCCACACCATTTCCTGGTCCTGGAACCCCCCCACACACAAACAAACAACCGCCCATCTCTCCACCGTGTTGCATTCGATTGTCTTCTCTCCATCTCCCTGCTTTTTGTGCGGAAGCGGAGACAGGAATGTGAATGGGAAAATGAATTTGTCTGTCTCAGTCCCATCGGAATACGCCACATGACTTCTGTAACTGCAACGCTTTCCTCAACTTTCGCCAGAGGAGACAATTCAGTTCCTCAACTGCATCATCCCCAAACCTTACGGCAGAGGATAACACAATAAAATAATTAATGATGGTGTATTTCGAAACTCACTTTTATTTTTAGTTTTAAAACTATATAAAAATCCTCAATTATTGAGGGGTTCCCATGCTTGCATTTTTGTTTGGGTATTCAATATTTGGTTTACTTCACTTTATTAAAGTTTGAAAATTGCAAATTTGGGTGTCTTCTCAAATGGCATGGTTGATGATTAGTTCATAAAAAATTAATATTCATCTTCATTATTTAAAAAATTATGTACAATTATTTTTTTTATTATGACAAAATTGATCCTCATTATCAAAATCAACCATCATCGCCGATTTCCCAGAATAATAAAAACTATATATACTTATTTTTTAAATATTTTAAATCAATCAATAACTAAATTTATTTGATACATTAAATTTTAGAAACTAAATATTAGTAGTACGTCAAACAATGAGGACCCATTACTTATATTAAACTTCTAATGTTAATTAAATAATAATAATTAAATGTAGAATTTTGTTAAATAGTAGAAATTTGGAAAATATTTTGGGGTTGAAATGAGGATTTTAGGGGTATTGGAAAAGGTGAAGGGAAGTGACATGCAACAAGTGTGTTGATGAATCAATCATTCAGCTTTTTGGGCCTCCCATCACCACTTCACTCTATTTTTCAACATTCCAATCATTTCCTCCCCTCGCCAACCCACAACCCTTAGTATCATATCTTATATTCATAATACTCATGACCAAAACATACAAGTAACGTTAGCTTCGCATCAACTGTGGGCATGGGGTTTCAAGGCCGGATTTGGAAGACGACATGCTTCATCATGGTACCAGGAGGCGGAGGAGGAGCTCAGGCTGAGCTCCAGTGACGCGCCCTCGCCGGGGACACTCGACGCGCCGCCCTCAGGGACCAACTTCCACGCCATTTCATCCTGGATCGGGAACAGCGGCAGTGTTTCGATCTCCCTTGCCGGCGGAGGGAAGCACGCGGAGGAGGAGGAGAAGGGGTTCCATGCCAAGCTCTGGGGAGTACAAACGCCTCCCGGAGTGACGCAGAACTCCTGTCGAGAGAAGCATGCACTATGAGAAGAAAAAGATGAAGATTTGTTATTTTGATAATGCGTTGTTCTTCAGCTTACTTTGAACTTCATCTCCATGGCTAAGGGACCTCCGAATCCACCTACAGGGAGAAAACGTAAGAACACGGAGGAGGTGAAAAAAAAAAAGAAATGTGTGTAAACCTGAAGACGAAAAGGGTGCGTTGAGCTTGGCGGCGGTGGCGAGATGATCGGAGAAAGAGTGCGGCGGGGGAGGGAGAGGCGGAGGGGGGACGGAAGTGAAGCGCTTCTTCTGGCGCTCACGAGCCTTATGGTTCTGAAACCAGTAGAAGACGTTTTTGCCTTCGATCTTACCGTAGTGCCGCAGCTTCGCGGAGATCCTCTGAATCTGCTCTGCCGTCGGGGACCGTACGCCATTGTTGTAATAAAGATCCTTGAGAATCCGAATCTGCTCCGCCGTTGGCGTCCACCTTGTGCTCGTCTGACGGCCGGCTACTGATCCGCCGCCGCCGCTACCGCCGTCGTCATTAGGCGCCGCCATGCGTTGTAAGCTGGCTAGAATACCAATTAAAACAACAGTAGTTGCGATTCGGAAAACGGGGGTGCTCAATATATAAAGAAGAAGGAAGGAACAGGAGGAAGGAGAGGCGTGGGGCACATGGGAGTCGGGATTCGGCGATCACAGAGATATCTGGGAGAGAAAGACTGCTGACGTTGACAACCCCAACATCCCTATTCCCTCCTCCTCACTAAAATAATAATAATAATAACAATAATTCATCTGAATTCTAATTATATAATTAAATAAAATATTTTTAATATATTTGATAAATGAATTTTTATATATTAAAATTTAAAATAAAATATATTATTTCTTTTTATTTTCAATAAATGTATAGAATAAGTTTAAAATTAACTATACATTAAAATATTGATTTAATTTATAATTATTATCAAATATTCATTTAAATAAAATTATTATAAAATCAAATTAAAACTATTCCGTCATTAGATTTTTAAATTTACGTTATCTCCTTCTTAGACATTCAACTTGTTCGTTGAATTTACCTTCACTATGGCACAAGCTCAAGTTTCACTTTGTTATCAAATATTAAGATTCATGATTGGCTTATACGCTATTATTCATTTCTAATACTTAACATTTACAATTTTACATTATAATCTTATGGGAACAATAACTAATATAAGATTAATAGAATTTTTCTATTTAGCCACATCACCTCTTTGAGAAATCATAAATAATCTCATTGACTTATATTATCTATAAAATATTTATTTAATATTTGATTGATTTTTATTTAACATATTATAATTAAAATTATATATAATTTAAATATATGAAAAAATTTAAACACACAGTTAACTATGACAGAAAAAATTTCATTAACATGATTGAAAAAATTACGTGAGTATTTTACAAATCAAGTATTATAAAATACATTTAATAAAAAATTAAATTGAATTTTTTTTTAAAAAAAACACCTATTCCGAATCAATAAATTACGCATAAATAGGGACGCAGGCGTCGCTCCTTTTCGAAAAGGCGGTCTTCCAAGGGAACTAAACTAAAGGCGCCCATCCTCCTAAGGGCATAGCTCCGGCCGGCCAGGAAATAATTCGTCCCAAGTAATTTACATGCGTCTTCCAATGTTGATATCCATGTCTTGCCTCGCCGGAAAGGCCAAGCTCCGGCGGTGGACGCGTCTGGTTCATTGCCGCGAGGCTCAGAAGCATCAACACAGTGCACACACCTCCAGAAAATAAATGCATTGTCACTACTATCCATTTCTACGCACCCCATCTTGCTGGTGGCTGATATGATGGCTTCACAAAACTGCGGAGAAACCAACGAATTTCATCGTAATCTACATAAGGCAAATGATGTTGCAATAGTGAGCATTAAAGGGGGGCCGGCCAGCCATGTCCTTCATTCTCGAGAATGTTCTTCAAACAGAGCAGATGCATGGACTCCACATATGTTAATGGGGATGCTTTTACGTTGTGTGCGAGTTTCCTTCCTCGAACACGCACAGCTTCTACACAGATCTCCCTCTTTCTCTGCATATATTTATTGCACACCTCCTCTTGTAAGGAGATTGCAATCATCTCCCTCTTTTCCGAAATCTTTGAAGATTTGGTCCTCTCTGTGTTTGTATCAATTTCATTGCCTTTCTGCAACTTTTTAATACCCAGAAAGAGACTACCAATCCATATGGAGAAAATCTCAGCTGCCACAAAACATTACTTCCCTGCATCTCCATGTGTGAATCTGGAACTTTTTAGTCTTCATTGTCAACAGGTACCATTTTTAAAACCCAACACCTCCCTAGTTTCTTCCAGCGTAGGTTACTCCATATCAGAAAATGTTGGGGATTTGATATGATACGCAAAAGCAAAACACACATGATTAACTCCACAAGGCATGCAATCTCAATAGGAATTTTCTCTGAACTGTACCTTGACTCCTCCATTTGCCAAATTGTTTAATGATCAGAGCAAAATCGTTGAAGAACAGTGCAATCAAAGGCCGAACAGAAGTGAAGTTTCTCAGGGAGGAAACATTAGGATGATAGCTAAGGGCCACCGATCCTCTTTGGGAAGTGGACCCAAATCTTCAATCAATCTCCCCCCTCTTCATTTTTTCTGCAGTGAAGACCAAAGACGACACCTTTTTCACAATTTTCGTTCACCAAAAGGGATCCCAATTCCCATGTCTGCACTATGTTTCAGTGGTTACATAGCAAAACAAACAGAAACTTTGGATAATTCACATGATGAAAGTCAAAACTCTGGAGCACATAAATATCCATCTTGAAAGGAAATGGGGTCATGGGACTCAGAGAATTGACCAAGTTGGTGCGGGTACGGGATGTTAGATTGTGCTGCATCACCACTCCGTCGCGAAGAACTCAGCTCACCAGCATCTATGTGATGCTGCGATTCTGGAGAAGACCGAACCCTGGGTCGACTAGAGAATGCGGCCCGACATCAACCTAGAAAAGCCCAAAGATCCAAATCATCATATGAAGCCCACTATCTACCGCAATGGTCGACTCCTTCATAAGAAGTAGTTTAAATACTCCCAAGTCTTACTTGTTGCAAACTGTTTTTTTTTAAATCTACTTCCGAAGCTCAAGCACCAACGTTGCTTCAAACAACTGCACAGCATATCTTCATGGTATCAGAGCCCAATTTCGAACAATAAATCAGGTATAGCACACCACACGACGACACACATCCTTACATTCATCTTTATCTCACTAACAACGCAGGAACAACATGAGCAACAAAACAAACAATTTCATACCGCTACAACCACCCCCGTTCGATGGAAAGAACTATCTTATTTGGGCAGCTAAAATGAAATGCTACATGCAAGCTCTTGGTTTATGGGTCATAGTAACCAAAGATCCACCCACAGACAAAGAAGGAAAAACAAGAGAACTCACCAAAGAAGAGACAATGGCTAACTCGCAGGTGCTGGTTGCAATTCATGGCTCACTTACAGATGAAATGTTTTTGATGATTGTAAACTGCGAAACAGCAAGGGAAGCTTGGAAAATACTAGAAGTGGAATTTTCAGGAACCGAAAATTCCAGACAATCAGAAAGACTAAACCTTTGGAGGGAATTTGACTTGGTGAAAATATCAAACTCAGACTCTATTCAGTCATTTGCAGACAAACTCAACAAGCCTATTATCAAAATCAAGCTACTAGGAGGAACAGTCGATGACGAGAGAGTTATTAACAAAATATGCACAAGTATGCCCTCCAAGTTCAGCCCGGTAGTGAGTGCTCTTATTGCTACAAGGAGTCTCACAAATTTGACACCATCTGAATTACTGAACACTCTATAGGGTGAAGAACAAAGGATCAATATGCTAGAAGAACAAGAGAAGCCCCAAGAAAAAATCCTCCAAGCTGCATACATGAACTATAGATCAAGCCAAAATCAAGGGACGAAAACGGAGAAAAGAGGACCTCACCCACCTTGCCAATTCTGTAAAGGAAAAAATCACCTCAACAAAGACTGCTTCTGGAATCCTTCAAACAAGTGTACCCATTGCTCTGCCACAGGACATATTGAGGGGGTCTGTCTTGAAAAAAAGAAAGGCAAAAGAGTTATTAGTAGTAGCTGGTATCTCCGAAATCTCCCAGAATATGAGCGATATGGTTCTTGCTATTACTGAAACTCACGCCAGTCTATCTGCAAATGAAGAATCATGCACAAAAGACAAGCAATGGTACCTAGACAGTGGCTGCAGCAACCACCTGACTTATGATATTACCTGCTTTCAAACCCTGAATCTCTATCAGAAATAAGAATTCTGCAAGCTGCTGGACAAGAAAAACTCATCCCTGCTGGAATCGGCAATATCTCCATATCTGGAAAAATCATTAGAGACGTGTACTATGTGCCAAGAGCACATCACAATCTTATCAGTTATGGCCAATTGCAGGATCAAAATATTAACTATACACACGACAGTACTTCCATCACGGCTAAAGACTCAATAGGAAAAGTACTCTTTAAGGCAGAGTGACATCACAGAATATATCCTATCAATTTTTCTCCCAGTGACAGGAATGCCATATGTCTAAGCAGCCTAACGACAGAAACTTGGCATCAACGGTTTGGGCACATATGTCAACAAACCTTCACATGCAGCGGCACAAGCTGGTTGATGGGATCTCAGAACTGAAACATGACACAGCTGTATGCTCCATATGTCAGCAAGGAAAGATGAGCAAATTTCCGTTCGAATCCCGAACCTGGAAAAGCTCTCAAAAATTGGAACTTGTGCACTCTGATGTGTGTGGCCCCATGAACTGTGCAACTCCAAGTGGCAACCGGTACTTCCTACTGTTCATTGATGATTTTACCAAATTTTCCCGGATCTTCCTCTGGAAGAATCGATCTCAAGTCCTTCACTATTTCCAGCTCTTCAAATCTGCAATTGAAAATGAAACCAAAGAACGGATTGTTAAACTCAGAACTGATAACGGTAGAGAATACTCACCCACCGAGCTGATTACCCTATGTGAGTCTCAAGGGATCAAGCATGAGTTAACTACCCCGTACACTCCGCAGCAGAATGGAACCTCAGAACGTAAGAACAAGACCATCATGAACATGAGCCGGTGTCTCCTGTTTCAAAAAAGCTTACCCAGCTATTTTTGGGGCGAAGCAGCAAATACCTCAATCTATATTCTGAACTGGTGTGCTACCTCCTCTTTACCTAACAAAACACCATATGAAGCTTGGTATGGGACACCTCCTCAAGTGAAACATCTGCACGTTTTTGGAAGTCTCTATTACATTTATGTGCCTCCAGAAAAACGCCATGGAAAACTGGTTAAATGGGCAAATACTGGGATTTTCTTAGGGTATAGCGATGTCTCTAAGGCATATCGAGTACTGCATTTGGAGACACAAAAAATCATAATCTGTCTTAGTAGATGAACAAAAATGCTGGATTGGTCTCCAGAAAATATACCTGCTTCCTATACATGGAATGACCTGTTTAAAGAGCCTTTTCCTGATACAGATGATGATTTAAGGGATAATTCTCCTACTCCCGTCACCAGCTCAACGTCTCCAGCAGCTACACCACTAACCAGCAACCAGTCGACACTGATTCCTATATTGAAGATGGGGAAGCACCTGCGCAAGGTTACTGATACATCAGCCAGATATATGATCGCTGCTTAGTTGCTTAGGAACCTCTTGACTGGAGTTCTGCCCACCAGGATCCGGGTTGGAAAGCCATCATGGAATCTGAAATACATTCCATTGAAAAGAATGGCACATGGGAATTAGTATTCAAGCCTCCCAATAGTCGAATAATAGGTGTGAAATGGATATTCCACACACAGCTAAATGCAAATGGGACCATGAACAAGCTGAAAGCTCGTCTAGTAGCTCAGGGGTATTCTCAAATACCTAGGATTGATTTCAGTGAGACCTTTGCCCCTGTTGCACATCTTGATACCATCAAATTACTGATAGCATTGGCTGCTTGTAATCATTGGGACATTTTTCACCTGGATGTCAAGAGCGCCTTCTTGAATGGGGCCCTACAAGAGGAAGTATATGTTCAACAGCCTCCCGGATTTGTCAAACAAGGAGCAGAAAACAAAGTCCTGCTACTCCATAAGGCCCTATACGGTTTAAAGGAAGCACCACGGGCCTGGTATACCAAAATCGACTCTCATTTTCACTCAAGGGGCTTTCAGAGGAGCAAAAATGACATCACACTCTATACGTTGAAGAAGGCAACGAAGTACCTCATTGTGTCTCTCTATGTCGACGACCTTCTTTTTACTGGAAATGCCCACTATCTGCTGATTCAAGAAAAAACAGCAACTCATGACTACATTTGAGATGAGCGATCTACAAACAATGAGTTACTTCTTGGGGCTAGAGATCAAGCACACTCCTGATTGTATCTACCTAAGCCAATGCAAATATACTACTGATCTCATAAAAAAATACAACATGAGTAATGCGAAACCTGTTAGTGTACCTGCCATGAAGTCTGACCAAGTCGACGAAGAAGCTTCTGCAAATGATAAAATCTTCAGTAGCTTGATCGGTTCGCTTATGTACCTATCTGCTACCAGACCTGACATTTGTTTTTATGTCAGCTACCTCTCCCGATACTTGCGGAATCCTCACAAACATCATATGGACACGGCCAAGCAGATCATCAAATACCTGAACTCAACGATAGCCTATGGTCTAGCATTCAAAAAGGGCACAGGTATGAATTTATCTGAATTTACTAACTCCGACTATGCAGGTAGTTTTGAGGATTCAAGGACTACAAGCGATTACCTCTTCACATTCGGATCGGGAGTCTTCAGCTGGGCATCCCGGAAGCAAGACATCACTGTGCTATTGTCCATTGAAGCGGAATACATTGCTGGAGTGGAAGCTGCAAAACATGCCATATGGCTCAGGAAAATTCTGGAAGATCTTGACCTACCAACCCACGGTGCTACCACACTTTGGATAGATAATAAGTCAGCAATTGCCCTAGGCGAAAATCCAACGCAATTCGGGAGGACCAAACATATCAGAGTTCGTTATCATGCTCTTAGAGAGTTTGTATCGAATGGAGAAATCGCGTTCAAGTATATTTGGATTGAAGAACAGGCTGCTGACCTACTTACGAAATTCCTAGCGCCCAAGCGATTTGCTGACCTAAGAGACTAGATAGGTATGAAGGAATGCCCCACTGAAAACACAGAGCTTCGCAGCAAGGGGGAGTGTTAGATTGTGCTGCATCAGCACTCCGTCGCGAAGAACTCAGCTCACCAGCGTCTATCTGCGATTCTGGAGGAGAGTGAACCCTGGGTCGACTAGAGAATGCGGCCCAACATCAACCTAGAAAAGCCCAAAGATCCAAATCATCATATGAAGCCCACTATTTACCGCAACGGTCGACTCCTTCATAGGAAGTAGTTTAAATACTCCCAAGTCTTACTTGTTGCAAACTGTTTTTTTCTTAAATCTACTTCCGAAGCTCAAGCACCAACGTTGCTCCAAACAACTGCACAACATATCTTCACGGGAGACATTATGGTGAGGGGCCAAGTGGGCTTCTGGGCGGACTATGTATAACAGGTTTTGAAAGTAAGCGTGCAAATGGAAGAGATTTGTAACTGATCCTAATATTTACCGCACATAGCGGTGGGTTGGAGTTTTGACCGGGGAAGGGACGAAGGGCAAAGGGGATCCATGTCTCTGAATCTAGAGGATATGCAGTAGATCACGATTGCGACCAACAGTATGTTGAGCGAGATGAGGCACACGGTTCAGAGTTTAGTCGAGGAAAGTGCTCGTTAGGAAGGGCTTCTGAGAACAAGGAGCTCAACCGCGTCAATCGTGTCATCAGAATAAGGGAAACCCTGAAACAGTCGAAGAAGCACTTTCAGAAGATCGAGAAGAACTTCGAAGGGTTAGTTGCAATTACACTGTTTTTTGATATGTGTTACCCATACATTGTTTGTGCATTGGTTGACTGCGACGTTATTGTTCTTTTGGATGAGTTTTAGAATTCTTGAGCATTTTTCCATCATTCTTGCATGTGTCTGTTGAAATTTGGGTGATCAAGATGACATCTTTATTGTCAACTAGGACGAAAAGTGTATTTTCTTTGATTTATACATTATTCGGGAGATCGGGGCAAGATGTTATATGGATTCTTCAAATATTTTATTGTTCAGTTGCTCTGGCTACCGAATATTCTGAAGCTTGATCATAGAGTATCTTTCTATATCTCAAATTGGTGGCCAAAAATACACAGTCCGAGAATGAGAAGATGCAGAAGCGATCGAAGAGAATGTGGGATTGACGGCATTACTCGACAAGAAGGAGGTGCAACTTACAGCCATGAACAAGCAGTTCAAGTTCATGTTTCTTGGTGCTTGTAGTATATGATTCCATAACTCCCTTGTGTTCATTGGAAGGAACATGCTACTGGCTTCTGAGTTTCCAAACATTCAAAGAAGTTTACATGCTTTCAACAGTGTACAAAGTGAAATATCTACAAAATGTGTAACTGTTACACAAGACAGCAACAAAAGCAGTTGGTTGAAGGCGAATGAGAAGTCTCATGACTTCCATGACCACACCATCAAACTCGATCCAATGGAACCAAGGTACGGATACGGGCCAACTTGGATCATTGGATTTGTTACTTATAACAGTAAAAAATGGATATGAGATACATTTATAGTACACGGATATAAGTGTACTCAGCGAGACGTATTGGTTCTGAAATATAATTCATTAAAAATTGTTTTTTTTTATTGAATGAATTACAATTAGAGGTGGGTTCGGTCTCGGAACCACGGTTCGAACTGAAACCATCGATTCCGGTTCGATTTCAAGGGATGGATGTCTGTGCGGTTCCGGTTCAGTTCGACATAATTGGAACCGTGAAATTGACGGTTCTGACCCGTGTGTGAACCGTACTGTTCACAATTCCGAATCGTGAAACAAGCTCAACCGGGATACAAAATTTTTTTTAGGAAAATCGCATATCATATGGCACTTGAGGATTTTAAAAACATGCATGACTTTTTAATTTCTACTTTTAAACCTCTGCATTGTAATTTTTGTTTAACTTGTGATGGTTGGAAATGTTGTAACAATGAGAGTTATATTGTTCTTGGGTAGATAATTCTTGGTGTATGAAAAAACGAATTTTAGTTTTTCAAGAATTGACGTCACCACATAATGGTTTTTCTATTGCTAAAATCATTGAAAATGTCACAACATTTTATGGAATATCTGATAGAATTTTTTCTTTTTCTTTGAATATCTGATAGAATGATCCAACGTTATCATTAAGAACCATTCATATTAAAAAACATAAATTTCGACTTCGTGGTTTAGGGTTTTTAAGGTTTTAGGGTTTAGGGTAAATGAAATATTTGAAAGATTCCCACCTTTTTAATATGTTGCAAATGTGAAATTTTCGACGGGACATATGTAACATTGCGTTTTGTAGAGGCGGCCAAAACAATTTATGGAAACACTCTCAAATATACTTACGTATGTGTATTGTTTATTAAATGATTTAAAATTCAAATTGACATTCATTAGATAAAAAAATATTTTTGTAACAAATTTTTATTTATAAAAACTGGTTCAAAAATTTTAAATTACAAATATATTATTAAAAAGCAATATATTGACATTAAAGTTTATAAATAATCATTCAAACTTACGTGATATACGAATGTATCTTTTTCTTTACGTAAATGTCAAATATTATGATGTTTTATAAAAAAAATATTGAATATATGTTTACAAAAAAACGTGGGTTTTATGAATTTTGATTATTTAACACGCTGCAATCTGGGTGATGATAAACTTCATTACTATGAACAAAAACTACTAAAATTTTTAATTTATAGTTTAATCAAGGGTTTAGAATAAATAAATGTATAATAAATTCTTGCCATTTTTTAAAATAATGTAAGAATGGTTAGATTTTGAGAAGGTACATTCAAAACACATGTAATGCGTAGGTGTCGTTGAAATACATCCATAACTTATTTCGTTTGTCATTTTTAAAATACTTAAAATTTGAAATTTGGGGCGACACATCAAACAATGAGTATTTTGTAGGTGAAGCAATTTTTTTTAATTATTTTAAATAATTGATATAGATTATGTATGGATGTGAATGAATCTATGCAATATGATTTTCTTTAAAAGTTGGTATCTATTATATAAGTGTGCAATCCTAACTAGTTTACATCATCTTTTGTTGCATATAAAGGCTCTTCTTATCAGTGTCGTTGCGCTCTTGAAAGGCCAGAATTCGTTGGCTTAAAATCTGGTAATCTTGTTATTGCAACTTGCATATAAGTTGGTATCTATGCATTTGTTGATGCAGTATGCATTTTATATTAAGTTGGGTTTAATTATGAAAAGTTGTCTTTTCATATAATTATGTATTTAGTTGGGTTTAGCTACGTTTTTCATCGTTAATATCATGTTTGTTTAACTGTTTTCCATTTCTTTATTTTCAGATTTCTATTCTTATTTTGTATCCTTTGTTGATTAGGGAATGAATAGATTTTGTGTTAAATATTTCATCCTAACTGATTGGTTGACAATTCTTGCTACGCAAAACACACCTCTTGACCCTCATGAACATCCCAATGCTTGGCTTGTGTCTCGTAAAACATTTGATGCTGGTTTTAGGGTACCCATTCATCCCTTTGCTCTTAATGTGCTCACCTATTTTAGATTGTCTATTAGGTTTTTAGCACCATCTTTCTATAGTATTATCTTAGCATTCTTACACTTGTGTGAAGAAGAATATGTATAATCTTCCTTGTCAAATTTTTTTGCACTATCTCTTCTAAAAAAAGCTCCTATTGTAACTTGGTATTTTTAAGGATTACCAAATATTAGATTTTATCAAAACCTACCTAGAACTATGGATTATACCACCTAGATCTTTTGCAATCTCAAAGCATTCTCCATTGACATATCCTGAGGATAACGTTATAAATTCTCGTATTGAAAAAATCAATGTAAATAAAGAAACTAGACATGCATTAAAAAGTTTTTTGCAATCAAAAAAATATACAACTGAAGACATCATCTCGAAATCTGCTCAAATTCGAAGTAAGTCTTTTTAATTTACATTAATTTTTCAATATCTTATTTTACTTATTTATTTAACATTATGACAGCACTTCAAAACATTCATGGTGTCGTTGAGTGGCGGTCTGCACCAACATCAAGGTGAAATTGTCATCATCTTGCTGTTTATAAACAACCAATTCTGGTAAACATCGATAGTAATGAACAACAAGTAAATAAACTATGAATATTATTTAATTCTTTTATTTTTTTCTTGAAATAAATAAGGTTTGCAATATAAAATTTTTTTGTGTAGGATAATTCTGAACAACAAAATGGAGATAATAAGAATGAAGTGCCTATTTATGAGAAGGCTGAAGTGTCTATTTATGAGAAGGCTGAAGTGTGTATTAATGAGGAGCTTTCGATTGCACAACAACATGACAAAGTACTCATTTAAACCAATATAAACAAATTCAACGAATGGAAAATGAGGTAATAAAAATGAAATTTATTTTGCTAATACATGTGATACTTGTTTTTTTTATATTTTCTAATTTAGTTTTTTTTCTTTTGTAGATAAAAGATCTCAAGTTTCAGATTCAGAAGAACAACATCATAATGAATGATTTGATAGTATAGCAATCTGTATACAAGGTTGAATTGAACATCAAAGGTGATGAATTGATTGCTGGACGACAAAAATCTATCAACTTTCAGTTGGAAATAATGAAGTTGAAGGAAAAAATACAGATGTTAGTGGAAAAATTACAACTTCACAAATTGCAAGCTTAATTGAATGAAAATGATGTTATAGCAATGGATCAACAAAGAGACATGCCTTTAACAAGTGCGGGCACATGCAAAGATAAAGGAAAAGGTAGAGGTAGAAAATGAGAATAATCAGTAACAATGTTGTTTTTTTTTTCAAAACAGTTAACTTATTTTGTAGTATTATATTTAAATCGTGACAATCTAATTATTTCGCAGATGTTGCTTAATTTTAGAACAGCTAATTGACATTTTTTTACGAAAATTATAAAATTAAACGTAAAAGCAACCATAGAAATTACAAAAAGTATAATGACAATATTTTTTTTTCAATAAAATAGAAATATTTTATATTATTATGGCTGGTTTCTATCAAATTACTTATTTAATAGGTGTTATTATTAAAAAATTATTTTGTATTTATTTTTTTTATACGTCCTACAAAATACTCTAATGCGTAGATATTAATTCCAATTTTTAATAACTAAATTATGTTTTTTAAATATTATAAAATTAAACATAAAAAACAATCATACAAATTAGAAAATGGATGATAACAATATTTATTACTTTTTTTGTGAAATTGACTTATTTCGTATTATTATATTGAATTTATACTAAATTATTTATTGCGTAGGTGTTGTTTTTCATTTTTTATAATTAAATCATGATTTTTAAAAATATCATAAGATGAAAAATAAAAAAAATCATGTAAATTAGAAAATAGATATTTATAATATTTATTTCATATTATTATATTAAACTACCATCAAATTTATTATTTTACAGACGATATTAATATAAAATTATTATTAATCATTTTATATTAATAATAAAAAAATATTTTTCAGAAATATTAAGGATTTAAAATAAAAATCAATTATTAGAAATATAGTTGAAATAAATACTTTTTAAAAATAAAAATTAAATATTTAAATATTTAATATTTAATAAAAATTTCATCTCTAAACAATCATAATGATTTATATTGGTACTTGGAAAGTACTTACAAATAGTAACCATGGTTTCGGTTACGGTTTGGTTTGCAAATCTTGATTTCGATTTTTATGCTAATTTAGTTGAGTTTGACCCGTAACCCATCGCATGACACTTGTGTACATGTGTTATGTATGAAGATGATACCATGAACCCATAAATGAGCATCAACAAGCCCAAGTGGATAATCCAATTTTTCCAGCATTTATCTTGTAATTAAGTCCAATGGCCTGTTGATTCGTCATCATGGAGCCTATTAAGTATCCCATCTTTTTTGAAATTATTTTTATTAAATTTAAAAACAAATTATGACTCTATTTGGAAGGAAATTTTGGGATTTTGCACCTTTTTAAAAATAAAAATTAATTATAATTTTTCAAAGTTTTTTTGAAGTGTAACCGTATTTAGTAATTATTTTTGTTATAAAGGAAAATAAGTACGTCCACACACGCCTATGCTCCTCATCGCTTATTCTTCTCATCCACTTGGTGACAGAGACGTTGATTATTCAGCCGCCACAAAGACGGCCACCATTTTTTTTTTCTGTTAGGACCCCACCACGTTACGCCGAGAATAGCCGCCCCATAGTATTCCGACAGTTCTGGTCATCGTGTAGTGAAAACAACCAAAACGGAACGGGACTGTGTAATAACCAGGCAAGCCCAGAATCACATTAACAGTACAATGCACGTACATCTTTTATTTTTATATTTCAAATCCCCACTTTTATAAACTCGTGATAATTTGTAAATATTTAGTACAAAACACTTTTCACAAAAATCAATTCTTTGAGATCGACACTCGTACTATGCTTATTTATGTTTTATATTTTTCTAAATTAAAATTTATTAAGAAAACAACATGCAATACATTCAAAGGAGTTTACATGCTTGCAACAACATACATAATGAAATATCCACTTCTAGATCAACTCAGATATGTGTCAAATTGACATGTCACTGATCGAATTTGTTACTTGTAATCTTAAAAAAATGCGAATGAGATGGATTCATAATATATTTTGCTCAACAACAAAAAAGTATGCGTTTTTTTTCAAATGAGTTGGTAATCCCAATCAATTGAGTCAGTAATTATAAATTAAGTTTATTTTGTGTTAGTATATATAAAATGTGCAATAATCCTACGCAACTCGTAATCCAGAATATGTGTAGTATATCAATCGATCGATCTGTATTTATTGAATTATAATTTTTTATGTTGACTTGATAAGTTCAACCCATAATATGTTGAATCGAACTTATACTCACATCTTGAGTCAAAAGATGAAACCATAAATCCATAAATGAATATCAAGAAGCCCAAGTGGATAGTCCAATTTTTCCAGCATTTATCTTGTAATTATGCCCAATGGGCCGTTGATTCATCATCGAACCTATGGCTTATCCCATCTTTTTCGAAATTATTTTTATTAAATTTATGCACAAATTGTGACTCTATTTGGAAATAAATGTTGAGATTTTGCATCTTTTTAAAAATTAAAATTGATTCTAAATTTTCAAGTTTTTAAGAGTATAGCCGTATTTAGTAGTAAAGTTTTTTAATAATGTTTCTCAATAATATAACTGGAATTATTTACGTAAAAAAAAAACAGGAAAATAAGGACGTCCACACACGCCCATGCTCCTTATCGCTTCTTCTTCTTCTTCTCATCCACTAGGTGACAGAGACGTTGATTATTCAGCCGACACGAGGACGGGCACCACTTTTTTTTGTTTTAGTTAGGACCCCACCACGTTACGCCGAGAACAGCCGCCCGATAATATTCCGACAGTTCTGGTCATCGTGTAGTGAAAACAACTAAAACCGCACGGAATTGTGTAATAACCAGGTAAGCCCAGAATTACATTAACAACACAATGTACGTAATGCACGTAGATACATAGCCCGGGCAGCTGGCGCTACACACAGTAGTGTAGGCCACCCCCCAATACACACACTCGCACTGCGTGCTTTATTTCTTGAAAGGGAGAAGAACAACAATCAGAAAAGCAGCTTCTTCATTCATCAGTTCTTGGGCTCACCCTCGGCCGCCGTTACCGGTGGGCGGGGACGACAATGGCAGGAGGGGACTCTGCAGTTGCACAGATAAGTATCAGATGCCTCTATGCCCTGCTTGACCCATTCTCCCAGCGTGGCTGAGGTAAATAACAAAACACAGATCAGTAACCAAAACAAAGCAAACATTCCAGTTCTGTTTTAAATTATAAGCCGAATGGTGGCAGAAAACATTGTGCGAGTATGGGGAAGCCTGGATTACATGCATCGAGCGAGTTGGAGGTGGTGCCCTCCGCCAGTTGCCTAGCAGCAGAAACCTCAGAGGAAATGAGGAAAGCCACTACCAGGAACAAAACAAGCACTCTGGAAGAAGAAGAAGAAGCCATGCTTGAGAATGGTTTAAGCTTGCCCTCAATGGGGAATGCTTCTCGTCTATTTATAGAAAGGAAATTCGAGCAAACCGCACCCACGTCACACTCACAGCTGTCTTCAAAATTGGTGGGCGTGAAGATAAATTTTAAAAAATAAATATTATTTAATCATTTTAAAACTCTAATTTCTAAACCACTATAATTATTTATTAATTCAGGATAATTTCATGATATCGCTATCTCCTGGGGGCTGGGACTAATCACGTATCAAAATTTTTAAAAGCTGCATTGCGATTCTTTTTTATTAAAAATATTTTTTAATAAAAAAAAAGCATTGTGGTAAACGTGAGTTCAATTATTCGACGACTGTGTAGCGGGCCCCATCGCTTGGTTGGCATTCAGCCTCTCAGCCCTCCGGGAGACTTTTCTAAATTTCCAAAATACGCATTTTTTTTCACATGTTTAAATAGCAAAAGAAAAAGAAAAGAAAAAAAATTGATTGGGTGTCTATTCAGAAATTTTATACAATTAATTTGAAATTTTTTTAAAAGTACATCTAATAAAAAGGATTACATTACTAGATATTTAGAAAAAAGTGTTTTTTTATTATACATTTTTTAAAAATAAATCAGTAATAATTAATAAAAATATTTAGATATTTCGAGGGTAATTATATTTTATTATAATTATTAATATATTTAACCTATTTATTTTTATATAAGCAAGTATAATACAATTAAAATTGAAATTTTCTTTGAGATATATATTAATAATAATATTATGTTTCGAAGGTATGTCTAGAATACATAATTTATAATAATTGATAATAAAAGATAATTTTATTAATCTTCATTAAACTTGACTTAAACTCACATATCATAAACTGTCATAGAGTATTTATAATTATTTTTTTTAAACAATCATAAAAAATATATTTGAAAAAATTTCAAAAATAACATCTGAAGTTTCTTGTGCATTGAAATCGGTTTTTTAAGTCAATCCGATTTCTGGGTATGAGCCCAAATCATATACACATTTTAACGGTTAAGATTTTGTTTTCGATTAACGCATAAAACGATGAAAGATGCCAATGTTTTTTATGAGAAGCATCAGAATGGAAAAACCATAAACTACAAAAGCGCACCAGAAAAATGGTTTCATTAAGAAGCCAAAGAGAAAGGGTTACAAGTAATGCATATAATGCAAAATGATTTTCTCCTCAAACATTCACTTATTTGGCATCTAATGATTTACGATTCCATTCAATCCATTTGATTTGTCCAAATTATCACTTGTGGCTAGGGATGAAAGTTAAAGCCCAAACCTGTGGGCCTACCTAGCCTGACCCTAAAAAACATTAGGCTTGGGTCTATACATTGATGACCCAAAAGATTGTCGAGTTTTTTGGCTTGAACCCGTAAGGCCTTAGGTCCAATTAAAAAATAGAATTTTTATATATAATAATTATAATTATTATATATTTTGAATAATTTAAATTCATTTTATATATATTATTTTAATTTAAGAATAGATAATATGAATTAATAATTTATATAATAATTTTAAATTTTTTTTCTATAGATTATTTAAATAATATTAAAATGTATATTAATGTTTACTTATTTTTTTAAAAAAATTATTTATTATATGGTAAGTTCGTGGGCCGATTAGGGCCAACACGACCTTATGAATAATTGGGGTAGGACCACGTTAATCATATTTTTATGTAATCAGGTTTTAGTTTGGCCCTAACCCAAAACTTGGTGAGACTCTCTGAAATAAGGTCGGGCCAGTTCTGTTGCAGGAAGATCCTTGATCAATAAGAATTCTTCTTACCTTGGTGCTTCTGCATATTCCTGATACCATCAAAGGTTCATTTCGTATGGCTAGGCCCGCTTCATTATCTCCACCCTCTCCTTTAAATCCAGCTGGACGTCATGCGCTTGGCAGTTAAATCAGTCGACGAATCTTCTCAAACTCTCTTTTCGGTGGTCATACCGAATAGAGTATAGTGCTGCCTTTGAAGGTGGAGCTTTGATATTGACAGTGTATCGGGTAGTGAACAGCAGCACTAACTCTTGATAGGATGCCACACTGCCGTGTTCTAACTGTTTAAACCAAGTCTTTGCTCCCTTTTGGAGCGAGCAAGCAAACAGCTTACACTTCATGGCTTCTAAATGTCGAACCATGAACATCCTCATATCGAAGTTGATTACGTGTGATATGGGGTCCCCTTTTCCGTCATACATGGGTAATCCGTTCGGGACTCTAAATCCTCTCTCGGGTTCTTTCTCGACTAAATTGTCTGAGAAGGGGTCAAAGTGCAGCGATGTAGTCCCAGCTGCTCCCTCAACTCCATTCTTCAAAGCTAGAGCAATATTGGCCAGAACG
Source organism: Utricularia gibba (assembly GCA_002189035.1). NCBI lineage: Eukaryota > Viridiplantae > Streptophyta > Magnoliopsida > Lamiales > Lentibulariaceae > Utricularia > Utricularia gibba. The sequence goes on along the minus strand of NEEC01000016.1, from coordinate 1,554,085 downwards.
TCTCGTTTCCCAGTGGATACGTTCTGATCGAAAACATCCCTGAAGCCCCTACCCTCTCTTTTCCCTGACGACATCCGTTTGTCGATAAGTCTTCTCCTCTCGCGAATCTGGTCTAACTCTCTCTTCAGCTCTTCTTCCCTTTTTTCCAAGATTTCGCCAGTCATGTTTTCCCTATCAGTTTTTGGCTCATATATGACTTGGTTACGCCGTTTCCTTCGTAGTATCTCCTCTTCAGTTTCGGACTCAATCTCTGTGTCTGAGGGGTATTCCGGAACTGTGGGCCACTTCTCCACTCGTGGTGCAGTTTTGGGTGTCCCCTCTTGGGCATTGGAGTTGAGGCCTGAAGGTTTCCTGAAATCGGTGGGGATTTTCTTAGAAGGGCCTTTAGCTCTTCCCTGCTGGTGATCATAGGGCCAAGGTCTTGTGCGCTAGCGCTTCCGTCATGGATCGGGTTGGTGGCTATGCTATTTTCCGCCATCATCAACACTTAGTGATTGACTCTCGTGGATTTCTTGAGTGGGTTGTGGATCTGCCCCACGGTGGGCGTCAAAATGTTGGGGTAAATTCGAAGTTCGTTGGAAGGCCGATTTTAGGGTGATAAGTGCAATCGGGAATATCACACTTAGTTGTGTTTTTCACGGTTGGTTTGGTTGAAATAAGAGTAAGCGAAGATTTTTACGTGAAAATCGCCGGAAGACGGAAAAACCACAGAGCTATCGGAACTCGTCGGAAAATATTTCCATTGGATAGAGATGACCAAGAAGAGGATACAAGCACTAGAGTCCTCTCCCTCTTTTTTTTTTTTGTTGGTTTCTTCTTTTTATCCAAGAGCCCCCCTCTGGTCGAATCTAGATCTATGCTAATATCGGTTGCTTTCTACACCTGCTATACGATCTCACTTTTTAGATACCAGCCGTATGCTATGCCATAATTCAGTCGCTTTTCAGACTGTACCTCTTATTTGCATCATTCAGTCGATTGACACGATCTTCTCAGAACATCTCTTGGTATCTTTTCAGAAGTCATTTGATTATACCCGATTTGTATCCCATCAATTATGTTTAGTCTATGTATTGCATTACGTATTCATTAATTTAAATTGAAGTTATTTCAAATTTTATTCTTATATTATATTCATACGCTAATTTTTATTAAAAATAGTTTATATTTTGTATAATAATAGATAAAAAATATATTTTTAATAAACATGTGAACTACCTGAAGCATTACAAAAACTGCCGGGGTTATGTATCCAAGTTGTAAACGTAGGTAATAACCAGGCAAGCAGAGAATCACATTAAAAACACAATGCATGTAGATACATACATAGCCCTGGCGGCTGGCGCTACACACAGCATTGTAGACCACCCCCAAATACACACACTCGCACTGCGTGCTTTATTCCTTGAAAGGGAGAACAACACTGAGAAACGCAGCTTCTTCATTCATCAGTTCCTGGGCTCACCCGCGGCCGCCGCTACCGGTGGGCGGGGTGGACAACGGCACTGGGCGACTTTGCAGTTGCACAGATAGATATCAGATCCCTCCACTACGCCCGCCTTCATCCATTCTCCCAGCTCGGCTGAGGTAAATAACAAAACAACGATCAGCAACCAAAAAAAAGAATGCTTCCAGTCCGCATTCCAGTTATGTTTTAAATTATAAGACGAAGGGTTGCAGAAAACATTTTGTGAGTATTATGGGGAAGCCTGGATTACATAAACCGAGCGAGTTGGAGGTGGTGCCCTCCGCCAGCTGCCTAGCAGCAGAAACCTAAGAGGAAATGAGGAAAGCCACTACCAAGAAGAAAACAAGCACTCTGGAAGAAGAAGAAGAAGCCATGTTTGAGAATGGTTTGAGCTTGCTCTCATTCGGGAATGCTTCTCGTCCATTTATAGATAGGAAATTCGAGCAAATCACACCCACGTCACAGCTGTCTTCAAAATTGGTTGGCGTGAAGATAATTTTTTAAAAATAAATCTTATTTAATCATTTTATTATTCTAGTTTCTAAACCACGATAATTATTTATTAATTCAGGATAATTTCATGATATCGCTAGCTCCTGGGACTAATCACGTATCCAAATTTTTAAAACCTGCATACGATCTTTTTATTAAAAAATATTTTTTTTTAAAAAAATTGTGATAAACAAGATTTCAATTATTCGACTGGACTGTGTAGCGGGCTCCATCGCTTGGTTGGCGTTCACCCGCTCGAACACTCTTCCAAATTTCCAAAATATGTATTTTTTTTTCACATGTTTGAAGAGCAAACAAAAAGAGAAAAATTGATTGGGTGTCTATTCTTAAATTTTATACAACTAATTTCAAAAAATAATTAAAAAAATTTTATCTACTAAGAAAGAAATTACATTACTAGATAATTTGAAAAAAAATAAGTTTTTTTTTTATTTTTGAAAATTATCAATATTTGATAACAAAAATATTTAGATATTTAGAAGGTATTTAATACAATATTATATTTAATAATATATTTGAATTATTATTTTTAAATACATATGTCATGTAATTCAGATTGGAATTTTATTTAGTGTGGATTGAAGATACAGCAGCATCACACCGACAGCACAAAGAAGGGAAGCAATGGGCTCAATACAGAATCATGCACACTTGTGTCTTTATTCGGACAGAGATTAGAAACATAAGGTGGCTTGGAAGCCTCGTCAATTCTTGGACTCCTCCCCAGATTCAAGGTGAGGGTGGCGGCCACCCCTCCTCCACCACCACCGCCACCACCTCCACCTCCACCACGCCTCCACCTCCACCTCCACCACCGCCTCCACCCCACCACCACCTCCTCCGCCGCCTCCACCACGAATTGGCCTCCTATAAAACCCAAACTTCTCAGTCCTCTCTACTGCGCCACGGCTGTGTACCTCGTCACCAGGTTTGGCTGAGTGAAAAAGAAAAAAGCCCACCAAACCAATATATGAGTCAGTAGCAGTAGGATAATGAGTTCATACACCAAATAGAAGCTCTTTTTGTTTCATTACATGCATCGAGGGTGTTGGCGTTGGAGGCCTCTGCCAAATTTCTTACAGCAGCAACCTCAGAGGAAGCGAGGAGAGCGATGAGCAAGAAGAGCCCGACAAAGAGAAGTAATCTGGCAGAAGCCATTCTCAGATCGCGGAGCTCACACTCACTCACGAATGCCTCTTCGCTATTTATAGAACAAAAACTTGAAATCAATAATCAAGAGCGCAAATGGGTAGGTGCCATCCCATCACTCCACTAAAAAATAAATAATATAACATTAAAATCCAGATATTGTTATCTCAATACACATGGACCCTATTTGAAAAGTATGACCGCCTCTCAATAATTGCCATTCCAAAGAACATGAATGAATTCGGTATTTCAGTGCTGCGTATACACCCAATACTCCACCATGGAATCCATATTGGGTTTTAGGTAATCTCCGTACGTTTTGGATTTCGATGGAATGAAAGTCTAGAAATGACATCAAGAACACATTTCAAGAGATTCATCCCCCCTTTTTGCTTGTTCTTACATAGTGTAAACACGACAGAGGCTGCTGAGATAATTAGGACCACACACTCGTCAGAAATCTCAATACTCATGGACCCTATTTGAAAAGTATGGCCGCCTCTCAATAATTGCCATTCCAAAGAACATGAATGAATTCGGTATTTCAGTGCTGCGTGTACACCCAATACTCCACCATGGAATCCATATTGGGTTTTAGGTAATCTCCGTACGTTTTGGATTTCGATGGAATGAAAGTCTAGAAATGACATCAAGAACACATTTCAAGAGATTCATCCCCCCTTTTTGCTTGTTCTTACATAGTGTAAACACGACAGAGGCTGCTGAGATAATTAGGACCACACACTCGTCAGAAATCTCAATACTCATGGACCCTATTTGAAAAGTATGGCCGCCTCTCAATAATTGCCATTCCAAAGAACATGAATGAATTCGGTATTTCAGTGCTGCGTGTACACCCAATACTCCACCATGGAATCCATATTGGGTTTTAGGTAATCTCCGTACGTTTTGGATTTCGATGGAATGAAAGTCTAGAAATGACATCAAGAACACATTTCAAGAGATTCATCCCCCCTTTTTGCTTGTTCTTACATAGTGTAAACACGACAGAGGCTGCCGAGCTAATTAGGACCACACACTCTTCAGAAATCTCAAGAATAGATAGGATAAGGAAATGCCAACCAACACATGTTTTGCCCAAGACATTTGAGATGAATATGCCAGAGTCACCTCTGAATGAACTCTTATTAGAAAAAATAATCCCATATTGTAAAATAAAATTGAAATAAGTAAAATATATAAGATATTACAAATCATTAGTAATTGATTAGATCTAATATTTTTTTAATATGATTCATATTTATTGTGTATTTAAATTTCATGTTTATTTATTCAACTCATCTTATTTTTAATTTCAATATAATATAAAACATTTGCCTTGCGGCATGGGTTGGGTGTCCAAGATGAATTACATGTTAATCTGAGTTTTATTTAAAAAAAAATAAGTAGATGTATTAGCATTAGGTTACAAAAATTAGATTATATAAACATTATCTACTGATAAGTGATTTTGTATTGTTCCAAAACATGTTCTTCCACTATTCTTGAGTATTGTTTTTACTTATCTTATATCCTATTTTCTCATTATTCTTAATTGATTTTGCATCTTTCGCATTATTTTGATCTTTTTGGAGAGAAAGTATATTTTGTGGATTTTTAAAGTACTTTTGGATCAATTTGAGGAGAAATCAAGACCCACCAAATTATGGATTTGATGGACCACGAATCTCAACCCAAGACTCGGTCAATCAATGAAGATTTAGTCCAAGATTCGTGGATAAGATAGAGATATGAAGATGATCTTCGAAGATTTGAATAAAAGATTTGGTTAGAAGATCTTATCCAAACCCATCAAATAAGCTCAATACAAAGATTTGGATTGACTCTTCTATGAATACCCCACCCTCTCAACCATTAGAAACGTCTTTGACCACTTTTCCTTTGTATCTTTCCTTTTTTCATGTCTATTTTCATGTTAGAGTCGAGTCTGTGCATGTAGGTGCTTTTGGCTGAGGATCTGTGGTGAAGCCTTGCTTGCGCAAGTTCTGCGCGCATGACTATCTTACTATGTTTTTCAGCATTTAATTTGAGGTCTGATTCTATTTTTCGCAACGTTTTCTTTACCAACATGATCTTTAGTATCATATAGCCCTAAGGAAGTGTGGGACAATCAAAGGTTGGCCTCAAGCACCTAAGGAGAAGTGCTCAATCGGACATCATTGGTAAGACACATTCTATCTAATCTGTCTGCGAGGTGAGAGGTGTAAGGGTTAGATTTGGGTGTTGGAAAAACATGGGTTATCACAAGAGGTGAAATGGCTCTGGTGGTGTGGTTGATTCCATAATCCCACAAAACAAGGGGCAATGCTATAACGGACACCGAGTAGCACTACTTTAGCATAACACCCCCAAAGCTTGTACAAGCAAACAGTCTTCAAGGTTTGCACACACATAAGGACGAGTTTCAAGTAAGGTGGATCTAAGATCCAATGCCACTTTTCTTACTATCTTCAGAACCCGATCTTTCTTTTTTTTTCGGTCTTTTTGAGTTTTTGTTTGAAAAGAAAATTCCAATAACAATTTCATGTGGATACGATCTTATTTTATTACTTCGACAGTTTCTGTGCATTTGCAGAATTACCATCAAGTTTTTGGCGCCGTTGCCGGGGAATTGTATTCCTTTGGATTTTCTTTTCTGATTTCATTTTTGGTTATTTCTTATTTTTCTGTTATTTTCGTAGTTTTTCTCTATTTGCGCACTTGCGCAAGCAGCTGATTTTCTCCATCCAAAAAAAGGAGGTAAAAAAAAAATCTTTTGTTTTCGATTTTCGTTCATCATTTGCTTGTGTAGATATGAGGAGACTTGATCGAGATGTAACCTTTAATCTCGAATTCGAGAATATTGATGGGCGAATTAGATCAAGATATTATCCTTGGGTGGCAGATTCTAGGATGCGTTCTCGGAAGATGGACGACTTGTTTTATCCTGAAGATTATCCTGAAGAATCACGTGTTGAGAGATGCATTCTTGAGCACAAATCACATGGCCATCAGGTAGATCATTTGATTTCATATTCTAAATTGACACCTTCACGCAGGTACAATAGAGATCAATTGATGGTTGCGCAAGCACGGACGAAAAAACAAAATATACTTCCAGCAACAAATCATTACTGCACCAGAGAAAGGTCTGTGAATGAATCTCATGTTTATTATAATGATGTTGGGTATGAAAAAGATTGGAGGACCAGAAATCAACAATACACCAGGTATCAATCTTATTCATCGTTAGATTCAAAGGACAATGATTTTGGAAGTGATTCTGAAGATGAAGAGTTAGAAGAGAAATTCATGGAGTCTCACAGTAGACTTGCGCAAGGAGAAAGTCATGCATTTCGGGTTGACAACCAACATGACTCAAATCAGAGTTGGAGAAAACCTCAATGCCCATCTTTCAGAGTTCTATTGAGTCAAATCATTGAGAGGCAAGAGCAGATGAATAGAGAATTTCTTAAACAAATCAAAGAGATAAAAGAAGAATTTTCAGATCAAATGAAGGGAGTGCATGACATGCATGACAAGTTGCAGCACCTCATAACTAAAAATCAAATGTTGGAAGCTCAATTGAATGATTTGGAAGCCATCCACACACTAGAGTATTCATGTCAATTGGAAGAAACCCCCACTAGATGTGAGGATATTGAAACTGAAGATGGAGTTCCAATAATGCGTGTCCCTGACCTTGCGCAAGCTACAGAAGCAGATTGTGTTACACATGAACATTTGGAAGCAGCAGATATTTTTGATGACCACACCCACAAATTATGTGATCAGGACACACATCAAGGGGAGGTTCAAAGGTCCCTAAGCTTCATAGAAAAAGATTTGAAGGAAGAAGAATTTGTCATTACAAGTAATGATTTAGTTGAAGAATATGTTTTTGACAAGGATTTCTTTTGTAAAGTGCAGCAACTCAAGGAAGCTTCAATCACAATTCCATGCACTGAAGCTTTCCATTTGAGTTGTACAAAGAGCAAACAAAAACATGGCGTGATGGGCACTTGCACAAGATGAGGCGTATAAAAGGTGATGAATTTTTAGTCCTGTTTTCAAACCATGAATTTTTTTGCAGGAAATTTCAAATCAAGATGGACTGTGATTTCTGTAATCAAGAGGCTCTTTCAAAATAAATTATGGAGCAATAGAAAATGAAAGAAGCTTTATGGAAAATTCAAGAGGTTTGCTCTTCGCTTTCACACATTTCCATACTGACCACGTTAATCTTTTACCAAGGCATGGCTTACTTGTTGCCATTCAAAAACAAGTTGGTGTTTTCTGTTTTCTAATAAATTTGTTGAGAAATGGTTTTATAGAGATAAGATCTGAATTTTCGTATGAGTTTTGATATATGTCCAGTTTTCAAAATAATTGATGTGCATTAGATTTTTGGCATGCTTCTTGCTAAGGTATTCTTTTGCATGCTGTTCATTTTGTACGCCTTTCACAAGCTACATAGCCCTACTTTCTTGGTGAGGAGACACTTTTATTCTCTTTTCTTTATGAGTGACCTGAATGTACCACGATCATGGGCTTGTTCTTGTGTATACTACTAGGTTATTCTACAGGTCTTGTGCAAAGGGATTGAGGCATTAGGATTTTCCCCATTTTATCTCTATTATCCCACCTTGAATCCGCTTAGTGAGCCCCGTTTAACCTGAAACCGTTTTATTTGGATTACCACATCAGAAGCCAAACCCATTTTTACAATTATAGCCTAATGCAATTTCTCTTGACCCAAGGAAGGAGCATCTAGAGAATAGTTCTGTTCATTTGCTTGCGCAAGTTGCAGAACTAAGAGCTCTATTACAAAAGAAGAAAAGTTGAGAGCAATTTTCAACTCAGTAATCAAGCTCTATCTCAACAAATTATGAAGGAATTTTCAACAGACATTCTATCCAGAGAGAGATTGATTTCGAACAAAAGAATGAATGAGAAAAAAAAAAGAGAAGAAGAAGAAAGAAAAAAGGCTAAAGTGTTGAAAAGAAGCCACAAAGCTGAAAAAGAAAGAGTTCCTTGAAGTACAAAAATCAAAAGACAAGCATGACAGAATTGTTTGATGGATGCTCACTCCTTATTACCCATGAAATGGAGGCTCCAACCGAATTTCCTACCTGTCCCAAGCTCCTGCCATGCTACAACCCGTGAAAAATACCTCATGATTGCGCAAGCTTGCTGAAACTAGTGGATAACTTGCGCAAGTTTACTGACTCGCCTACATTCAGGTATTGAGCGATCCTCTTTTCATTTCACCCTCCTCTTATGGATTTCTTTTGTTGAGTGCATTGAGTGACCTGTGAGGAGTAGCTACGTGCAACGGGAGCTAGTGGATGGTGTAATATTGAATAACTCATGCATTTTGCTAGCCTTAATTCTATTTGCAATTTACTACTTTGGAGGAAAATACCTTGAACAATTGCTTGAGGACAAGCAATATCTAAGTGTGGGGGAGTTTATCAGTGATTTTGTGTCGTTCCAAAACATATTCTTCCATTATTTTTGAATGTTGTTTTTACTTATTTAAGACCCCACTTTCTCATTATTTTCAATTGATTTTGCATCTTTTACACTACTTTGATCTTTCTGGAGAGAAAGTGTATTTTGTGGATTTTTAGGGTACTTTTGGATCAAGGTTTGCACACACGCAAGTAGATCAGTCTTCAAGGTTTGCACACACGCAAGGATGAATTTCAAATAAGGTGGATCTAAGATCCAAGTCCACTTTTCTTACTATCTTTAAAACCCGATCTTTCTTTTGTTTTCGGTCTTTTTGAGTTTTTGTTTGAAAAGAAAATTTCAATAACAATTTCCTGTGGATACGATCTTATTTTATTATTTCGACGGTTTTTGTGCACTTGCAAAGTTACCATCATCTACAATCACGAAAAACAAGTATTAACAGGATCAAAGATATTGGGTATTAGAAAAACTAATCTCATATCGATAAATGAAATTAAAATAATCAAATATATAATAAATTGCATATCATTAATAATCAATTATGTCTAATTTTTTTAATGTAATCTGTATTTATTATATGAATAGGTTTCATATATGTTCGCTTAACTCATCGAATTCTTAATTTCAACAATTAGATGTTCCAACCATGCCCAATTTTAGGTTTTGGACATCGACCCGGAAGGGATCTGTGCGTGTGTGAAATTACTTCTTCCTACTTGGTAACCTTCATTTCATCCTGATAAACAAACACACTGCCTCAATCCTTTTTGAAACGTATCTGCGAGGTTTTATTGGGCATTCACACTTCTATTATGCATATGCATGTGCGTGTGGGAAACCAAGATTCGTTTGTAGGAGTAACATGTTTTTGCAATCCTTCCATACGCATTGAGTGTGGCGTCACTGTCTTGACATTGTCCCCACGCCCTTTGCTTTCACGTGATATTATCTCTTGATTAAAACATTTATTAGAAATTATCCATGAGAAGGAAGTGTTTCCCTTCTTCTAGATGCGGGGGTTTTATTGTCGAGTGCTGTCCAGCTGTGTTAGGGCATTGCAGAAGCTCCAAAAAGAAATAAATGTACCCCATTAATGTTAATCAGGGCTTCAATGTCAGGAGTTCATGGTGATTTTTCACGGTTATGTGTGAGATTGCAGAGGAGGGTGGAGTGTCCGGAACAAGAAGAAGCCCAGCAGTGGCTCATTAGAGTGAACACCGGTTTTTTATTCTGGGGGACAAGGAGACGGATGGATAGATTGATAGATTAGATACGTGCGGTTAGGTTGGCGTGTTCAGTTCACCGGCTCAGTCTCTGCTTCCACTTCTGTCTCAGTCACCACCGCATTACAGCAACCACACCCTCTTGCGCCACAGCAGTCGCAGTAATCGCCACCGCCACCGCCACCACCTCCCCCGCCCCCACCACCTCCCCCTCCCCCGCCGCCACCCCCACCTCCGCCTCCTCCGCCAGGGCCTCCCCCGCCGCCACCGTAACGACCGCCACCACCTCTTCCGCCGCCGCAGCCACCTCCACCTCCTCCGCCGCGGGGACCACCTCCACCCCCACCGCATCTACGCGGCCTGCATGAGCCACCAGCACCGCCCCCAGGACCGCCACCGCGGCCACCACTGCAGCTGCCGCCCGGGCTCCCAGCAGAACCATCAAGGTGGTCCACCTCATCCCCAGCTTCGGCAGCTGAGTGAAACAAAACAAGATAAGACAGACATCATCTCCGCATATTTAAGAAAAACAAATCAGAAAACAGTCGATTACATGTGTCTGCGGTGCTCGTGCTTCCCCCGGCAGACGCGAGGAGGACAAGCAGCAAGAAAATCAAAGCAGAGAGAACCAGTTTTGAAGCAGCCATTATTGGAAACCTAAGCTTGGGCTGAGTTGGTAATGTTTCATTATCATTTGTAGATGTGAAGCCTAACTAAATCATTATCATAAAACCCCAATCATTGAACATATAAACCACTGTGAGGGACATTGACTTAATATTTTATGGCATCATGAAACCATAGTTTAAAAAAATGCAATATCTGGCGAGGTACGTATCTATCTCTTTGGAAATTGGTTGATTTTTGATCGAAATTATTGACGACAACTAAGAACGTCTTTTTCTTGTTCAATGGATGCATTGCTAAACCGTGTGGGCCCCAAGTATCATCCCCACTAACACACATATGACACGATAGGGCTGATGACGTGGCGCTCTCGTAAAATATCATCTCACTAACACAATTATTGAAATCATTTAAAATAAAAATGTTATCAGTTGACCGGAGACCGCTACAGAACAATTAAAATATCATCATCACTAACACAATTATAATAAAAATTAATAAATATGAAAAAATTGAGTTTCATTTTTTTAATTTTTGATAGTGAAAATTAAATTTTAAATAATAAAATTAAATATTCGCGGCAAGTATTTGAAGGCAATTTAATAATAAATTCATTAATATTATTGACTTTTTATAAAATTAATCCAATTTATTACACCCAATAAAAAATTGGGGTTTTTTTAATTAGGCCTGGCCCACCATGATCATCGCATGATGCTGTCTACTCCCAACGGACACTCACCCAAAACTATGGGTGTAATCGGGTGGAGCTTTAATCAAGTGGCCCGAAGCTCGGCTCAACAAAGGCTTGGCCCGATTTCGATTTACACGAGTTCGAGCCCGAGCTCGATATACCTAATCGAGTCGAGCTTGATCAAGTATGGACTCGGCTCGATCGCTCATGGGTTGGCCCAAGTAAATAAATATTTAAAAATTTGTAAAGAATCATTAATTTATATAATTTTTTTCATAATAAAAAAATATTTTTTGAAACATAAACTGTAGCATTAATTAATGTATTTTATTACTTCATTTATTACAATTTTGACAGAATGTGCAAGGACATTAACTAAGCCTTAACTCGAGACTTCTCATGCTCGAGCCGAGCTTCGAGGCTACCCGAGCTCGAGCTCGAGCACAGGTTGTCAGGCTTGTTCCGAGCTCAAGCTTGGCTCGAACTCGATATGAAGGTGGGTGAGTCAAGCCGAGCACACCGAAAGCTCGGCTCGACTCGGCTTGATTACACCCCTACCCAAAACCTTGTTTGTTCCATAACTAGAAGCAGTAACGTCCATGCACTGCCGGCTGGTGCTACAACACCAATGTAGGCCACCCCCCAATACACCAGTTAATTTTGAAAAGCATCCATCTCTTTCCTACTTAATTTGAAAAATAATCATACTCTCAAAACTTTTTGCAAAATACCTATCCTTAATATTGCTTTTTTTATTTACCATTATCTATAAATCTATATGTATGTTCATTATTTTATTAAAATTCTTAAAAAGAATAATAAATGTCATATTATATGATTTAAATGGTATATAGTCGGTTTCAGTTGGCTCTTCCATCACGACTACTTGCAAGGAGGAGAGCTACATCCACCCAATCAGACTAATGTATTTACAATCTCATATTTGCCATAACAGAAATCCAATCACACTAATATAGCTTCGACAAAGAAAAATCCAGCCTGTCTGATGGCAAGTAAACTGATATAAATAGCTTTTGTATAAATCGAGAAAGGACAATCCAATAAAACAAAAGCAAAAACAAAATCTATAAAATAAATCATATTCCATCAATAATATTTTTACTTTACTTCTTGCCACACTGTCAATCCATTTCACATGGATAACATTTGGCTCTCTTTCTACCAACTTTTGTTTGAGAACGGAAATAGGGATTATGAGCTAGATGAAAAGGAGCTTTCCAACATGATTCCTCTAATGGACACTCAAACTAGTAAGAATATGTGGTTTCCAATACGTCAATACTAAAATCATCTGGCACATATTCACATGGATAAATTTTAAAGTAATTGCACACCTGAAAAGAGATAAAATAGTAAATATTTTAAAATTAGAGAGGAAGATCTTTAATAATAATTTTCAAATAAGTACCTACATTGAGTGTGAACAAGGGATCTTGTAAACTAACCATTTACCATATGTACAGGAACGGTTTTTCAAACTAACGTTGTAAACCCGAGGGCCACGACCTGGTTTACCTAGCATAGTCACATATGTTGTCATAGTATTTGTGTTGTATGGACGAACATAATATTTTTTAGCCTTTTTGTCCCACCAACTATATCTCAAATGAATTTTTTTATGGCCATAGATGATGTTCTTGTTTCAAACAATTTATCTCTCCTTGATGTTCTTGAAAGTAATCCAGACAACGCAAAAACGTAGCCTATGCAATAGCTGTTGGAGGTAGCCGACGAGCACCTCTGAGTATACTATTCATAATCTCTGACCAATTTGATGATGAAGACCCATACCTATATAATTGATATTAGTTATTATAATGACTAAAAATAAGGTACAAAATAACATACCTTGCACCACCATCATGAACAAAGGTTCATTGATGTGCTTCTTCATTTATTTTTCGAATATTTTCCATGATAATGCCAAACTTGCTTATATCTTTAGCATATGCAGCTGACCATGCCATGCTTTTCAAATGAGAATTCTTGAATTTATCCATGAAATTGAATATCACATGTCTCATACAAAATCGATAATAACCTTCAGGTTCATTAAATGCAGAATTGTAAGGTAGAGCCCCTATTAAACCAGAGCCTCGATTAGATATGAGGCATGTATTTCGCTGTCTTTGAACAATATGTGTGCTAAGAAGATCAAGAAATTAGTGCCATGAATATTTCGATTCCTCATCTACGAAAGCAAAAGCTAATGGCAAAATATGACCACCAACATCAAGAGCAGTAGCAATAAGAAGTTTGCATTGATAATCTGATTGCAAATGGGTCGCATCAATTATAATAACTTGTCGACAATGCTTATATGCATCAATACATGGTCCAAATGCCCAGAAAACATAATACATCATTGAATTTCCATTCTCCAAAGGTATATTACTATATTCAACAACATTACCTATATGGTAGAACCATGAAAACTAGTGTTTAAGAAGAATAAAATATCATAATAATTGAAGGAATAATATAGTAACAATAAGTAATGTAAAAATGTTACCTGGATTTGTTGCTTGAACAGCTTGAAGGAAGCATGACAATTTAGGAATACATGTTTCCCATGTGCCATATATTTCTTGTACTGCTAAATTGACTGCTCGTCGGGCTTTACTCACCTTAATATCAAACTTGAACTGATTTTTGATCAATCGACAAATTTCAACAATTGTGATAGCAGGATCTCTCTTAATATCAGAAAGTATCTTAGAAGCTATAAATCTCATACTCATATTGTTATGCTCCAAAGATAAGTTGTTGCTAATATAGCATTTATGCCATCCTTCATACTTAGAAACCTTCCAAACCTGAAATTTTTTTTTAAATATATCTCTAATTCTCCAATTGCAAGGCCGCATTCCATTTTCTTGTGGGCAATGCACCTCCCATACCTTTTTTGTACTATATTTCACAACATATGCTCTTTTACTGACTTCTATACAATACCTTTGAACGGCCATTTGAAAAGCTTCTTTGGAGTCAAAGCAATCAGATGTGTCAAATAATTCCTTCTCAATATTACAATCATCAACATGGTAGGGAATGCCAACAGAATCTACTAATATAGGGGGAGTAGAAGACGTAAACAAATTTCTTGGATTCCATGATGACTGATTTTCTGTTGTAGCATTTGTAATCTCATCTTGATGAATTGATTCACTTCTAAGTGGTTCATCTGCGGTGGAAATGTATGAATATATATGAGTAATATCAATAATTAGAAAAGACATTACAATAGTTATAAACACATACATATATAACTGCATTAGCTATCAATGAAACCTCTTCAATATACGTATTGATCCCACTAGCATTTCGCTGCATATCAAAGGGATAAGTGAGCATGAGATCGCTGTCTACAATAAGAAAGAAAGATTTGGCATGATTTGCATTATCCATCGCCATATATTGCACATAAATCTTCAACAATGAATCATGTGCTCCTACAATTTCTTGTAATTGAGTTAACATCCCTTCAAAACTTGTGTTACGTGAAAAAATTGCAATATCATTTGGAGCTTGATCATAAACAGTATGATTACCAATTGATATTAATTTACCACCTCAATATAATGTCACTCCAATGGAGGTTGACATGATTCATAAAACCTGCAACTATAAAATTTCATCAATGATGAACAACATGAAACACTAAAATGTAGCATACGAGGCTCACAATAAATTTGAAGACAAGATGACAAGATGCAGCAAATTTACCTGTTGGAAATCGATTCTGATTGGGTGGATGTAGCTCTCCTCCTTGCAAATGGTCGTGATGGAAGAGCCAACCGAAACCGATTGAACATAATCAATGCTAGCTTAATCCGTTTCCCTAAATTCCAATCCCCTGCCCAAAATCCTGCATTTAGGGTTCTATGCATGGAACATAAAAAATCATTAGTAGTTTCCCTTTGTAATTTGAAGATAGTTATGGTAATTAACCTAATTGTAGAAAATTTTTGGGAGTTAAAATGATACTATTGATATTTTTTAAATAAAAATTACATTAGTTGTGTAATAGGTTGGAAAAGTGATGTAGTTTTGTAATATGATTACTTATTTAACACTATTTGTGTAATTCTCTCACCCTTCTAGTTCTCTTGGTGGCGGCTGCTCTCCTAGTTTCCTCTGAGTTTTCTGCTGCGAAAGAGATGGCGGAGACCTCCAACACCGACGCACTGATGTAATTCCCATCTAAGTGTAAGAGTTTTGTGCCAGAAAAGCCATCATTTTGTCTGATTCCGAAACCATCCATCTTTGCATCCCAGGCCGCCCAGATGCGTATGTATCAGGAGTCCTTGCAACTGCGACGGCCGCCACCATGGCCCCCAGGATGATCCAGACATCGATGTCGAAGGCAAGCCCAAGAACTTGTTGGATTATAGTGTAGGGTATTGTTGTAATTACAGTAGTTAGGTCAAAAGTAAACAATTGTATAAATACATATGAAATAGTGAAAACCAAGGTCTTTTGCCGTCAATAGTCCTCTTCATGTTCATACAATTATTCTTATTCATATACTTTTGATAATCTCAACATGGTTTCAGAAGTGGGATTATATTTTGCAGCGTGATTTTGTTATTGTATTGGCATTATTGTTTGTTTCAATTTCAAGCTTCCATTGATAGGTTTCAGCCGTTGGGTATTTTGCAGGAAAGTTTCAGTTTGTAGGTAGTCTTGCTATTGATATTCATCATGACGAATCTTTATGTTCCTGCATTGTTGTCCCATGTTGTGCCCATCAAGTTAAATACCACTAACTATATGATTTGGCAAAATTTATTGTGGACATTTTTGACTAGTCAGAGAAGGGCATGATATATTGATGGTTCAATTCCAGCAATGGAAAAGGATGTAGTCACTAGTGTGAAAGTTGGTGAAAAAGAAACAGAAACTAGCGTTGTCAATCCCAAGTTCGAAGAACAGGCAGCCAATGATATTCAGGTTGTGTCGTGGATTAAATCCACATTATCTAAGGAAATATTATTGCAGGTTTTGAATATAAATGTCTCCATTGACCTCTAGAATTTTCTGCAGGATGTCTAGATGGTTCAAACTGAATCAAAGATGTTGCAATTAAAACATACTTTGGCAAGTGATAACACCATTTTAATTATGTTTTTATATATGTTTTTAAGTATGTTTTGTAGGGAGAATTCAGTGTGCTAAATTATCTTCTTTTGCGTATTTAGTCTACTAGAATGTGTTTATTGTGAAAACAGGCTCAATTGGCAACAATTGAGCCGAAAACTCTAATATTTTGTCCAGTCTATGTTCTAAGTCTTACCAAGGTAAGAGCTAGTACTGTAGCAGCGTACTTTCCGCATTGACAAGTCAAAAGGGACAGTAAAGTTGTGCAAAAGCCACTTTTCGCCGAAAGTAGCCACCCTTATGAAGAGATAAGATATGGAGCAGAGATCTCCCTTCTAGAAGCCTGAGGAAAAGACCAATATGCCCTTACTTTCGAGCTGCAAAAGGGAAAAGGAAGGGAGAGAGAAAGGGAGGAGTACATGGTGCACGCAGAGTGCACAGACAGCGACCAGGAGCGAGCGGGAACGAGGAGAACATCGTTTCTCTGGCAAAAGTCTCCAGCAACCTCCAGATCTTTGTGTCTACACCACCATTCCGACCAGAACTTCGATTCCCAGCAGATCTCCAGCCCATAGAAGCATCCTGCAACTTTTATTTATAGATTTCTGCACTCCCTTTTCTGCGTGAACTTGCTACTGTTATTGTCGTCGTTTTTATGCTTTCTATTGTATTTCAGTACCCTGTTGTGAATGAGAAACTAGTTGTAGACCTTGTTTTAGCTTATGAACATGTTGTTGTTTACCCTTTTCGTGCTTTGCCTTAAGTTTAACACGATTTACTGTTCTTGCGAACCATGCTCTGTTTCTACAAACCATTACTCTAGTTTTATGCATTCCAAAGCTAGGTTTAAGTCTATGGGCTCTCTTGAGTAACACAAGAGCTAGACCCTGATGTAAAACCCAGCAATATTACTTTTATTTTATGTTTTCTGCACCTTCACGTTAATTTTAGTCCCTTTTCATCCCTGCAACTCGTTTATCCCAATAACTGTTTGGTAGGGGATAAATCGGTTAGACACAATCGGCTCCTAAAAAGCTGCCAAAAACGATCCTGGAGGGATAACACCAGACGACAGATCGATATCTGTCAAAAATCTGACAGGTATGGCCATATGACGCAGTCTGAAAAGCGGCCGAATCACGGTATAACAGGCGGCCGACATCTGAAAAGCGAGATCGTATAGCAGGAGTAGAAAGCAACCGATATTTGCAGACGTCAGAATTCGATCAGACTGAGCTCTCCTATAAATAGGAGAAATTATAACGAACGCCAGATGGGACACAAAAAAAATAAAGAATTCTTAGACTTGTATCCTCGTCTTCCTCCCCCTCCTTCTATCTAGTGGAAATCTTTTCTGGCAAGCTCTGGCAGCTCCATGGTTTTTCCGCTTTTCGGCGGTTTCCACGTAAAAAATCCTAGCTCACTCTTATTCTAATCGCACCAACCATGAAGAACGTGACTAAGTGCGGCATTCCCGACCGCGCCTATCACCTAAAATCGGTCTCCCGCCGGATACCAATTTCATCCATAACATTTTTTGGCGCCCACCGTGGGGCTACATTCCACAGTCCCATTTGAGAAACCCACAAGAGCCACTCGTTAATCACGAATCATGGCGGAAAACAGCATAGCCACCGACCCGACTCATGACGGAAGTGCCGGCGTGCGAGACCTCGGCCTTATGATCACTAGCAGGGAGCAACTGAAGGCCCTGCTAACGGAAATCCTTAATGACTTCCGGGCATCTTCAGGTCTCAACTCCAATGCCCAGGAGAGAACACCCGAAACAGCACCACGAGCGGAGAAACAACCTCTTATACCGGAGTACCCCCCAGATACGGAGACTGAATCCGAGACCGAGGAGGAGATGCTGCGGAGAAAGAGGCGCAACCAAGAAAGACCCGATACGATGTTAACATTGAAGCTCCGCCTTCAAAGGCATCACTGTATTCTATTCGGTACGATCACCTAAAAGAGAGCTTACGAAGATTCATCGATCGATTCAACTGCTTGGCGCAGGATGTTCAATTAGATTTAAAAGAAAGAGTGGATATTATGGGGCCTTTCCCTCACACCTCGGGTCAAAGGAGATTCGTCATCGTGGGTGTCAAATATTTCTCCAAATGGGTAGAGGCCGAAGCCTTGGCAAAAATATCGGAGGAGACCGTTATCCGATTTCTCTAGAAAAACATCTTCGTTCGGTTTGGAATTCCTCAGGAGCTAATGACTGATAACGCAACCCAATTCGCTGGAGGAAAAATGGATGCATTCCTGGATAAATATTCGGTCAAGCACAACTTCACCTCGGTATATTACCCGCAAAGCAACGACCTCACAGAGGTAACGAACCGAACACTCCGATTAGGTATGAAGACTAAGCTCGAAGATTTTGGGGGTCATGGGCAGATCGCCTAGATGAGGTACTTTGGTCATATCGCACTACCCCTCGAACCACCACGGAAGAGTCCCCATTCTTATTGGTTTACAGTTCAGAAGCCGTATGCCCTATCGAACTGACCCTGAAGAGCTACCGGGTGGAACATTATAATGAAGAAGAAAATACTGACCTCCGAAAACTGGAATTGGAGCTGAATAGAAGCGAAAAAGCATCTATAGCCGACTAGGGGCTTCTCAGAGGAGAACGGAGAAGAGCTACAACAACTCGGTATCCTCAAGAGAGTTCTCCGAGGGAGATTTGGTACTCCGAAGCATCCAACCACAGAGACACGTCGGGAAACTAGACATGTCGGAGGAAGAACAATTGGATGGCGCGGAATTCCCAAGGTCATGGAACGCATCACACCTAAGGAAATTCTACGCCTAACCGGCTCAAATCTCTATCACGGGATTACGCAAGATTCGGCATTCTCTTCCTCAGAACATTCATGCGCCAAAAAATTCCTCCGAAATGGAGATGGGAAACTAAACTGTAAGCACTGGCCAAATCGCATAAGCCTAGGCAGACTATCAAAGATCTAAAGCTCTGGCCAAGTAACGTAAGCCCAGGCGAATCTCCAAAATCGGAGTCCCATGCGGGATACAGCAAATCGACTCGGAGTCTCCCTCGATATATATATGTGTGATCCACCAACCCAGGCGTCAATAAGCAAGAATAAGCCCTGGTACGATTCGGGCACCGGTTTATGTAAACCGCACGCGTAAGCCCCGAGAAGCCCTTAAGTATTGACCTTATTGTCGGAATCTCGAGATGGCAAGAGCACCCAAAGCAAATCCACCCATGTTCAAAACAATGGGGTGTGGCCAGAAGAGGGCCCTTTCAGATTGGGGGAGTCGCTCAACCCATGAGGGGTTCCAACCTACTTCCCTAGCAGCGGTTCAGCTCGCATAAGGAAATACTAAGGCAAACTAAAATCAAAAAGCCCAACCAAAAGGTTGGCGAGGAGGCACCCACCCCCGGATCACAAAAGCATAGGCGAATCTCCGAGTCTAAGCACGTAATAGACACAACAAACCAACTCGGGGCTCCCCCCGAAATGTGACGTCACCAAAGCCCAAAGTGATGCAGGAAAAAATAGAGTAAATTAGAAGGAAACCCCGAACAGGGAGACCAAAATTATCCAAAAAGCCCCTCATTAGGGGGAAAAAAATCAAGTCAAAAATTACTAAAGTATAGGAGGGGATGGGGGATTATCGGGAGGATTGGCAGAGGAACCGGTATGCCGTTCCATCCTTGCCCTCAGCTTGGCGTCATTCTCTCACCCTATCCTCGCCCGAATCAGCGCAATCAGCCGCTCCGGATCAGCTTCGAACCCGAATTCCGGGGCTTGGAATGTATCCGCGATAACTTCAAGCATGTTTTCATCCTTCGTCAAGGGGTTCACACTGTCGAAGCGCGGATCCATGATTGAAAGCTCGAATTCCCGGCTGAACTGACGCCTCTGCCGATACAAGAGAAGGCCGATTAAGTCCCCAGTGTAGATATCCGATAACTCGGCAAAGCAGGCCGAGTTCACGAAGTCCTCCAAGAGTCTCCCCCGAGATGCCTCCTGATTGAGTTGCTCTGCCTCCAGGGCCGATACACGGTCCTTGGTCTGTTTCTGCTCTGCCTCAGCCTCCTCGAGTTGCACCTTGAAACCTTCCTTCTCGGAGTTGGCATCATCAATTGCTTTCCCCATTTCACTAACCAAGGTCTGCAACTCTTCCTCTCGGCAGGTACGCTTTCCGAGTATGCATCTCAATGCGCTGTCTTCTTCCTCTAACGACTTTATTTTGGCATCCTGAGCCATGATTTGAGCTTGGAGCCAAGAGACTTCCTCAGAATGGCATCCCATCTCCTTGGCCATTCCCCACCCAAAGGTCAAAGCCTATGATGGAATCGGCAGACGAGGAATCAGATATACTTGCCTACTCGAGAGGGAGAGAAGAAGGAAAAAAGAAGGGAGAAAGCATACCTGCCAGATTCCTTTGAGTACAACCTCTGGCTGAATTCCCACAATGTTGGGGGTAGCCTCTTCTAAGGCCTTCCACATCTCAGAGGGGAAGGAAGAGGGAGGGAAAGCAGAATCATCCCTTACCTGAATCGGAGGAGTGGAAGCTTCTCCTATGTCATTTGGAGGGACGGAGGTAGAAGCTCCAGCCGAAGTCCGCCCAATGCCGGGAGCCGGATCATTATAAGATATCGGTGAAGGCGAGAGCCTCTCTTTCCCTTTCCCCGCTGGGGAAGGAGTTGATTCCCGGGTTTCGGAAACCTCAACGATTTGACCTTCCGGGAGGCAACCGGCAGCATCTGAGTGAGCTGTGGGAGAATCAGCCTGGGAAGAAAAGTTAAAAAGATCAGATTCAGGCGCACTTAACGGACTACCAGAAATCGGACAAACCTGTGCGGAAGGAGCTGCCTCCGATTCCTGCATTTGGCGCATCTCTGCCAAGAAACGTGCCATCACTTAATCCTCCAAGGCTCTCCTCCGAGCCATCTCTTCAGCTGTAGATGAAAAATAGAAACACGATAAGGCAAAGTCCGATTCAGAGACTCTGGAAAGATGAACCTGACTACCTCTTTGCCTCTTTGAGGGTCTGTGCACAACTGCCTTAACCCTCTTCTTTTTCTTGGGGGCCCCGGTTTGAACAGATGGGGGGATCGGAGGTGAAGCCGAGACAAGAGGAAAGGATGAAGAGGGGCTAAGAGGAAGGTTTCTCGAATCGGTGCCGTCGAAAGGAATGATATCGGGCCAATGGGGGTCTTGAGAACGACCGATAATACCTGATCTTTTTAACGACTCACCCGAGAACATCAAGGCACGAGGTTCATACCGAATTGAGCCCCGACTAAGCCTCCTATAAAGGGCTTCATGAGATTCGGAAGAAGACCGATACGCACCAAAGATCTTGATCCGGAAAGGAGTTGGAGTATCGACTGGGAAGTTCCACCGAAAACCCAAAGGAGGAGCTATCCAATCGAAAGAAGACCACCAATCATGGTGGGTATCGGGAGCTTTAACAATAAAGTTGGGATTATCTTCGAATTGGCGGAATTGAAAGTGAGATCGGCCATCCATCGGGGACTTGGCCTTCCAACGGCTATCTTGAAGAGATGATAGAAGTCTACTAGAGTCATAGCCGGATCCATACCGGCCGAATAGAAAAGGAAAGTAGTAAAGCAGAATATGGAATTCGGAGCAAGACAAATCGGGATTGCAAAGGTATAGAGAAAACGAACAATTAAAGGGTGAAGAGGGAAGCGTAAACCGCTTTCGAAATAAGCAAGTGGAATTGGGAGACTGAACGGAGGCAGGGGTCCTCACCTACCCCCCAAGGGATTTCAGTATCCCGAGCATGAGAAAGCTGGTACTCATCAGGGATCGAGTACCGAATTTGAAGGGAGAGGATGTTTAGTTCACTAGATCTCCTACCCATTTTCAAAGAAGCCCAAAACCCTAGAAAACCCTAGACAAGGGGGACCCGTCAAAAATCCTAGAAAACCTGAACGAAAAAGACGAAGAACCGAATGATACCTGGAAAATTGGTGGTTTCCGACGGATGTCGCGACGATCGAGTGGCGGACGAGTGTGATGGAGCACGGAGGGCACAAAACTCTTGCAGGCAATAGAGAGGGCAAAGGAAAGAACTGACGCAAAGGGCGCTTATTTATACAGGAAAGGTTAGGGAGACAAAGCGTCGTGACGTTTGAGGTACCCAGAATGAGCGGGAAAAAACATGGTGTGTTTATGAGCCGATGCGTGGCGGATGTATCGGTTCAAAGCGGTTGGTGGTTCATGCGAACAAGGCGGCACCTTGGGAGTCGGCATTGTGGTGATTCTGATTCTCCAATTTACCCCGGAAAGGCCAATAACGGCAAATCAAAGGGGCTGAATGGTAGGGGATGAATCGGACACAATCGGCTCCTAAAAAGCTGCCAAAAACGATCCTGGAGAGATAACGCCAGACGATAGATCGATATCTGTCAGAAATCCGACAGGTATGGTCATATGACGCAGTCTGAAATGCGGCCGAATAACAGCATAAAAGGCGGTCGATATCTGAAAAGCGAGATCGTATATCAGGAGTAGAAACCAACCGATGTTTGCAGACGTTAGAATTCGATCAGACTGAGCTCTCCTATAAATAGGAGAAATTATAACGAACGCCAGATGGGACACAAAAAAAAAGAATTCTTAGACTTGTATCCTTGTCTTCCTCCCCCTCCTTCTATCTAGTGGAAATCTTTTCCGGCGAGCTCCGACAGCTCCATGGTTTTTCCGCTTTTTGGCGGTTTCCATGTAAAAAATCCTAGCTCACTCTTATTCTAATCGCACCAACCGTGAAGAACGTGACTAAGTGCGGGTAAAAATTTCATCCATAACACTGTTATTTTAGATCTTACCCGCATTAGAACTAAACTCCAGAAAACCCCCCTTATTTCCAGTAAATGTGTTAAACTTTAGGAAATTACAATCATTCCCTGTGGATTCAACCCTTGGTTGCCACACTACATTAATTCTTATGATTTGTGTACTTGATTAGCTTGGTTTATAAATTTATTTTGATGCGTTGAATGCGCTAAACAACGACATTTAGCAACCTCATTTCCAACGTTCATCAGCAAATTTAAAGCAAGGAGAAAAACAAGATATATTTAGCTTTTATAATCATGTCAAGAGTCTCTATGATCAACTTGAATTAGTTGGTGAAACCTTGAAATCTCGTGATCGGTTAATGTATTTCACAGATGGGCTGTTGTATGTCATTTCCTCAACAAATTTTAAATATTTAAAACGTAAAACACAAAAAAGTGTAGTACGAGTATCGATCTCAGGGAGTTGTTTTCGTGAAAAGTGTTTTGTAAAGAACTTCTACAAAATGTTACGGTTTTGTAAAAGGGGGTTGATGAAATGTAGAAATAAAAATTACAACTTAAGTGATGGGCCTTAACTACGGGACGCAATTCCTGGGAATGAGATTCCGTTTCTTTCCTTTGTCCATCCTTGCTTTGGTTTTCACCGATTTCTTTTGAATAGCTGGTTATAGGAGCAAGGAATAGCCTACTTTCCCTTACATTCTGATTGACAAGGAGACAAGGGAATAGCCTCATGTGATTCCCCCTCGAACGATTAGGAAGACAAGACGATTGCCTTCAATTGCCTTCACAACCAAACTGCATGCGTGTGCCTAGCTGTTGACAATGGCCAGTGGCAGGTTCGAGGTCACAACCTATCCATTGTCGCGGTACCTAGGCCACGAACAATCCGTTACATATAGGGTTGGAGTTGGTGCTTTTCACCTTAATCTTCACAAAAATTCATGAGTAGTGGTCTGCTACTCATGAACCTTGACTAGGAGTCATTACAGAAAGACTACAATAAGAAGCGTGGAAGTATGCAAAATCCGAAGTGAATTCAACGAAGTACCGAGTGTATTACTCCGGACTTGCAAGGAAACTTCATCTTCTCCTAGAAACTAATGGGTTTTAGCCCAAAAGGACCATGAAAAAAAAACAAAATTGAAAACAAAGTATTTTTACTCCTTGGAGAGGAGGAAGAACCTGAAAATTCTAAATCTAGAAACAAAGGTTCAAAAGTTCGAAACTAAGTGTTCCAACTCGCTTTTATATCACTCTCCACGTGCATTAACTCCTTTGGGTCCTCTTCCCATCATTCCTTCTGTCGTACGTGCACCAGCAGCTTTCCTTTGCGTGCAAGTTAGTGCCCAATCATTGCTGTAGATTTTGACATGCCGTAAGTCAAGAGCCTTGACCAGTATCAGTCTTCCACCCACAATCGTTCCAAGTCATGTAGAACGCATGAAAAGTCAGAGCTTGACCTCCTACAATACTCCTGCAACACTCCACGATAGTCTCTTGACATGTCTTGGTCAAAGAAATCGAAAAAACACACAAAATATATACAAAATAGGAAAATGGGATTTTTCAAAGGAAATTCAATTACTTATCAATATAATTCTTAATTGGATGATTTACTACATAATTAACACATAATAATATCAAATAAATAACTAGAAAATGACACTTAACATGTGCTGCTCGATTGCTATCAGGATACTATAAGTGCAATTCATGTGCACCAACCACTTCCATCGTTTGAAAGTGTGTTGGCTATTTTTCTACAATGTGAGCAAAAACTAAAAGCCAGAGTTCATGCAACTCTTGAGACAGTTGTTTCACCTGAAAACTTTGTGTTGGCAACTCAAGCTTATGGTCAGCAAGGTGGTCGAGGCAATCGCAGTGGAGAGCAACATAATTATCAACAAGGAAATTGTTATTCTTATATTTCACATCAATATGGGCAGCATCCGAATTCTTCACAACAGTTGCAGCATTATTCTGGTCCAAATTTTGGCCATGGGGGACTCTGTTCCGTCAACGAGGTGGTGGTCGATTCCTTGGTTGAGGTGGTCTATCCGTTACTTGTCAAATTTGCTCTCGGATTGGACACACTGTAGATAGATGTTATGATCGTTACAAATCATTTGAAGGATACCCCTCTAATAATTTTCATTTTGCTGATCATTTTAATTCTCCTCAGAATAATTATCCATCATCATATGTGTCTCAACAACCAAACTCGTGTCCAACCGATTTTACCATGGCTGGGGTTATTCCTTGAGTCAGCAGCAGCCAACTCCACATACTCGTGACAATGTGGCTGACATTGTTGCTTTTATGCAATAGATGAGTTTGGGTGCACCTTCTTCTACTTAGAGTGGGCGGATTTTAGACAGTGGTGTTTCTGTTAACGTCGCCTCTGATGCTGGTAAATTTTGTTGTTTAATGCCTTATCTTGGAAATGGTTTTATTTTCACTGGTGATAAATCTCGTCACCTCATTACACATCTTGGATCAGTCAAATTGGATACTTCCTACAGCTCCCTTGTTATTCCTAATGTGTCCTCGGTCCCTAGTTTTTAGTTTAATTTGCTCTCTATTTCCCAGTTACTTTCTCATTTTAATGCTGAGTGCACCCTTACACCTTCTGCTGTTTTTTTAAAGGATCTAGTGTCCAAGAATCTATTCACTAGAGGAACTCGTCGGGATACGAGTCATGATCTGGGTCCAGTTCTTGCTTTATTTTCTTCTAGTTGTTCCTTAACGTGTCTTTATTCAAACAATGTTGCTTTGACAATTTCTTATTCTAATAATACTCAGAGTACATTTATTTCGCATGATTGTTTGGGTCATTGCAATTCTCATTCCTTAAATCTCTTGCATCGACAAAATTGTATATCCTTGGGAAGTTCTCATCTCAACTTTAGTAGTACTCAATGTTCTCCTTGTCAGCTTGGAAAGCACACTCGGGGCCCTCTTTCTCATTCTCTCACCACAAGCATCGCCTCCTCCAACTAATTCTGGTTCACGTTTTTAAATCTTATTTGTGGATGACTTTTCTCGCTTCACTTGGATTTTTTTTATGAAGCATAAATCTGAGGTTTTTTTCCATTTTTTGATAATTTAAAATTGAAGTTGAAAATTATTTTCAACTTCCCATTAGTATCCTATGCAGTGATGGTGGTGGTGAATATAATTCCACTGAATTTAAAACATTTCTTAGAGATAATGGTATTTTGCAGCAATCTCCTTGCATTGATAGATCTGCACAAAATGGAGTTGCAAAGTGAAAGCACCTTCACATTAATGAAGTTGCATTAAACTTTATGTTTAAAGCTGGCATTCCATCATATCTATGGATAGAGTTCTTTCACACTGCAGTTCATGTCATCAATTTGCTCCCTTCAGCCACATTTCAGAACTGTTTGCTGCATCAGTTGCTTCATGGCAGATTACCAAATTATTCTTCTCTGTGAATTCCGGGTTGTCGTTGTTATGTGCATATTTCCAGCAAGCATCGCCATAAGTTTGCTCCAAAGGACCACATCTGCATTTTTTGTTGGTTATGATCACCACAAAAAGGGTTTTTGTCACTTTGACATTACCAATCGCAAGTTATTGATATCACGGGACATTACTTTTGATGAGAGCTCGTTCCCTTATCTTGCTGTCTACTCTTGGATATCTTCGAGTTTTGATTCTGAATCTTCAAATCAGGTTGCTGAGTCACTAGTGCCAACTTCAGCTGTTGTTTCCTCTATTCCAACAGCGATGTTTCATTGCCACAATCTGATAGTGAGTTTGTTGATCCAGACTTTCCTGATGCTGAATTGCAGGCTACATTCGAGCATTCTTCACCTACGATAATTCCCTTAAGACGTTCCAATCGGCTTCATAGGCAGCCGTCTTATCTAGTTGACTATGTTTTTCTTAATGATGCAGACCTCGCAGTTATTGAGCCCAAGTCTTACCATGAAGCGTCTGTTGATTCCCATTGGGTTGTTGAAGCCTCCTTTCTTCGTTTTTCGAATTCCATATCAGATTCTACTTTTGATCTGACTTCAAGACTGACTTTAGCCCGGAACTCCTCGGAACCGATCCCTATAGAGGTCTCTCGAGCCTGGTGATCAGAAATCAGAACATTCAATCAAACAACATGAATGAGGAGTTGAGTGCGATGTATTTGAATCGAGCTTGAGACATAGTTCCATGACCTAGGTGGCATAATGTGATCGGTAGTAAATGGATTTTTCTGGTGAAATACAAAGTTGATTGTTCCATTGATTGGTACAAAGCATGATTAGTTGCTTGCGGATTTACTCAACAACATGACATTGATTACGATGAAACCTTCAGTCTAGTGGTGAAAATTATTACAGTTAGGATAATCTTTCAGATGCACTTAACCACAATTGGCCTTTACACCAGCTTGATGTAAAGAATGCTTTCTTTAACGAAGAATTAGCTGAGGAAGTATACATGAAGCAACTTGAGGGCTTTATTGAAGGTGATCATCAACGTTTTGTTTGCAAGTTGAAATGCTCGATTTATGGCTTGAAACAAGCTCCTCGGACTTGGTTTCTTAAATTTCAGTCAGCTGTTTCGAATCTTGCATTTATACAGGCTAGTGCTGATCATTCACTATTTCTCTATAAGAAAAATATTGGCATCATTATTCTTCTTTTGTATGTGGATGATATTATCATCACTGGAAATTCATCTTCTCTGATTACAAAACTAAAAGAGATACTGGAAGGGAGATTCTGAATGATTGATCTTGGCTCACCAAATTATTTTCTGGGATTGGAAAGTCAGCGGGATAAGAATACTCTCTCCATTAACTAGACTAAATATGCCACTACCCTGCTCAAAAGGGCTGAGATGTTGGAGTGCAAAGCAACACCTACTCTTGCGTCTACTCCTTGCTCTCCACTACCTCATGAGAAACATGATCCTATGAGTAATCCTGAACTTTATTGTGCATTAGCTGACGGCTTACAGTATTTAACTTTGACCAAACCTGACATTACATATAGTGTCAATCAAATCTATCAACATATGCACCAATCAACATGGCATCACTTTGCTATTGTTATGGGTAAAAATTGGTGTGCCGAACTAGGCCGGTTTTCGTGTTGCAAATGGTGTCGTTTTCGGAGAAAATGTTTACTAGATGGAGATGATGAGGGAAGATACAGGTTAGGTACCTTCAGATCTCTCTCTTCCCTTGTTATGGCTCCTTTTATTTAAAGGGGAAGCCAGCCTAGCCGATTCTCTACCCCTGCGGGTGTTGGCTACTTTTATGCTTGCTATACGACCTTGCTTTCCAGATATCGTATGCCTATTCTACCGTAATTCGGCCGCTTTTCAGATTGCGCATACGGCCGCCGTTGCAAGTTTCTGACACATACCGGTCTGTCGGCAGACACTATCTCCCCAAAGCTTCCTTGGGAAGCCTTTTCAAGGACCGATTATCTTCGCCCGATTTACACCCCATCATTCAGCCCCTTTGATCTGCCGATATTGGCTGATCTAAGGCAATTCGACGGATCAGAATCACTACCGCGCCGACTTCGAATACGCCACTCCTTCCTGAGTAGGTCCCGTGCCGATTTAGACTGAATTCCTGGCCACATGTCGCCTCCCTGATTGCACCACGTCTTTCCCGCTCATTTTGGACATCTCAAATGTCGCGTCGTTTTGCCTCCCGAGTACTTTCTATATAAACACACACCCCTCTTATCACTCCTCTCCTTTGCTTCCTTTCTTTATTCGCAAATCCTTAGCGCCGTCTGCATCCCACCATGCTCGTCTTCCATCGTCGCCGTTGTGAAACCTACTAGGAAACAAACGCTCTCAAGTACTTTCTCCGCGCTCCTGCCTCCCACTCGCTTCCTTCGGGTCTTGCCGGAGTTCTTCTTTTTCGTATCATTTTTATTCCATCCTCAGGTTAATCTCGTCCAGCGCCTCTCCAAAGATGGATAGAAGGTCTAGCGAGATCGATATCCCCTCTCTCCGTATCCGATACTCAATTCCCGATGAGTATATCGTCACCCATGCCTGGGATACCAAAATCCCTTGGAGGTTAGGTGAGAGCCCACATCCCCCCTTCAGCCTACCAATTCCTATAGCTTATTTCGAAAGCGGTTTACAGTTTCCTCTTCATCCCTTGATCGTCCAATTCCTATACAGTTGCCTCGCCCCTAATTCCATCTTTTGTTTCGCTATGTTCTTGGTCTATTCGGCTGGTATGGATCTAGCTATGACTTTAGAGGATTTCCTCTACCTCTTCAAAATTGCTGTACGAAAAGCGAAATCCCTCATGGATGGTCATTCGCACTTCTAGTTCCGCCGATTCGAAGACAACCCTCACTTCATTGTGAAAGCACCCAATACCCACCATGATTGGTGGTCCTCTTTTGTCTCAGTGGTGCTTCCCCTAGATTTTCGGTGGAACTTTCCGATTAATCCCCCTAGTCCATTCAGAGTGAAACTCTCTGATGTGTATCGGTCTTCATCTGAATCTAGAGAGGCTTTGTACAAGAGGGTGAGTCGAGGCTCCTTCCGATTCGAAACTCGGGCCCTCATGTTTTCGGGGGAATCGCTGAAGAGTTCCGGCATTATCAGTCATTCCCATGACCCTCACTGGCCAGACATCGTGCTCTCCGAGAGCACTGGTCTACCAACTCCTCCTTTTGGCCCTTCTCCGAGTCCTCAACTCATCCCGGTTTCGTCCCCGAATACCCAAACTACCCAAACCGTAGCCTCCAAGAAAAAGAAAAGGGTTAAGGTAGTTAGGTGCTATTTTTCCAGCTTTCACGTCCGGCTCAGTGTCTCACTGCTTTCCCGATTTTTGCTTGCAGTCGAAGAGATGGCCCGAAGAAGTGCCTTAGAGAATTCGATGATGGCTCGCTTTTCTGTCGAAATGTAGAGGTTGCCTTAGAAGCGACTACACCTGTACAGGTTTACTGGGTACTTATAGATTGGTATTGGCTTCCGATTTTGAGCTCTTTCAATCTGTTTATTCCAGGTTAGTTCACTTGAAGTTCAACCGCATGTCGATGATTCCTTCATTGGGGAGGATCAAATAACAGAAGTCTCCAAGGCTTGTGATCCGACTCCCCATCTGCTAGCTGGCAAGGGAAAAGAAAAAATCCTGCCTTCCCCCGTTCGTAACGAGGCCTCGGTTTGCCGCACTGGGCTCTTGTTGGCAAGCACTTCCACATCAGTTCCCCTGAATGAGGCACAAGGGAGCCCCGCCCCGATAGAAGTGGAAGACGACCCAACTCTTCCTCCATCTTCGGTTCCTACCAAATTAAGGAGGATGCTGGATGAAGCCGTGCCAAGTCTTCCGAACGTTCAGCCAAAAGTAATACTTAAGGGGATTTAAGGGGATTTGGCAGGTATTGATCTTTTTGCCCTCTCAGTGTCACTCGTAATAGCTTTCCAACTTAATCGATTTTTGTCAGGCCTTAACTTTTGGATGGGGGCTGGCCAAGAAAATTGACTCTCAACCTGCGGAGGTCGTTCGACTTCAAAAGCACGTGGAGGCTCAAGAGGCCAAGATGAAGCTGATGGCTGAGGAAGGGAGTTCCCTGCGGAGCATCTTAGGAAAGCGTGACCGTCATGGGGAAGAGTTACGGAGCATAATTGAGGAGATGGGGAAAGCAGTTGACGACACCCAATCGGAGAGGGAAGGCTTCAAGGTTAGGCTTGAAGAGACGGAGGCCAAATTAGACGACGCCAGAGATCGCATCGCAGCTCTGGAGGCCGACTTACTAAGTCGGGAGACGTCTCGGCAAAACCTTCTAGATGACTTCGTCAACTCGGCATGCTTTTCGGAGTTTATCCGATATCTACGCGGGGGATTTGATCGGTTTGCTCCTCTACCGGAAAAGGCATTAAATCAGCCGAGAATTCAGGTTAGCAATCACAGACCCGTGTTTTGACAGGATCAACCCCCTTGAGGAGAGACAAGAACATACTGGATGTTATCACTGAGGTGTACCCTGCTCCTGAATTCGGATCCAAAGTAGAGCGGGAACGACTGAATCGGACGGGAGAACGAGGCCAAGCTGCAAGCGAGGCTTCGGGGCATGTTGGCCCCTCGGTCGGTCCCGACAATGCTTCTTCTCCTCTACCTGAAGTCTAGCTTCTTTTTCTGAACTAATGTTTTTGTCCCCGGTTCCGGGGTTTTTGAACACTTTGAACACTTGAGATCCCGGTTTGGGATTTTCCTGTCTGATCTACTTTGCTCCGGTTTCCTTCATTGATATTTACAAGTTGAATGATTCGTCAACTCTCGGTCTAGGCTTTTCACTTGCACACTCCCTTATAATTGTATGATTGTCGTTAAGGACATAACTCGGAACCTTCCATGGCTTGAGTTGTCTTCTTAAAAAAGGGGGCCCTTTCGGGGAAAGTCTCATGCTTTCGGAATATTTGCATCTTTGTTTTGAGTATGATTACTACATCTGGGTTTGGGAACACAGGTCTTGTATGGAGCTTTTTCGGGGTTTTCTGAGGCTAGTGTGAGTGGTTCGAAGAAACCGGTTTCCGAGTTATATTAGGGCTTACCCTTATTATTGGAACCTATGCTTGGGAGATCACATGTTTAAGAGATAGCTCCGAGTCGGTTTGCAGTGCTCATAACGAGGCTTAGATCGGGGTGTTCACCAAGGCTTTCGCGACCCAAGAAATGGATGTCTTTTCGCCAAGCCTTTGGTTGGGCTTTTGTTCTGCCTTAGTGTTCCCCTACACGAGCCGAATTGCTGCTAGGGAAGTGCACCTAAATCCCCGGCGGGATAGTGACTTCCCCAATCCAATTGGGCCCTCTTCTGGCCGAAACCCCATTGTGTTGAACATGGATGGATTTGCTTTGAGTGCTCTTGCCGACTCGAGGTCCGGCAGTAAGGTATGAACTTAAGGGCTTTTTCGGGGTTTACACAGATGGTTTTCAGAAACCGGCGCCCGAGTGGTACCAGAGCTTATCCTTATCACTGGAGACTGAGTTTAGAAGGTTGCAGGTATATGCGTCAGCCTATTCGGTGACATTCCCCCTTGAATGACATGGATTCCCCAATTTGATATGTTGTGCCCAATAAGGGCGGAAGGGGCATTGATTGGTGAGGTTTGCCTGGGCTTATGTGACTTGACTAGGGCTTGTGGTTTTTAGCTCGTCTCCATTATGGGAGGAATTGGTTGCTGCTTGCGCACTTTGGTGAAGAGGGTACCGAATTTAGCAAGAACCCGTGGTAAGGATTGATATTGGACTGGTTGAGCATTGAATCCCCTCATATGGGATGCATTCCATGATCTTGAGAAATCCACGTCATCTAAACGTTCTAGACGATAAGTCCCTTTTTCGATTACGCTCAAAATCCGTTAAGGGCCTTTCCTATTGCCATCTAGTTTACCTATACGCCTTTTTGGTTGAATGTTCCGAAGCATCAAATCTCTTTCCGGGGATTCCCTTGGGGATACTGACTTGTCGTAACTCTTTTTTGTTCTTTCCGGATGAGCCCCTAGTCAACCTTGAATATTCTGGCGTTTTTCTTCCGGTAACTCCAACTCCCGTTTTTCGTAAGATAGCATTATCCTCCCTGTTGTAGTGTTCCTCCCCGATCCAACTGGACTATCCACGACCCTCCGAAATCTTCAAGTTTGGTTTTTGTTCTTTGTGTGATGTTTATTCGTGAGGGCATCCACTCTCCCTGTCCACTCTTGGCTCCCAGATGATTTGGTTTTTGTGACTAGGGAATATTCTGGGATCAGGGGTTGTTTCTCCGCTTGTCGTCTTATTTTGGGGTGTCCCCTTCTATGCTTTGAAGCTCAGACCCAAAGATGCCCTAAAGTCAGGGACAATTTCCGTCACCCAGGAAAGGGGGCCTGTAACTATTCCCTGTTGGCCATAAGACTGGGGTTTTGCATGCCGATGCTCCCTTCGTGGTTAGGATTCACTGCCGTTTCATTTTCTACCATGGTTGACATTCGGTGAGCGACCTCTGTGGATTTCTCAAGTGGGCCATAGATCAGCCCCACGGTGGGCGCAAAAAATGTTATGGGTAAAAATCGGTGCGCCGGACTAGGCCGGTTTTCGTGTTGCAAATGGTGTCATTTTCCTTTTTTGTCGGGTTTCCCCAAAGGAATTGGATGGAGTGGGAGTGGGCAGGGATTTTTTACTTGGAAACCACCATGAGGCAATAAAACCACGGAGCTGTCAGGGCTCGCCGGAGAAAATGTTAACTAGATAGAGATGATGAGGGAAGATACAGGTTAGGAGCCTTCAGATCTCTCTCTTCCCCCTGTTATGGCTCCTTTTATTTATAGGGGAAGCCAGCCTAGCCGATTCTCTGCCCCTGCAGGTGTCGACTACTTTTATGCTTGCTATACGACCTTGCTTTCTAGATATCGTACGCCTGTTCTGTCGTAATTCAGCCACTTTTCAGACTGTGCCATATGGCCGCCGCTGCAGGTTTCTGACACACATTAGTCTGTCGACATGCACTGTCTCCCCAAAGCTTCTTTGGGTAGCCTTTTCAGAGACCGATTACCTTCACCCAATTTACACCCCATCAGCTATGTTGAAAAGAATTCTGAGATTTGTCAAGGGCAGCCTTACAGAGGGATTAACTCTACATAGAGATGATCCAACGAAGCTCTCTTTAGATTCAGTTGTGTCCTTGTGTCCCTCTGATTGGGCTGCAGATTTTGGCACTCAGAGATCAGTAACAGGATATTGTGTATATTTTGGCAGCAATTTAATTGGTTGGAAGAGTCACAAGCAAAGAACAATTGCTAGGTCAAGCACAAAAGCGGAGTACAGAGTCTTAGCCACCAATGTTGCAGAAGTTGTTTGGATCAGAAAAATTCTTCACTTTCTTTTAGGTTATCGTGGCAAGTAACAAATTTTCTGTGACAACAAAAGTGCAATAGCTATTGCATTAAATCCAATCTTCCATGATCGAACGAAACATATTGAAATTGATCATCACTTCATCAGAAAAAGAATCCAAGATGGTGAAATTAAGTTGAGTTATGTTTGCTCAGAAAATCAGTTGGCGGACTTCTTTCCAAAAGCTCTCAGGCAGCCTCAGTTTGAGTCTTTGAAATCCAAACTTGGCACTCACAAGGTGCTTTATTTGAGGGGTGGTGTTGGATTATAGTAAGGGTATTGTTGTAATTACAGTAGTTAGGTCAAAAGTAAACAATTGTATAAATACATATCAAATAGTGAAAATCAAGTTCTTTTGCTGTCAATAGTCCTCTTCATATTCATACAATTATTCTTATTCATATACTTTTGATAATCTCAACAGAATTGACGGCCGCCGTTCAATGTACCCACCCTTTGTCTTTATTTTATATGTAAAATTTCTTGTAAAGGATATGTATGTTGATGGCTGAGCCTGAGGTGTCTACTTTCATCGCAACATGATTGAAGCTAGGAATGCATCATTCGAATCCAAGTAACCGTCCCAAATTAACACCTCCTCAAAAAAATAAAAATAAAAATAAAATTCCAAATTAAAAGATTGATGACGAGAAAAATACGGTATAATATAAAGAATCATTTTCTATTTAAGAGAGTATTTTGATATCATATAAATATTTCAACATTATCATATTAATAAATAAATATATTATTTATGTGTTTTTTTAATTAATTATAAATAATCTGAACTAGGCACTTCAAAGTGAATGAAGACGTGAAAGATAAAATTAATTTTATAGTAATTACTATAGATTATGTATTATAAACATACACATCAAATATAATATTATTATAAATGATGCACCAAATAAAATTTCAATCTTAATTACATGGCATACATTTATTAAAAAATAAATAATTCAAATATATTATTAAGTATAATATTTTATTAAATACCTTCGAAATATCTATACATTTATTGATAATTTTTTAAAAAGAATGCTTATTTTTTTTTTTCAAAATGTTTAGTAATGTAATTCCTTTTTTATTAGATGTACTTTTTATTTTTTTTCAAATTAGTTGTATAAAATTTAGAATAGACACCCAATCAATTTTTCTCTTTCTTTTTTTTTTTTTTTGCTCTTTAAACATGTGAAAAAAATACATATTTTGGAAATTTAGAATAGTCTCCGGTTGGCTGAGAGGCTGAACGACAACCAAGCGATGGGGCCCGCTACATAGTCAGTCGAATAATTGAACTCTTGTTTATCTCAATTTTTTTAAAAAAATATTTTTTAATAAAAAAAAATCGAATGCAGGTTTTAAAAATTTGGATACGTGATTATTCCCAGGAGATAGCGATATCATGAAATTATCCTGAATTAATAAATAATTATCGTGGTTTAGAAACTAGAATAATAAAATCGATAAATAATATTTATTTTTTAAAATTTATCTTCACGCTAACCAATTTTGAAGACAGCTGTGACGTGGGTGCGATTGCTCCAATTTCCTTTCTATAAATAGACGAGAAGCATTCCTGAATGAGGGCAAGCTCAAACCATTCTCAAACATGGCTTCTTCTTCTTCCAGAGTGCTTGTTTTCTTCCTGGTAGTGGCTTTCCTCATTTTCTCTGAGGTTTCTGCTGCTAGGCAGCCGGCGGAGGGAACCACCTCCAACTCGCTCGATTCATGAAATCCAGGCCACACGATGTTTTCTGCGACTGTTCGGCTTATAATTTAAAACAGAACTGGAATGCGGACTGGAAAACTTCTTTGTTTTGGTTACTGATCTGTGTTTTGTTATTTACCTCAGCGGAGCTGGGAGAATGGATGAAGGCGGGCGTGGTGGAGGGATCTGATATTTATCTGTGCAACTGCAAAGTCCCCCAGTGCCGTTGTCCTCCCCGCCCACCGGTAGCGGCGGCCGCGGGCGAGCCCAGGAACTGATGAATGAAGAAGCTGCGTTTATAATTGTTGTTCTCCCTTTCAACGAATAAAGCATGCAGTGCGAGTGTCTATTGGGGGTCCATTTGAAAAATAACCATGTTTCTCCAATTTAATTTGAAAAATATAAATCCTCTCAAAACCCTCTTCAAAATACACATTTATTAATATTGATTTTATAAATAAATATAAAAAAACGAAATACACTATTGATTTTACTTTTTTTATGTACGATATTATATATATATATATATATAACTGTATGTATATTCATTATTTTATTAAAATGATAAGAAACAATAATGAATAATATATTATATGATTTAAATTTTATACTATTGAAAAACATTGTAATAAAATTTGACATATAATGTTATTAAATCTAAAAACATAAAATAAATAGTAATATAAATATTTGATAATAATTCCATATATTTTAATATTAAATCATTTAGTAAAAAATACGTAAATATTATTTATAATTATTATATTAAATAATTTCAGCACATTATGTTTAATCCTAAAATATTTTATCATATCTCTATTAATGATATAATTGATATATATATAACAATTTATTTGAAATATATATTTTTTATAAAATAACTAAACATAAATATTTTTCGAACGCTTCTTAAAATCATAATTAACGTCCAAAATATTCTAGGTGCTATCGAGTAAATGAATATATAATGCATCATTCTTTCGAAACATGAGTATTATGATAGAGGGTTGTCCCCAAAATATGAAACTGTAATTACATTAGTCTGATTGGGTGGATGTAGCTCTCCTCCCTACAATTAGTCGTGATGGAAGAGCCAATCAAAACTGACTGGAAATAATCAATACTGGCTTAATGCATTTTCCTACCCAAAATCCTGCATTTAGGGTTCTATGCATGAAACAATAAAAATCATTAGTAGTTTTTCTTTGTGATTTGAAGATAGTTATGGTAATTAACCTAATTGTAGAAAAGTTTTTGGGGTTAAAATAATAATATTGATATTTTTTAAATAAAAATAACATTAGTTATATAATAGTTTGGAAAAATGATGTAGTTTTCTAATATGATTACTTATTTAACACTATTTATATAATTCTCTCCCATAAGGGTATTGGAAGAAGAGGCCATTACTTCTATAAACTCTAGGGCTTGCAGAAAGGCCCCTTCTTCCTCATTTATAAAAGGTCATCAAGCCATTTCAAAGACGGTCGCGAGAAGATAATGTTTTTCCATTTCTATGATTATTCTTTTATTATTTTTTTTCCTTAAAATAAAGAGATATTATCTTTTATCAATAATTCATGGGCCCATTATCGTGGGCTGGATGGATCGTTTAGAATAATGATTCCCCACCCATTTCTTGAAATTTACATATATTCGTGCATAAAATACAAATTATTTATTAAAATCATATCTATTATAAATAGTGAGTGACAAAAATCAGAAAAAGAGAATAACTGAATTAAGTATGAGTGGACATAATTGAAGATAAGTGGCAAATAAATTTCTTGCATTTTTATTTTTATTTTTAAAAATGATTTGCTAAAGGTACATTTGAATTTGTATGTATATCTGAAAATAATACGTGAATTTTCGTCCAATTATTTGGAAAAGGAGTATTAAGTGTGGATTGAAGATACAGCAGCATCACACCGACAGCACAAGGAAGGGAAGCAATGGGTTCAATACAGAATCATGCACAGTTGTGTCTTTATTCGGACAGAGATTAGAAACATAAGGTGGCTTGGAAGCCTCGTCAATTCTTGGACTCCTCCGCCGATTTAAGAAGAGGGCCGCGACGGCCACCACCTCCACCTCCACCGCCTCCACCTCCACCGCCTCCACCTCCACCTCCACCGCCACCGCCACCACCGCCGCCACCACCGCCACCCCACCACCACCACCTCCTCCACCGCCTCCTGGGCGGCGAGGAAAACCAAACCGACGCTGCTCAGACCCCTCTACTGCGCCACGGCTGTGGACCTCGTCACCAGGTTTGGCTGAGTGAAAAAGAAAAAAGCCAACGAAACCAATATATGAGTCATTAGTAAGATAATGAGTTCATACACCAAATAGAAAGCTCTTTTCGTTTCATTACATGCATCGAGTGTGTTGGAGCTGGAGGCTTCTGACAAGTTTCTTACAGCAGCAACCTCAGAGGAAGCGAGGAGAGCGATGAGCAAGAAGAGCCCGACAAAGAGAAGTAATCTGGCAGAAGCCATTCTCAGATCCCGGAGCTCACACTCACTCACAAATGCCTCTTCGCTA
Organism: Utricularia gibba; assembly: GCA_002189035.1. Classification (NCBI taxonomy): domain Eukaryota; kingdom Viridiplantae; phylum Streptophyta; class Magnoliopsida; order Lamiales; family Lentibulariaceae; genus Utricularia; species Utricularia gibba. The sequence goes on along the minus strand of NEEC01000016.1, from coordinate 1,515,861 downwards.
TTTATAGAACAAGAACTTGAAATCAATAATCAAAAGCGCAAATGGGTAGATGCCATCCATCACTCCAATAAAAATAAATAATATAGCATTAAAATCCAGATATTGCTGTCTCAATACTCATGGAACCTAATTGAAAAGTATGAACGCCTCTCAATAATTGCTAACCATGAATGAATTTGGTATTTCGATGCTGCGTATACAACCAATACTCCACCATGGAATCAATATTGAGTTTTATGTAATTTTCCGTAGATTTCGATGGAATGAGAGTCTAGAAATGACATCAAGAACACATTTTTTAGAGATTCATCCCCCCTTTTTGCTTGTTCTTACATAGTGTAAACAGGACAGAGGCCGCCGAGCTAATTAGGACCACACACTCTTCAGAAATCTCAATAATAGATAGGATAAGGAAATCCCAACCAACACATGTTTTATCCAAGACAAAATCTCAATCATTTGAGATGCATATGGGAGAATCACGGAACTATTATTAGAAAAAATAATCTTATATCCAGAAATGAAAGTTAAATAATCAAAATATATAAGAGAATGTAGATTATTAGTAATCAATTAAGTTTAATATTTTATAATGTGATTCATGTTTATTGTATACATGAGTTAGTTTTATGTGTCTTTATCCGATCTGTCAAATCTTTAATTTTAATATGGTATCATAGTATTTACATTATAATATGGCGCGTGTGAAATTACTTCTTACTACTTGGTAACCTTCATTTCATCCTGATAAACAAACACACTCCCTCAACCCTTTTTTAAACTTATCGGGGAGGCTTTATTGGGCATTCACACTTCTATTATGCATATGAAAGTGCGTCTGGGAAACCAAAATTCGTTTGTAGGAGTAACATGTTTTTGCAATCCTTCCATATGCATTGAGTGTGGCGTCACTGTCTTGACATTGTCCCCACGCCCTTTACTTTCACGTGATACTATCTCTTGATTAAAGCATTTATTAGAAATTATCCATGAGAATGAAGTCTTTCCTTTCTTCTAGATGCGGGGGGTTTTATTGTCCGAGTGCTGTCCAGCTGTGTTCGGGCATAGCATAAGCTCCAAAAAGAAATAAATGTACCCTATTATTGTTAATCAGAGCTTCAATGTCAGGAGTTAATGGTGATTTTTCACGGTTATGATGAGGTATCTGTGTTATCATATTATGTGTGAGATTGCAGAGGAGGGTGGAGTGTCCGGAACAAGAAGAAGCACAGCAGTGGCAGATTAGAGTGAACACCGACGCCGGTTGGTTTTTTTATTCTGGGGACAAGGAGACGGATGGATAGATTGATAGATTAGATACGTGCGGTTAGGTTGGCGTGTTCAGTTCACCGGCTCAGTCTCTGCTTCCACTTCTGTCTCAGTCACCACCGCATTACAGCAACCACACCCTCTTCGGCCACAGCAGTCGCAGTAATCGCCACCGCCACCTCCTCCCCCGCCCCACCACCTCCGCCGCCCCACCACCTCCCCCCCCCGCCGCCACCCCCACCTCCGCCTCCTCCGCCAGGGCCTCCCCCGCCGCCACCGTTACGACCGCCACCACCTCTTCCGCCGCCGCAGCCACCTCCACCTCCTCCGCCGCGGGGACCACCTCCACCCCCACCTACGCGGCCTGCATGAGCCACCAGCACCGCCCCCAGGACCGCCACCGCGGCCACCACTACAGCTGCCGCCCGGGCTCCCCAGCTTCGGCAGCTGAGTGAAACAAAACAAGATAAGACAGACATCATCTCCGCGCATTTACGAAAAACAAATCAGAAAACAGTCGATTACATGTGTCGGCGGTGCTCGTGCTTCCCCCGGCAGACGCGAGGAGGACAAGCAGCAAGAAAATCAAAGCAGAGAGAACCAGTTTTGAAGCAGCCATTATTGGAAACCTAAGCTCGGGCTGAGTTGGTAAGGTTTATCATTTATAGATGTGAACCCAAACTAAATCATTATCATAAAACCTCAATCATTGAACATATAAACCACTGTTAGGGACATTGACTTAATATTTTATGGCGTCATGAAACCATAGGTTAAAAAAATGCAATATCTGGCGAGGTGCGTATCTATCTCTTTGGAAATTGGTTGATTTTTGATCGAAATTATTGACGACAACTAAGGTCTTTTTCTTGGTCATTGGATGCAGTGCATTAAGAGTGTGTGGGCTCCAAGTATCATCGCCACTAACAACCATTGAAAGTTGTTACCATTGATGTTTGTGATCGGATGTTCACACCTACCCAAACTGGCAAAAAATAGTATGTCATGTTTGTTGATTAATATTCAATGTTTACCTGGTTATACCTCTTGAAGCCTAAGTCAGAAGTGTCCCCAACTTCAAAGTATTCAAAGCCCTTGCCAAAGCTCAAAGTAATTGCAACATCTCGATTCTATAATTTGATAATGGCGACGAGTAAAAATCCATTGAACACTATTGTGTACTTAGTTAACCGATTACCGACTAAAAGAAACATCTATGAGATAAATATTATTACTCATCAATTCACGACCCCTTACACACGTGAACAAAATGTCATTTGTGAAGGAAATAATAGAACTATAGTAAATATGGCCAGATGCCTATTCTATCAAAAAGGTTTAATTGTGGAATTCTTGGGCAAAGCCATGAATACTATTGCATATTTAGTCATAAAACTCTCTAAAAACTCTAGCATGATAAAACTCCAAACTTAAGAGCATGTAAAAGTATTCAGCTCACTCTGCTACATCTATATTCCAAAGGAGAAGAGATCCAAGTGGGGTAAGCGATTTGAACAAGGAATTTTCCTAGGATACAATAAGATGAGTAAGGCTTATAGAGTATTCAACTTAAAACAAATGGAGTGGAGTTTCTCATCACTGGGTACAAGAGAGCACATTTATGCTAATACTAACTGGATTTTGCCTTTTGAGCTCATGTGTGACGCTAGCAATGTAGCATTAAGAGCGGTCCTTGGACAGAAATTGGAGAAGGCATCACATGTGATCCATTACGCCTCAAAATGTCTAGATGATGCACAGCGGAATTATACGACAACAGAGAAAGAGCTTTTAGCCATCATTTTCACACTGGAAAAATTCTGACCCTACCTGCTTGGAGCCAAGATCATTGTTTACTCCGATCATACAGCGTTGAGGTACCTCCTCAACAAAAAGGATTCGAAACCTTGTCTTATCAAATGGATCCTATTGCTCCAGGAATTTGACATTGAAATCCGAGATAAGAAAGGATGCGAGAATTTGGTAGTGGATCATCTCAGCCGCATCACCTCCGGAGAAGCATCCAGCCCCATTGATGACAATTTCCCTAATGAGCACTTATTCGTGATCCATGATGGAAGTCCCTGGTACGCGGACATTATGAATTTTCTTGTAATAGGACATTTTCCAGAGGACTTCCAGCCTCATCAAAAGGAGAAGTTGCGGAGTGACAGTATGCACTACATTTGGGACGACCCATACTTGTGGAAGATTGGGCCTAATCAAATCCTTCGCCGGTGCATTCCCCAAGGTGAAGTGAATTCAATCCTTACTCATTGTCATGAACTACCTTGTGGGGGTCATTTTGGTCCCAAGATCACAGCTAACAAGGTCTTGGAAGTTGGCTTCTATTGGCCCACTCTTTTCTGAGATGCATACCTTCATTGCAAAGTATGCCCTAATTGCCAAAGAGGCGGAGGCATAGGTTTTAGAGACCAAATGCCACTTCAGCCCATCGTGATGTGCGAATTTTTTGATGCTTGAGGTATTTATCCTCCTTGCTGTTGATTACGTTTCTACGTGGGTCGAGGCCATGGCATGTGAGAAAGATGACGCAAGGACTGTAAGCCTTTTCTTAACTTCTCACATTTTCCCTAGGTTTGGTTATCCTAAGATTCTCATTTCCGATAGAGGTACCCACTTCATGAACCATGTCATAAGGGCTATGCTAACAAAATTTGGAGTTCATCATCGTCTTTCTACAGCTAGGCATCCTCATACTAATGTGCAGGCTGAAAACTCAAATCGGGAGATCAAGCGCATCCTGGAACGAATAGTGAATCCAACCAGAAGAGACTAGAGTCTCAGGCTGAATGATGCGTTGTGGGCCTACCGCACAACTTACAAAAATCCCATTGGAATGTCTCCTTTTCGCATGATCTATGGAAAGTCTTGCCACCTTCCAGTGCAGATTCATCACAAGGCGTACTGGGACGTTAAAGCATGCAACATGATTAGTGATCAAGCAGGAGAAAAGAGACTACTTGACATGAATGAACTAGAGGAAATCCGCTTGAATGCCTATGCCAATCACTTGATCTACAAAGAGAAGGTAAAGCACTTCCATGATAGTAAGTTGCATGAAAAGAAATTTCGAGTCGGTCAGAAAGTTCTTTTATACAATACCACTCTGAAATTTTTTCCTATGAAATTGAGATCTAAATGGCAAGGACCTTATGAAGTTTCACATGTTTTCCCTTATGGTGCTATTGTGATCCGTTCTTATGAGACAAGGAAATGTTTCAAGGTTAAAGGCCATAGGTTGAAACCGTATTATGAGAACTTTCAGCCGCAAACAGCATGTTGTTTGCTCTTAATCGAGGATCATCAGTAGAGTCCCAAGTCGGCCAACGACTTTAAATTGGCGCTGCACGGGAGGCAACCCGTGAGTTAATTTTCTCTTTCCTCTTTTACTATTATCTGACATTGCAGGTTCCCACGGATTCTGTTGGGATTACACACTATCCCACACATCATTACTGAGAGATGTTAAAATATTGCTTTCCTTTCCCCCCATGATTATCCCTCTTGGAACCCTTCTCTCACCATAACTACCCATTTCCCCATTCCACTACTTTTATCACTTTCCCCACCTTTAAGTAAAACATTCCCCACTTCTACCAATTTCCAGTTTACCCTTACGACCCATCGTAACCAACAACCATGAAGGGAACATCCTCTGCTTCATCTCTTCGTACTCCTGTTAGGAAACCCCGCACAGCTAGGCAACACAAGGCCATCACTGAAGGTCCATCACGGAGGAACCGACAGCATTCTGCTTCACCCTCACCCAGACCTCACAAACACCAGTCTGTGCCTCCACCAGAAACTTCACCCTGGGAGATTTCTCCATTGTTTTCCCCAGTCCCTTTAGCCGAAATCCCTCCTGTTTTGTATCTTCCATGGACAAATGAGGAGTCTTCGACAAACCAGGAAATGCCCGCTGGCAACCCGGAGAGAGAAGCCACACCCGAACCTATTGCAGAGGAGACACCAGAGCAAGACCCAGTTGCAAACCAGACGCATACCGATAGCTCCGACGAAGATTTCCGACTGGACGGCTTGGAGGAAGAAGAAGAAGAAACCGAAATGGAAGAGGCGTCTAGCCCACCAACTGCTGCAAACAGACGCTCACCCCATGAGAAAAGGGAAGGTGAGGATGATAATATTGATTCTAAAGTGGATTTGTGGATTGTAGAAATGCAGGGAGCCGCTAACGAAGGACCACCACTAACGTTTCAAGATGGGGAGCAGGCCATCAACGCTAGCCAAATAAGCAGACAGCGTGGCAAAGGCCAACGAGGGCAAAAAAAGTTCTGGCGGAACCGTTTGTTGGAGTCTCATGCCTGGACCCAACTCCGACACTGCCAGGTTTCCCAATAAGAAATCCCAAGACCTTTTTAACACTTTAACGAGTCGCCGCATCTTGTTTGCTTTCCGTATGCATGCTCCAACGTTAGCTCATTTGAATTTGACGTATGATATTAACCGCATGTTTGAGTTTTCACCTGAATGGCGTCATTTTTCAGAGATTGATCTTCCTGTTTTTCCAAAATTGGTCTTTGAATTTTATGCTACATTTGCTTTTAATGATGTGGAAGGGAACCCTATTGCTGAACCCCTCATTTCCTTTCGTTTGGGTGGAAAAGACTTTGAGCTTTGTGTTAATGATTTTAATGTTGCTCTTGGTTTTGTGTCTGAGGATGAACTCACTTTTGCTCGATATTTGCAAGCTTGCTGTGATTATCCCCTATCATTTGACGTTCATAGTGCTTATGGTTCCATGTCTGTGTGTGAACCACCCTTTCCCAATTCCAAACTCAAGGCCCATCACTTGAGGGCCCCTGCACTATTAGTTTTGAACAGGTATCTCGGAGGATGTTATTCTGCCACTCGCCAAGGCACCAGTGTGGTCTCCAAGGTGGTAGTGTTCTTCCTCTGGGCCATGATGAAGAAGATCTCGATCAACCTTGGCTGGTGGATTGCCACGCACATGAATTGTGTGGCATCGCGTAGCGAATGAGTGCTTCCATTCGCATCCCTCATCACTAAGATCGCGATGCACCTTAATGTGGATCTCACCGCCAACACACCCAAGGTAGAGGCCCATTTTCGATACCTTGACCTGGTTGACCTCTTTCAGTGCAGTTATCTCAAGGAAGCTGGAGGCCGTGCCATTTTCATCCAAGCCGGGACAAAGAGTAAGACCACCGTGATGCCGCACACTATTGTAGATCCATATGGTGACTCCTCTGACATTCCCCTGGCGACTGCCCCTACATCTCCAGACAAACGCACCCTCCTGCTGGCTCTTCAAGATCTGCAGCGCCATATGACAACATTGTCGTCCAAACTGGACACCTTGATCACCTCTCTGCCACGCCATCACTAAGGTACCCTCCACCATGCTTGATGATGAGGACATCCTCAGAATTAAGTGTGGGGGAGGAGCTCTTCTCTATTAAACGAACTATCTTTCGTTACCGTATTTGGACAATTTTTATCTGTTTTATTTCATGTGTCTGCGTTTTTATCTTATGAGTCTGCCCCGTATCATGCTCCCTAGGTTAGATGACATCTATGCTTAGGTATTCCTTACGCATGCTTCATGATTAAGGTGCATAGATTTATTTTACTGCTAGGAGACCTTCTAGATTTTCCTTGCTCTAAATTTCTAGCTCTTATGACATGCATTAGGGTTGAGAATTTTCTAGGATTGCTCTCATGTTTTTGTTGTACATTGGCGGCCCAGTGACACCTCTTCGTTATTCGCTAAAAAAAAAAAAGGATGCCAAAGGTAAGAATTGTCTGGCGAAACCGTGGATGACATGAACTTTACTTATGAACCATGAATAAGGTTTCGTAATCCAGACAACTCTTCCCCAAAGCGGGGATCCATATTCTCAAAAAAAAAAAAAGAGGAATAAGTCAATGTGGCCCAAACTTTTGAAAATTAGAGAGCGATCTTGAACTATCTTTTTCTCTGATTGTGTTGTTTGAGTAGCATGCTTTAAATTGACTTGAAGAATTTAGAAAGAAACAGAAGGGAATACATGCAGTTAGAAAGGGATAGGTTACCTTAGTCGTGCATCTTGAGTTAGGAATAAATGCAGTTAGGTTACCTTGTTTCGTTTTCTCTAGTTTGTATGGCCGTTCGCGGCTAGAAACTTCTATTTCTGGGTTGGAACACTACCAGATCTATGTTTTGCTAGCTTATCTTCACATTTTCTTTGAATCCGAACGGGTTTCGTATGTCTTCACGTGACTATGTTGTAGTCTTTCTGTAATAGTCCCCTTATTCAAGGTTCATGGTTAGCTGATCACTGTCCGTGGGTTTTGGAGAGAAGCAAGGTAAAAAACACCAACTCGGACCCTTTTGGCAGGAGGAAGACAACGTTTGGTTTGTGGCCGTACCTCAGGATCAATGGATAGGTAGTGACCTCGTATCTGAACTCATTGGGTCATTGGCCACACTCGGGCACACGCGCGCAATTCGGCCGTGAGGGTACACTGGCACGACCTCTTATTCTCACGTTCGTCCACGGAGGAGCAACATCGGGCTATTCACATGCCTTCTTGCAAGACAGTGTAAGGGAGGGTAGGCAATTCCTTACTCCTATAACCGAGTACTCGAGAGGACCAGAGAAGAGTGAAGATGCGACGAATATAGCTGGACAGGATTCCAAACCCAGGAACATTTACTTTATTTAAGTCATCGCTTATGTTCATTTTAGTTGTTGCTCAAAACCCCTCTCATTCCCTTACTCAAGCTTCATCATCAACGTTTCTTGCACCTTTTACCTTCAAAACCGTTTACAAATCATGACAGTTGTATTCGGGGTGCCTCATCTTTCACTCAAAAACAACTCCCTGTGTTCGACACCCGTACTACGCTTTAGTATTTTACGAGTTTTAAAAGTATCAAAATTTGTTATGGAAACGACACGCATCAACTACCCTCTACCCTTCGTTGACCAAATGTTGGATAGGTTAAGTAGTAAGAGTTTTTATTGCTTTCTTGATGGTTACTTAGGGTATACCCAGGTTGATGTGGCATCGGATGATCAAGAAAAGACGACTTTTACCTACCCCTTTGGCACTTATGCGTACAAGAAGATGCCATTTAGTCTCTACAAAGCCCTGCAACCTTCCAAAGGTCTATCACCAGCATTTTTTCAGATTATATTGATGATTTCATAGAGTATTCATGGATGACTTTATTGTGCATGGGACTATTTTTTATGATTGTTTGAACCATTTGAAACTTGTGTTGAAAAAGATTTAATTTTGAACTCTGAAAAGTGCCATTTAATGGTATGCCAAGGAATTGTACTTGGACATGTTGTTTCTGCAGCAGGTCTTACGGTAGATCCTACTAAGGTAAGTACTATTGCTGGTTTACCATATCCACGTGATGAAAGAGGAGTTCGTCCATTTTTAGGCCATGTCAGATTTTAAAGGAGGTTTATTAAAGGTTTTTCTCAAATTGCCCAACCAACCTCTTGCAAAAAGATGTTGAGTTTATTTTTTTCAAATGAATGTAAGCATGCTTTTGACACTCTCAGGACAGCCATGACATCAGCTCCTATCATGCAAGCGCCCAATTGGAATGAGTCATTCCATGTGATGACTGATGCTTCCAACTATGTAGTAGGAGATGTGTTGGGCCAGAAGTTTGATGGAAAAGACACTATCATCAGCTATGCTTCCAAGAAGGAGATGCTGGTGGTTGTATTTGCCTTGGAAAAGTTCAGAAGCTATTTGCTAGGAAACAAAGTGATTGGCACATAGATCATGCTACCATCAAACACCTTATGTCCAAGAAGGAGACCAAACCAAGGCTTATGAGGTGGGTCTTGTTGCTGCAAGAGTTCAATGTGGAAAGCAAGGATAAAACTTGGAAGCTCAACAAAGTTGCAGATCATCTTAGTAGGATCGAGCAACCCATTGATGGTATTCCAATTACTAAAGAATTTCCTTATGAACAACTTTGTGCAATTAAGGCTGATGCAGGGAAGATTAGTGAACCATGGTATGCTGACATAGCCAACTATCTCTGCACCAGAGATTTGGCAAAGGATTTAAAGAGCTATGAGAAGTTGAAGTTGAAAAGTAATAGTAAGCATTATTTTTGGGATAACCCCTATTTGTGGAAAAACTATGCTGATGGTGTGGTGCAGCGCTACTTGGCTGAAGATGACATTCACTAGGTCCTGGCATTCTGTCATGCATCACCTTGTGGAGGTCACCATGGTCCTAACCGTACAGCCAAGAAGGTGCTGGATTATGGTTATTATTGGCTGACAGTTTTCAAAGATGCCAAGTCTTACTGTAAGAGCTACGAAAACTGCCAAAGAACAGGAAATATTTCAAACCGACATAAAATGCCAATGCAGCCAATTATTGTTCCAGAAGTGTTCGATGTGTGAGGTATAGACTTCATGGGCCCCTTTCCAAACTCTGATGGCTATGAGTACATCTTGGTGACAGTGGACTATGTTTCAAAGTGGATAGAGGTGATCCCCACCAAGTCACAAGACACTCATTCAGTGATACACTCTCTAAAGAATAACATCTTTGTAAGGTTTGGAACACCCAAAGCCTTGATCAGTAATCGTGGAAGCCATTTCTTTAACATGGCTATGTAGAGACTACTGAAAAGCTATGAAATCTGGTACAAGCCATCTAACTCTTACCATCCTTAGGCCAATGGGCAAGCAAAAGTTTCTAATCGAGAGATCAAGTAAATTTTGGAGAAGACTGTAACTTCTTCTCGCAAGGACTGGAGCTCCAAGTTGAATGACACCTTGTGGGCAATTCGCACAGCCTTCGAAACCCCCATCAGTATGTCTCCCTTCCTCTTGTATATGGTAAACATTGTCATTTGCCCATTGAATTAGAGCAAAAGCCCAGATGGGCGATTCAACGAGTGAACTTGGAGATTCAAGGTAGTGGTGATTTGAGAAAGCTCCAACTTTCAGAGCTTTATGAGCTAAGATGATAAATGGAAATTTTCCTAATATCATTGCAAATAAAAATAGAAAATCCATATCAAATAAATTTATAGTCCCTAATCTACACAAAATACACAGTAGGTCTTAGTCTAAGCTCGGACTAACAGTGGTAAACAAATTCAGTAATCAAGGTAGGTAAGCAATATCAGGTCTTGACGTTAAGGTAACAGGTACTGGTTTTGACTCAGATTAATACGAGGACGCCTTAAGGATCTGCAGGTGGTGTCATACTAAGGTTCCTAACTTAATTTGCTATCTTCCTACACTCACAACTTCGAATAACCTAGGTCTACCCAAATCATTCATCATATTTTTGGCTTAAGTTAGTCTCCAATATCATAACCAACATTGCAATTAGGTTTACCCGCATGCAAGGTATATAGAACTAGGTCTACCCGGTTCTACTGGTTCTACCCTAGACTAACACCGACTGCTCCCATCTTGGTTTGTTGGTCTACCTCTAAACCAAGCTTCTAAGTTGTGAAACTACTTGTTTCCCTCCTTAGGTTTACCCATGGTTTGTTAGAAACAAGAGTTAATGAATACACATAAATTTCATCATTAACCCTAAGCACATACCACCCATTTCTCCTTAGGCATCCTTAAGACTCTAGCCACTCATGTTTTGGAAATAAAACACGATTTCATTCATATAAGCTGGCCAAAATAGCAGAAACAAGTCAACTGAAGAAACTCAAAATGTTCAGAAAACTAGAAAGTAAATAAAGATTGTTCTTCCGCTCGTTAGCTACTGTTCACAGCCCGGAACAGTAGCGTTGGACTGGGCTCTGGCGCTGTTCTTGATGATGGAGGCGTTTCTTCCATTGGGGAAGAAGACCCCTTGTGTTGCCCCTTCCTCCTCTCTTGTTCTTCTTCTTCGAGTAGTGGAGAAAAAACCCCCCTTCTGTGCTCTCTTTCCTCTCTTCGAAATAATTTTCCCTCTTGCTTCACTCCATTGCACTGTTCTTGACTACCAGTACTATTTCTGACCGCAGTACTGCTCCTAGCGTGAACTTGCAGACTGTGTTGGCAACACAATAATGCTCTTTGTCCTTATCCGGATTTTGTGCCCTTTTTTACTTGTTTCACATGCTTGCTAGTTTGGTTTTCGGCTCATCTCCCTGCTGAACTTACTGAAATATTAGTAACACGAGTTGTGGACTAAATTAAAGGATTTAGTCCACTTTTCAACATAATCCCATAGGATTAATATAAACACTACTAAAACATGAAAAACCATATTTATCCAACCTAAATTATAATAAAATATAGCTATTTTATGTTATAAATTTCAGGAAAAATGTATGTCATCATAAGACATGAGGCCTACATGAATTCTAAGATGTTCAAGGAATGCACGAAGCAATTCCATGACCGTCAGATCTTGCGAAAGCACTTTGAACCTGGAAAAAGGTATTATTATTTTATTCAAGACTCAAACTTCACCTAGGTAAACTGAAATTTCATTGGAAAGGACCTTTTGTAATTAAACATGTGAATCCTAATGGCTCCATGAGTTGTTTGACAAAGACATGCATAGTTCATTCATTATGAATGGTCATAGATTGAAAGTGTTTCATGAGCTTATGATCGATGAAGTGGAACACCTTGTAGATGCTATGGCATTCATTGAAGTTCTTATTTAAGACTTTTCATTTAAGTCTTATCCTAAGACTTATTTTAGGGTCCTCGTTAGGAGGTAACTAGTATTTTCAACTTTTATTCTCTTTATACATTTTTACTTCCTCTTTGCACTTTCAGTTATGCATTTTGACTTATGTGTGGTTGCAATATGTTATTTTGTTTTTCTACCCCACTATTAGTTTATAATGCAATAGCCCATCTCCTGTGTAATTGCAATTCTTTTTTTATTTTTAATTACATAGGCCAGCGGGTTCAATTTAAAAAGGGTGGAAAACCCTTCTTCCCAATAGCTACATTCCCTTTTGCACCCCTTCCCCCATTTTCACAGAATCGTTGCACATCTTTCATGGCGAACCTCCCATCCTCTGGCTCCACCGCTGTGCCGCCGGTCACCCTTGACCACCCATCTGGTCTAGCAGCCTCTGTACCCACCAACTTGACCTTCGACATGTTGTGCATTGTTTAGTTTTTCCCCCAATCTACTACCGCACCCTCTACCGCGAACCCTAGGCCCTCCTTTAACGAAATACTGATTGCAGCATAGGTGGAAGCGGACATTCTGCAATTGCTGCTGGGCTTACGGGTTGCCCATCTTCACTCCCTTGCTTCCAGCGCCTCTTTGCCCATCCTTGCACCGCAGCCAACCCCTGTTCCCGCTACGCCCTCACTCTAGGTACGCCAACATTCCCCAACTCCACCTACTTCTCCAACGCAAAATCTGATGGGTTACATTGATTTTTCATTTACTCTAGGTACGCCTCGTCCTACTACCGCCCCAACTGTCCACCACCTCACCCCTTCACCCCCTCTAGTGGTCGCCATTTCTGCTACTCCTCCGCCCTCGGAGCACTTCACCCCTAGACCCTTGCTTACATCGGACCCTATTTATGCAAATTTCCTTGAGGACCAGGAAATTTCAGACCCCCTAGAGAGGGGTATTCCCAAAAATGCGGCCCCTGATACCACTTTCACTCCTGATGCTGCACCAAAAGCCTCCCGAGCACTGATTCAGTAGGAAATACCACGGTGAGACCTGTGATGGGCAAGCGAAGCAGAGTCAAGCAGTGCGTGACTCATGGTACTTACAAAACATGGAAGCAGAGAGCAGATGAAGAAGATTTGGCAGCCAAATAGTGGGAGGAGGAAAATGCTGCCAATAAGAAGAAGGGCATGGCAGGAGCACATGCGGAAAAGGCATTAGAAATGACTCCTGCGCCTTCCCAAAAACCCTCTGAGCCAGAAAGGGAGGCGGAAGCTGCCAATAAAAAGAAGGACATGGAAGAAACAAGCAACACCAACACCCACCGAGATGGCAAGGGCGGAGGATTCTACTATCCGAACAGCCGGAGAGAGAAAGTAAGGGATAGAAGAAATGGCCATGAGATGAGAAGGAAACTACGACCATCCAGAAGGGAGGAAAAGTCAAATAACGCAAGGAGGAAAAGGTAAACAAAAGATAACTGACCCCTTACTGGATCTACTATTTTTGCAAATAAGGACATCACCATGGCGGACCTAGAGAACTGTTCAAGAAGAATGAGTAGAGAAGAATGTACATTTTTCAATAAGGAAGATACTAAAATTTTCACAAAGCACCTATGGTTCAGCAGCAGAGCCCACGAGGAAAAGCTAGATACAAGTTTTGGAGCAGGGTAAGAATCAATGCGCTATCTAGACACCAAAACGCTGCAGCATCTTGGTATCAAGCAAGAGGTAAAAGAATAATTGGCAGGTACACCGTTTCTTCAGATTTTCAGAACAAGTGGGCAGAATTGCTAAATTGTGCTATAAATAGTGAATGAAAAAAAATCAGAATAAGGGAAGAACTGAATAAGGATAAGTGGGCAGAATTGAAGATAAATGTCAAATAAATTTCTTCCTTTTTTCATTTTTATTTTTTTAAAAAACCATAATTTGTTATACGTATATTTGAATTTGTATGTATATCTGAAAACATATACATCTAACATGTGAATTTTTCCAAATTGATTTTTCGATTTTTACTAATTATTTCGAAAATGGGTATTAAGTGTGGATTGAAGTCACAGCAGCATCACACCGATAGCACAAGAAACCGAAGCAATAGGCTCAATACAGAATCATGCACACTTGTATCTTTATTCGGACAGAGATTAGAAACATGAGATGGCTTCGAAGCCTCGTCAATTCTTGGACTCCTCCCCAGATTTAAGGGGAGGGCGGCGACGGCCACCACCTCCTCCACCGCCACCACCTCCACCTCCACCTCCACCGCCGCCGCCGCCGCCGCCGCCACCTCCTCCGCCGCCGCCTCCACCACCACCGCCACCCCCACCACCACCACCTCCGCCGCCGCCACCCCACGAATTGGGCGGCGCCTACGGAACCACTGCTCAGACCCCTCTACTGCGCCACGGCTGTGTACCTCGTCACCAGCTTTGGCTGAGTGAAAGAAAAAAGCCCACCAAACCAATATATGAGTCAGTAGCAGTAGGATAATGAGTTCATACACCAAATAGAAGCTCTTTTTGTTTCATTACATGCATCGAGGGTGTTGGCGTTGGAGGCCTCTGCCAAATTTCTTACAGCAGCAACCTCAGAGGAAGCGAGGAGAGCGATGAGCAAGAAGAGCCCGACAAAGAGAAGTAATCTGGTAGAAGCCATTCTCAGATCGCGGAGCTCACACTCACTCACGAATGCCTCTTCGCTATTTATAGAACAAAAACTTGAAATCAATAATCAAGAGCGCAAATGGGTAGGTGCCATCCCATCACTCCACTAAAAAATAAATAATATAACATTAAAATCCAGATATTGTTATCTCAATACTCATGGACCCTATTTGAAAAGTATGACCGCCTCTCAATAATTGCCATTCCAAAGAACATGAATGAATTCGGTATTTCAGTGCTGCGTGTACACCCAATACTCCACCATGGAATCCATATTGGGTTTTAGGTAATCTCCGTACGTTTTGGATTTCGATGCAATGAAAGTCTAGAAATGACATCAAGAACACATTTCAAGAGATTCATCCCCCCTTTTTGCTTGTTCTTACATAGTGTAAACACGACAGAGGCTGCCGAGATAATTAGGACCACACACTCGTCAGAAATCTCAATACTCATGGACCCTATTTGAAAAGTATGGCCGCCTCTCAATAATTGCCATTCCAAAGAACATGAATGAATTCGGTATTTCAGTGCTGCGTGTACACCCAATACTCCACCATGGAATCCATATTGGGTTTTAGGTAATCTCCGTACGTTTTGGATTTCGATGCAATGAAAGTCTAGAAATGACATCAAGAACACATTTCAAGAGATTCATCCCCCTTTTTTGCTTGTTCTTACATAGTGTAAACACGACAGAGACTGCCGAGATAATTTGGACCCCATACTCTTCAGAAATCTCAAGAATAACCCTTCCTCATTCTTGTTTCAATGGAGCCAACTGCGAAAAACGCGACTAATTGTGATAATTCCGATCGCACTTATTACCTTAAATCGGTCTTATACCGGATACCGAACTCATAACAGTGAGTAATTAAAAAATACATTTTATTATTAGAACAAAAATATTATTTACATTATTAATAGATTTGCATTCTCCTCCTCAAACACAACATATTACACACATATTTTATTTTTTATAATAAAAAAAATGAAATCTTTATTACTTTTTGTAATAAGAGGGAAAATAAAAAATGAGAATTAAATTAGAAAGTACTTTTTAGATCTTCAATCAATTTTTATTTCATAGTATATTTATGATAAAACAATCTTATAAATGAGGATCCAAGACCACCACCAATCAAATTAATTTAAATATCAATTATGTCATTTGGGAAAATAATATTATTAATTTATACAATTTTTTAAATTATCCTTATTATCCCTATACAAATTTTTTTAACATTGATATGATTATCATGGTAGGCCCGGCCTAAATAAAAAAACCCTATTTTTTATTGGGTGTAATAAATTGAATTGATTTTATAAAAAGTCCTAAATTTTTTTTAAATAATAACATCAATGAATTTATTATTCAATTGCCTTCAAATACTTTTTTTCTTAATTTATAATTCATACTTGCCGCGTATATTTAATTTTATTATTTAAAATTTATTTTTCACTATCAAAATTTTAAAAAATGATACTAATTTTTTTTCATATTAATATAATTTTCATTATAATTGTGTTAGTGATGATGATATTTTAAGTGTGCAGTTCCGGTCTCCGGTCAACTAATTTTAACATTTTTTATTTGAAATTATTTCAATAATTGTGTTAGTGAGGATGATATTTTACGAGAGCGCCACGTCATCAGCACTATCGTGTCATTACCTGTTAGTGGGGATGATATTTGGGGCCCACGCGCTTTAAATGCACTGCATCCAACTAACAAGAAAAAGACGTTCTTAGTTGTCGTCAATAATTTCGATCGAAAATCTAACCGATTTACAGCATTTGCAAAGAGATAGATACGTACCTTGCCAGATATTGCATTTTTTTAACCTATGGTTTCATGACGCCATAAAATATTAAGTCAATGTCCCTAACAGTGGTTTATATGTTCAATGATTGAGGTTTTATGATAATGATTTAGTTTGGGTTCACATCTATAAATGATAAACCTTACCAACTCAGCCCGAGCTTAGGTTTCCAATAATGGCTGCTTCAAAACTGGTTCTCTCTGCTTTGATTTTCTTGCTGCTTGTCCTCCTCGCGTCTGCCGGGGAAGCACGAGCACCGCCGACACATGTAATCGACTGTTTTCTGATTTGTTTTTCGTAAATGCGCGGAGATGATGTCTGTCTTATCTTGTTTTGTTTCACTCAGCTGCCGAAGCTGGGGATGAGGTGGACCACCTTGATGGTTCTGCTGGGAGCCCGGGCGGCAGCTGCAGTGGTGGCCGCGGTGGCGGTCCTGGGGGCGGTGCTGGTGGCTCATGCAGGCCGCGTAGATGCGGTGGGGGTGGAGGTGGTCCCCGCGGCGGAGGAGGTGGAGGTGGCTGCGGCGGCGGAAGAGGTGGTGGCGGTGGCGGCCGTGGCGGAGGAGGCGGAGGTGGGGTGGCGGCGGGGAGGGGGAGGTGGTGGGGCGGCGGGGCGGGGAGGAGGTGGCGGTGGCGATTACTGCGACTGCTGTGGCGCAAGAGGGTGTGGTTGCTGTAATGCGGTGGTGACTGAGACAGAAGTGGAAGCAGAGACTGAGCCGGTGAACTGAACACGCCAACCTAACCGCACATATCTAATCTATCAATCTATCCATCCATCCGTCTCCTTGTCCCCCAGAATAAAAAAACCGGTGTTCACTCTAATGAGCCACTGCTGGGCTTCTTCTTGTTCCGGACACTCCACCGTCCTCTGCAATCTCACACATAATATGATAACACACATACCTCAACATAACCGTGAAAAATCACCATTAACTCTTGATATTGAAGCTCTGATTAACAATAATGGGGTACATTTATTTCTTTTTGGAGCTTATGCTATGCCCTAACACAGCTGGACAGCACTCGGACAATAAAACCCCCCGCATCTAGAAGAAAGGAAAGACTTCATTCTCATGGATAACTTCTAATAAATGTTTTAATCCAAAGATAATACCACGTGAAAGCTAAAGGACGTGGGGACAATGTCAAGACAGCGATGGCACACTTAATGCATATGGAAGGATTGGAAAAACATGTTACTCCTCCTACAAACAAATCTTAGTTTCACACGCATAATAGAAGTGTGAATGCCCAATAAAACCTCCCACATACGTTTCAAAAAGTATTGAGGCAGTGTTTTTGTTTGTAAGGATGAAATGAAGGTTACCCAAGTAGTAATCAACATGACCAAGAAGTAACTTCACGCACGCACACATCCCTTCCCGGTAGATGTCCAAAATCAAAAATTGGGCATGGTTGGAACACCTAGTTATTGAAATTAAGAATTTGATGAGTTGAGTGAGTACAAAACCTAAGTATATAATATATATAGATTATAATAAAAAAGATTAGTGATTATTAATGATATACAATCCCTTATATACTTGATTATTTTAATTTTATTTATTTATATGAAATTGATTGTTTTAATACTGGCTATCTTTGATCCTTAATACTAGTTTTTTGTTATTGTAGATAGTACTCATATGATCTAATTTTTGTCATATAATCCTAATGCATCTACTTATTTTTTCTTTTTTTTAAATAAAACTCAGATCAACATGAAACTCATCTTGGGTATCCAATCCGTACCACAAGACAAACATTCTAATATTATATTGAAATTAGAGATCATATGGGTCGAATGAGTACACATAAAATCTAAATATACAAAAAATATGAATAACATTAAAAAAAATTAGATCTAATTGATTATTAATGATTTGTAATATCTTATTTATTTTAACTATTTCACTTTTATTAAAAAACTCGATTGAAACAAGAATGAGCAAGGGTTTTTTATATGGAAATCGCTGGGAAGCGGAAAAACCACGGAGCTACTGGAACTCGCTGAAAAAGATTTCCACTAGATTCAAAAAAAAAAGGGGGGAGGGGGAAAGACGAGGTTATAAGTCTAAGAACTCTCTCTTTCTCTCTTTTTTTTTTGTGTCCAACCCCCTCCTTCGTCATGATTCTTCCTATTTATAGGAGAGCTCACTCTGATCGAATTCTGACGTCTGCAAATATCGGTTGCTCTCTGCTCCTGCTATACGATCTCGCTTTTCAGACATCGGCCGCCTGTTGTACCGTAATTCGGCTAAGACTGCATCATATGGCCATACCTGTCAGATTTCTGACAGATATCGATCTGTCGTCTGGCGTTATCCCCTATCATTCAGCCCCTCTGATTCACCGATATCAGCCCTTCTCGGGGTAAATTGGGGAATCAGAACTGCTACGATACCGATTATTGAGCTGCCGCTCCCCTCGAATAAGCCAAATGCCGTTCTCTACCACGCGCCGGCTCATTGGCATGCCACATTACCTCTAACCGATTTATCCCCTATCATTGGTACCTCAAATGTCACGACTTTTCGTCTCCTTAACCTTTCCCGTATAAGTAAGCGCCCTTCGCATCAGTTCTTTCCTTTGCCCTCTCCGTTCGCTCTCGAGATTCCAGCGCTCTCTGAACTCTGCCATGCTTGCCGCCGTGTTATCTGCCGGAGATTACAGATTTCCCAGGTATTCAATCCTTCTCCATAACTTTTTGCATCCTTACGGTTGCTTACCTCCCTCTTAGGTCTTTGGGAATTTTTCACGGGTAGCTATCGCCTTTTTGAGTCGATTACCTTCTCTAACTTCTGCCTTCTTCTAGGGTTTGGGGCTTCTTTCGATTTTTCGAAAATGAGTAGGAGAGCTAATGAACTTAATATCCCTCTCTTCGCATTCGATACTCAATCCCTGATGAGTATCAACTCTTTTCTGTTCAGGATGCCGAAATCCCTTAGGGGGTAGGCGAGGACCCCCTGCCTCCATTCAGTCTTCCGATTCCACTTGCCTATTTCGAGAGTGGTTTACGCTTTCCACTCCATCCTTTAATAGTCCGCTTTCTCTACACCTTTGCAATTCCGCTTTATTGTCTCGCCCCGAATTCCATATTTTGCTTCACTACCTTCCTCTTCTATTCAGCCGGTATGGATCCGATTATGACTCTGGTAGATTTCCTTCATCTCTTCAAGGTTGCCGTGCGTAAAGCGAAGTCCCCGACGGATGGTCGATCTCATTTTCAATTCCACCGATTCGAAGATAACCCCAACTTTGTTGTTAAAGCCCCCGATACCCACCATGATTGGTGGTCTTCCTTCGTTTGGGTAGCTCCCCCTTTGGGTTTTCGATGGAACTTCCCAGTCGATCCCCCAACTCCTTTCAAGATCAAGATCTCTGGTGCATATCGTTCTTCCTCCGAATCTCACGAAGTCCTTTATGAGAGGCTTAGTCGAGGCTCAGTTCGGTATGAGTCTCGTGCCTTGATGTTCTCGGGTGAGTCGTTGAAAAGATCAGGTATTATTGGTCGTTCTCGAGACCTCCATTGGCCCGATATCATTCCTTTTGTCGGCACCAATTCGAGAAGCCTTCCTTTTAGCCCCTCTCCATCCTTCCCTCTTGTTTCGGCTTCACCTCCAATCCCCCCACCTGTTCAAACCAAGGCTCCCAAGAAAAAAAAAGAGGGTTATGGCAGTTGCGCACAAACCCTCGAAGAGGCAAAGAGGTAGTCGGGTTCAGCTTTCCCGAGTCTCTTAATCGGCACTATGCCTTATTGCTTTTCCCTACTTTTGTTTTTAGCTGAAGAGATGGCTCGAAGAAGCTCCCTGGAAGATTTGGTGATGGCGTGGTTCTCTGCCGAGATGCAGAGGATGCAGGAACCCGAGGAGCCCTCCCCTGCACCAGTTTGTCTCCTATTTAACAATTATCGCGAATTCCCGATTATAACCTTTTTTCGATTCTTCTTTCAAGCTGATACGTTCGGAGCTCAGCTGGACGCCGCCGATCCTTCCTCGAGGGAGGATCAAGTAGTAGAAGTCTCTGAGATCCGATATCTATGCAGGAGACTTAATCGGCCTGTTTTGCCGAACTCTCCGATATCTATGCAAGAGACTTAATCGGCTTACTTCTATACCGTCAGAGGCGACAGTTCAGCCGGGAATTCAGGCTTTCAATCATGGATCCACGCTTCGACAGGGTAAACCCCTTGACGAAGGATGGGAACATGCTTGATGTTATCGTGGACACTTTCCAGGCCCTCGAGTTTGGGTTCGAAGCTGATCAGGAGCGGCTGATTGCGCTGATCCAGGCAAAGATAGGACGAGAGAATGACGCCAAGTTGAGAGCCAAGATGGAGCGACATACCGGTTTCTCTGCCAATCCTCCCGTTAATCCCCCATCTCCTCTTGCACTTTAGTGATCTCTTTAACTTGATGTATTTTCCCCCTGCTGTGGGGCTCCTTGAACATTTATGGCATCCCGGTTCGGGGTTTTCTTTTAATTTACTCCCTTTTTTGCACATCACTTTTGCCTTTGATGATATCATATATCGGGGGAAGCCCCAAGTTGGTTTGTTATGTCTATTACGTGCCTAGACTTGGGAGGTTCGCCTATGCTTTTGTGATCCGAGGGTGGGTGTCTCTTCACCAACCCTTTGGTTGGGCTTTTTGATTTTAGTTTGCCTTAGTATTTTCTTATGCGAGCTGGACCGCTGCTAGGGAAGTAGGTCGGAACCCCTCATGGGTTGAGCGACTTCCCCAATCCGAAAGGGCCCTCTTCTGGCCATATCCCATTGTTTTGAACATGGGGAGATTCACTTCAGGTGCTCTTGCCGCCTCGAGATTTCGACAACAAGGTCAATACTTAAGGGCTTTTCGGGGCTTACGCGTGTGATTCATATAAACCGGTGCCTGAATTGTACCAGAGCTTATTCTTGTTATTGACACTTGGGTTTTGGGGATCAGATATATATACCAGGGGAGACCCCGAATTGATTTGTTGTATCCCGTAGGGGATGCCGATTTTGGAGATTCGTCTGGGCTTACGTTACTTGGCTAGGGCTTGTGGTTTAGATCTTTTAGGGTCTGCTTGGGCTTACACGACTTGGCTAGGGCTTGTGGTTTTGTTTACTCATCTCCATTCTGGAGGAATTTACAAGCGCTTGAGTGTTTTGAGGGAGAGGATACCAGATTCTATGCAATCCTGTGATGGAGATTGTCATTGAGCCAGTTAGGTATAGAATTTCCGTAGGTGTGATGCATTCCAAGGCCTTGAGAATTCCACGCCATCTAATTATTTTAGACGATACGCTCCTTTTCCGATTACCCTTGAAATCCGATAAGGGCCTTCCCACTTGCGATCTAATTTTCCAATATGTCTCTGTGGTTGAATGCTTCGGAGCACCAAGTCTCCCTCAGAAAATTCTCTTGGAGACACCGACTTGTTATATCGTTTCTTCGTTCTTCTTTGATGAGCCCCTAGTTGACTATAGACATTTTGCCGTTTTTCTTCCAACAGCTCCAACTCCAACTTTCACAAGTCGGCATTCTCCCCTTCGTTGTAATTCTCTACCCGATAGCTTTTCAGGGTTAGTTCGATAGGGCATATGACTTCCAAACTGTAAACCAATAAGAATGGGAATTCTTCCATGGTGATTCGAGGGGTGGTGCGATATGACCACAACACTTCATCCAAGCGATCTGCCCATGATCCTCCAAAATCTTCAAGCTTAGTCTTCATACCTAACCTGAGCGTTCGATTCGTTACTTCTGTGAGACCATTGCTTTGCGGGTGATACACCAAGGTGAAGTTGTGCTTGACCGTATATTTATCCAGGAATGCCTCCATTTTTCCTCTAGCGAATTGGGTTCCATTATCAATCACTAGCTCTTGAGGGTTCCCAAACCGAATGAAGATATTTCTCCATAGAAATCGAATAACGGTCTCCTTTGATATTTTTGCCACGGCTTCAGCCTCCTCCCATTTGGAGAAATATTCGACCACCACGATGACAAATTTCTGTTGGCATGAGGTTTGGGGAAATGGCCCCATAATATCCACTCCCCATTGATCGAACGGGCACGAGAATGGAAGAGAAGTCAAGTTATGTACCGGCTTTCTCGGTGTACTTGCATGGTATTGGCATACTTTGCATTTCTTTACCATTTCGATAATATCCCGCTCCATAGTTGACCAATAATACCCGGTTCTCATGGCTTTCCTGCATAAGGATCGTATTCCGACGTGGCTACCATATTCCCCTTCATGCAGATCGGTTATAAGTTCTTGAGAATGCCTCACCTCGATGCACCTCAAGAGGGGTCCATCTAGGGATCTGCGATAGAGAATTCCATTTACCAATGTATATCTCTTTGCTCTAATCTCTAACTGTCGAGCTTTGAATTTATCAGATGGTGTTTCTCCATTCCGTAGGTATCGGACATAGGACGATGTCCAATCATTGAGATGGCTCAGCTATGGAGAGATATCATTTTTTGGTTGTTGGGTAATATAATTCACGGCTCGAAAGGTCACTGAAGGTTGATCCCGCAACCGAATCATCACACTTCCTTCCCTCAGCTCATGAAACCCTGCAGAGAATCGGGCGAGGCTATCTGCGGATCTGTTTTCCTCACGTGCCACGTGCGACAGGGTGAATTCCTTGAAGGTCTTTGCCAGTTCCTTTACTTGAGTATGGTAAAGAGCCATGAGGGAGTCATGGGTTTTGTACTCACCCGAGAAGTGTCCTCACAAGTCGCGAATCGGTGTAGACGTCGAGCTCCGCAACTCCTAGTTCCTTGGCAATTTTCATTCCTTCGATCAAGGCTTCATATTCGGCCACATTGTTGGAGGCTGGGAATAAGAATTTCACCGTGATATAAATGTGTTCCTCATCCTGGGTTCGGATGTCTATTCCTCCTCCATCACTGTTGTATGTCGGGCCCATTGATCATTGGCTTCCACAAAACGGTCTATAGGTCTCGTCATTTCGACCACAAAATCGGCAAGGGGTTGGGCCTTGATTGCTGTTCTCGATTTAAACTCAATATCCATTGTACTCAATTCGACCACCCATTTGGCAACCCTTCCGGAAATCTCTGGTCGAGATAGGATATTCTTCAGAGGTTGATTGGTGAATACCACGATGTGTCGATCTTGGAAATATGACCTCAGTTTTGTGGTCGCCATCTTTAGAGCTAAGATGAATTTTTTTGTCATTGAATAACGGATTTCGACCGGTAACAGAACCTTGCTCACATAATACATCGGCAAGTGTTTATCCACCGAAATGGTTGTCAAGACCGCGCTGACTACAACGAGCGATATAGACAGATATAGCCCTAAGGACTCTCCTGTTTTCGGAGCCACAAGAAGTGGGGGGATGAGAGGTATCCCTTGAGTTTTTAGAGGGCAATCTGGCAATCCTCGTTCTATTCTAAAGCATTTCCCTTTCGCAAGACCTTGAAGAAGGATGCCGACTTATCAGTTGACCGAGATATGAAACGGTTGAGGGTAGCCAATTTACCCGTGAGGCTCTAGTACTCCTTGATTGTCCTTGGGGGTTGCATTTCGCATATTGCCTTAATCTTCTCGAGGTCAGCCTCGATTCCCCTCTCCGATAGATAATGTCCCAGGAATTTTCCGCTTTGCACCCCGAAGCAACATTTCAGTGGGTTGAGTTTTAACCCGTATGACCGGCACAGAGAGAAGCAAGAATCCAAATATGCTAAGTGGTCTTCTTCATTCATAGATTTTACGATCATATCGTCCACATATACCTCCAATGAGGTACCGATCTCAGAAGAAAATATTTTATTTACTAACCTTTGATAAGTCGCCCCACCATTCTTTAAACCGAAAGGCATGGCCACGTAGCAGTAAACCTCATCCTTGGTGTAGAAGGTGGTTTTCGGTTGGTCTCTCTCAGCAATGAAAATTTGATGGTATCCCGAATAGGCATCCATGGTGCTCAGGAATCGGGATCCGGCAATGGCGTCGACTAGCTTGTCAATTTTCGGCAAAGGATAAGGGTCCCTTTCGCAGCAGGCGTTGAGGTCGGTGAAGTCAATGCACATCCTCCATTTTCCCCCGGGCTTCGTGACGACGACTGGGTTAGCTACCCACTCGGAGTATTGGATCTCCTTCACATAACCAGTTTCCAAGAGCTCCCTTGTTTTTTCCGTAATAATTCGGCACTTTTCCTCTGAGAAATGCCGTTGCTTCTTTCGAACCAGTTTTGCTCCCGAGTAGATATTAATGTGGTGCTTAGCAACGGATCGATCAATGCCTACAAAGTTTGCAGCAGTCCAAGCAAAAATATCGGCATTCCTCATCAAAAGTTCAACTAACCTCTTCTCAAATTCCGTGTCCATATTGGCGCCAATGCGAGTGGCTTTCTGCGCATCCTCTGGTACTAGTCGTACCGACTTGTGCCCTATCGGTTCCATTGCTTGTCTAGGGGGTTCTCGGGGCTCCTTTTCTACCATCATCACTCTCGGCCTTTTCGCACAAGGATCTCGAAAGAAAGATACATAACAAGATCGGGCGGTTGGTTGGTCGATACCCATCGTGCAAATGCCCTTAGGTGTTGGGAATTTAATTTTCAAATGCACAGTGGAGGGTAACATACCGAATTGGTTGATGCCAGGTCGCCCGAGGATGATGTTGTACGAGACCTCTTAATCCATGATTAAGAATTCCAACCTCTCAGTTCAGCTCCGCCCTGCCGCTCCAAACATCACGGGTAGGGTTATTTTTCCGATAGTTTGCACAGCCCGGTGGTCAAACACATACAATTCCATGCGTACATGGTGGATACTCCCCTCATTAGATGACGCCAGTAACTCGGCTACCTCCTTCTTCATGATGTTGCACGAGGATCCTTGATCAATGAGAATCCTCCTTACTTTGGTGCTCCCGCATATTCCCGATACCACCAAGGGCTCATCTCTCATGGCTGGGCCGATCAGGACGTCTTTGTCGGAGAAGCTGATCTCCTCCTTTTCCCAAGCGGCTTTCTCAATCGGACCATTCCTGATCTCGAAAATTTCTCCTCTTCTGGCTTCATCCAAATATCTCTTCCGTGATTTTCCAGATACATCTATTTCGGTTCCTCCGGATATCATATGGATTTTCCGAATATAGGGGGGACTGCCCTGCATTTGATTGGCATCCCGTGAACTCTCCGGTACGTCTTGTCCTTCGGGATTTGGTTCTCTGTTGTCTCTTGAGATCACCATTGCTGGTTTTGGGGGGAATTTCGGATATCGGTTCCCCTCATTCCCCGTTCGTTCGTTGCGTCCTCTTTTCCGGTCCGTCGTTGACGTGGGGTTCCATGTCGCGTTGTTTATCCCCCGGTAGCATGATATTGCTCGATCATCCTCTTCATTACTCGGCAGTCGGCAATTTTATGCCTGGTGGTCTTGTGTATTTCGCAGTGGGCATCTGTTCTAGCTGGTTCCACCTGATACACTTTACAGTGCTTATTCGGCCTAGGCCCCCAGTTAGGTTGGGTCTCTTGCTGTGGGATTGAGCGGAGCTCCATGCGGCCTTTCATCTCGGCTCTGAGATCATCTCGGCTCTGAGATCATCATCAACTCAGATATACTTCATGATTTTCCTTAGCAATTCTCCAAGATCCTTTGGTGGGGACTTCGACACTGTCCCAATTTCGACGTTCCTAAGGCCCGCTTCATTATTTCCACCCTTTCCTTCAAATCCAACTGGACGTCCTGTGCCAAGCAGTTGAATCGGTTGATGAATTTCCTCAAGCTTTCTCTTCTGTGATCATACCGAATGGAGTACAACGCTGCCTTTGATGGTAAGGCTTCGATGTTAACAGCATATCGGGTGGTGAAGAGTAGCACCAACTCCCAATAGGATCCCACGCTACATGGTTCTAACTATTTGAACTAGATCTTGGCTCCCTTCTGGAGCGAGCAGGCAAACAACTTACACTTCATGACTTCGGAGTGCCGGACCGTGGCCATTCTCATGTCGAAGTCGGTAACGTGAGATATAGGGTCTCCCTTCCCATCGTAGGTGGGTAGTCCATCGGGGACTCTGAATCCCCTTTCGGGCTCCTCTTGGATCAACTCATCGAAGAAGGGATCAAAACAAAGTGCAAGGGTCTTCGCAGTTCCTTCAACATTATTCTTCAAGGCTAAATCGATGTTGGCAAGGACGTCTCCTCTTCCGGTGTGGACGTTCTGGTCGAAAGTGTCTCTAAAGCCCCTACTCTCTTTCTTTCCCAGTGGCGTTCGAGTGGCGATGATCTTTCGTTTTTCCCGGATCTGATCCAATTCTCTTTTCAGCTCTTCTTCCCTTTCCTCCAATATTTTTCCAGCCATGTTTTCCCTATCAGTTCCTGGCTCATATATGACTTGGTTACGCCTCATTCTTCGCAGCATCTCCTCCTTGGTTTCCGATTCAGTCTCCGTGTCTAGGGGGTAATCCGGAATAAGAGGTTGTTTCTCCGTTCGTGGTGCAGTTTCGGGTGTTCCCTCTTGGGCGTTGGAGTTGAGGCCTGAAGGTGCCCGGAGGTCGGCGAGGATTTCCGTTAGCAGGGCTTTCAGTTGCTCCCTGCTGGTGATCATAAGGCCGAGGTCTTGCGCGTCGGCGCTTCCGTCTTGAGTCGGGTCAGTGGCTGTGCTATTTTCCACCATGATCCGTGATTAACGGGTGGTTCTTGTGGGTTTCTCGAGTGGGGCTGTGGAACAAGGCCCCACGGTGGGCACCAAAAATGTTATGGGTGAAATCGGTATCCGGTATAAGACCGATTTAAGGTGATAAGTGCAATCGAAATTGCCACACTTAGTCGCGTTTTTCGTAGTTGGTTCGATTGAAACAAGAATGAACAGGGGTTTTTTATGTGGAAATTGCCGAGAAGTGGAAAAACCATAGACCTGCCAGAGCTCGCCGGAAAAGATTTCCACTAGATTCAAAAAAAAAGGGGAGGGGGTGGGGGGAAAGACGAGGTTATAAGTCTAAGAACTATGTCTTTCTCTCTTTTTTTTTTTGTGTCCAACCCCCTCCTTCGTCATGATTCTTCCTATTTATATGAGAACTCACTCTGATCAAATTCTGACGTCTGCAAATATCGGTTGCTTTCTGCTCCTGCTATATGATCTCGCTTTTCAAACATCGGCCGTCTGTTGTATCGTAATTTGGCTGCTTTTCAGACTGCATCATATGGCCATACCTGTCAGATTTCTAATAGATATCGATATGTCGTCTCGCGTTATCCCCTCAGGATCATTTTTGGCAACCTTTCCGATTTATCCCTTATCACTCACAATAATACATATGAGTGTCTAAAAAATATAAATCTTTGAAAATACGTTTATTCACTGTGGTTGCTTAAAAAAAGGTTTAAAAATGATATATTTCTTGTGATAGGGTTTTGATATTTTTTAGTGAATTGAAAAAGCTATAGTTATAAAAGTAAATTCATCTAATATTTTTAAAAAAAAATCAAAATGATAATATAAAAATCTATATGGATCCCCTTCTAAATATGATTTAATATAATTAAAATTGAGGAGTGAGGACAGAGCACAAGAATTGCACTCCAAATGCCACCGTTGAGTTTTTATTTGGACGACAATTACAGAGAGATGTGGATATCTCGAGCTTCTTCAAGCAAAGCCTGCATCAGTTCATCGGCTCCTCAGTTTCAGTATCCACTGCTACGGAACAACACTTACACGCGCTGCTGTCACAGCAGTCACAGTAATCGCCTCCTCCTCCGCCTCCGCCACCGCCACCGCCGCCGCCTCCTCCTCCGCCACCGCTTCCTCCGCCGGCACCACCGCTGCAGCCATTCGGACCGCATCTTCCACCGGCACCGCCGCTAGCACTGCCACCGCGGCCACCGCTGCACCCGTTTGCAGCCGCCACTACCCGTGGCCTCTGAGCCCTCAACATGGTCAACTTCGCCCCAGTGAACCAAAACATCAGCAAACATTGAAAAGCACAGAAAAACAAGAATAAAGGAACACTTTGATACACGAGTCAGTCAATCGAGTTACCAGTGTTGGAGTTCGAGGTTTGTGCCAAGTCTCTTGCAGAAACGAGGAGCGCAACCACTAAGAAAACCCCGGAAAGGGGAAGTGATTTGGAAACATCCATGTTCAGAGTCTTGGGCATGAAGTTGATCCGGAAACGCTTCTTGATCATTTATCGCTGTGAAGTCGCAAGGAGAAACT
The DNA here is from genome assembly GCA_002189035.1 of Utricularia gibba. Lineage (NCBI taxonomy): Eukaryota > Viridiplantae > Streptophyta > Magnoliopsida > Lamiales > Lentibulariaceae > Utricularia > Utricularia gibba. Next base: position 1,487,270 of record NEEC01000016.1, on the reverse strand, counting down.
TCAATGGGTGGACATTAATGGCCCGGGCCACACCGCCCGCGGTTAGTTGTCTGATTGCTAAGATTAACTCCTCATTATTGCCGAGATATCTCCATAGTTTAGAGACTGACTACTGAAATCCAATTTCTAAAACGAATTTGCTACATTTGTGCCGACAAAAAGCTTCTCCCCATCTTCTCCAAGTTAACTTGATGACGCTCAAGAAAAGTAAGAGTAGTAGCTCGCTCTGGTGGATAAACCCGACCCCATCGGAATCTTTCAGGTAGAGGGGGAGGGCTGGCAGGGAAATGACAAAGTTAGCATCTTTGATATATTTCACCAGCACTGCTACTATGGGTTATATGTCAACACAGATAGGCAAGCATCGGGTATGGGAAACTTAGCTTGTCCTTACTCCGTAACTCCAATTTCTTGTGTAGGGGAAGATCTTACCTTTCTACCAACACAGAGGCTTGCTCAACTTACATTTCCATGCCTGATCCCAAGCATCCCAACGCGCATCGCTGCCACCGCCACCGCCCCGTTCAGCGGCGGCGTCACTGGTGCTGCACCTTCTCTCCGCCGATGAGCCCCGACTGTTTTCCTCCATCGGGCTCCGTGTCTTCATCTGCCAGAGGTAAAAAGACCCTCGAGGGGTCATTATCCTCGCCCCAGAGCCAGCAGCAGTTACGGCCGCCGTTTGCGAGACGGATCCTCTCCCCAGGCCGAGTTTCCCCAATTTCGGATCACCCGGTGGCGGTTACCCAAGAAATGCACCAAAACCTAACGCGTACCAAGTCGCCCATTGTACCTCCTGATCACCAAATTAGTGCCCTAAAACCGGCTGCATCGAGGAATTTTGACGTGAGGTTGAATGCGAGGGGGAAGAATGGGGAATCCTTGGTTCTGGAGCTGGGATCGAAGGTCTTGGCTGCAAGCAGCCCAATTTTCGGTGATTTGATTGCCTCCAAGGCCAACAATTCAAGCAGTGTATGCAGGATTGAGGTGGCCGACGTGGAGAATTTGACTGAATTTCGTGAAACAATTGAGCTCATGTTCGAGGAAGATATTCCGAAGAAGCTTCAGAAGCTTGGGGTTTTCAGAGCTATCAACATTCTAGAGGTACTACTCTTCCTGTTCTTCGTTCTTCTACTGGTTAGATCACGCTTGGGGCGATGGAGAAAGCTCGTTCTTTGCACTCATTGGTGTTGTTTACTGGTTAGATTATTTAGTGCTAGCATTCTCGTTTTGCTCTGCTCATGCTTAGAAAATCGACATCCGCATGTATCTGATTTGCTCCATGTGATTCTCTTGAGCGAACACTGTCCCTTGCATTGGCAGGTCTCTTCCGGCATCAAGTTTGGCAGAGGAGTCTCTGCGTGCTTGAGATACCTTGATGCAGTACCATGGACTGAAGAGGAAGAGGAGAAGCTGAAGGAATCGTTTGGAAGATTTAGTTATGAAGATGATGAATCTATAGCCATCTTAGATCGACTTGCTTCCCACGATGCTGTCTACTCCCAACAGACACTGACCCAAAACCTTGTTTGTTCCATAACTGGAAGCAGTAACATCCATGCCAGGAATGAGGTGAAGTCTCTGGTTAAAGGCCTCCTTGGTAAAAGCTCAGTCTACGAGAAGAGCTACGCTGATCTGGGCCAGGACATAATCAAAGCTTGCAGATTGTCTCTGGCTTCTCTAACAGGCCGTCTGATAGAGGCACATGATGGTGATACGTCTACTTCAAGAAAGGAGAAGGATAGGCCCTTGCTGGGATACATCTCGAAACACATGGACGACATCAGTTGGCTACTCGACATCCTCCTGGATCACCAGATGGCTGAAGGGTTCGTGGATCTGTGGTCAAGTCAGCAGGAACTTCTGAGGATTCACAAGAGTTTATCTCCAATGGTACGGTATGCACTGAGCCGTGTTTCAGCCTTGCTGTTCATTGCGATAGGTGATCGGAAGCTGCACTGCCGGTCGGAGACAAGATCCCGTCTGTTCCACACATGGTTCGGGCCTATGCTGTGTGACTTCAGCTGGCTACAAAGATGCAAAAAGGGACTTGACATGGACAGCTTGGAGGAGTCCATCGGGCAGGGGCTGCTTACACTCCCCTTGAAGGAACAGGATGCGTTGTTCATGGAATGGTTCCACCGTGTTTCCAAAACCAGCACCGACTGTCCGAATCTAAGCAAAGCATTCCAGGTTTGGTGGCGCAGATCCCTTCCCAGAGGATCGCATTCGTCCCTTCCTTCTGGATCCTAGACACCCATTTGCTCGCCATGTAGTAGTAGCAGCAGCATGTCTTTTAAGAAGCAGAGAGCTAGCACTGCCTCAGGCTCTTCTTTGTACTCAATCTGCACATTGTTCTGAAACACCCTCATTCTACTCCTCCACTATGTATGTGGAATGCGTACTGTTTTCAAATCGGGTTAATCCATACTACATTTTGCATTTGATTTTAAGTTGAATTTCCTTTATAATGAATTAAACTAGGTTAATTCATTATGAATATGTTATAAAAAAATGAAATTAATTATTTAAATTTACAAAAATTACTGAATTCCAAATTCAAAAAATTATGAATTTGGATTGAATCCAATCGAAATCCCGAGTTTTATGAAAAATATTCAGGAACACTTCTTCTTATGTTGTAAAATCTTATTTTTTTATTTTTTTAAATTGTTTTTTCGAAAGATACTTTTTAAGAAGATATACCAAAGATAGCCTAGGTATTAGATTCAACTACAATTCGATATTTAGTTTTATATTTTTATTATTCGATTTTATTTATCTAAAAATTGTGTAATTTTAGGGAATACTATACGAAGAAGTAACCGAGTGGCAGATATGAAGCAAAAAAGAGAACGAGGGGTTTAATCTCGGGCATTGTTAACAATTCAAAGCGCAGAGGAACTCAAATCTGAAAGTGTGGGCTGGAGCATGACAGTTGACTGAACAGGGAACCTCACTAACTATGTTTCTGCTCCTCCTCGGCAGCAGCCTCGAATGTCTGTCCGGCCACAAGCTCAGGCACCTCATCATCATCGTCACCTTCGGGCGCCCCAGCAGCAGCGGTGCCTGCACCGCTTCCAGTAGTAGGGATCTGCTTCTGGAACTGCTCAGCCAACCTCTTCAGATTCTCCAAGTTATCAGGCCCTGCACGTGCATTTGGTAGATGGTACTCGTGAAGAAGCTCAGAAAGAGAAAGAGAGAAGGATGGAAAGGAACGCATACCCAATTGGTTGATAATTTGGGGAAGAATGTCTTGCAGTTCTGAATGCAGCCATAGAATAACAAAAATTAATTCATGGTAACATAATCCAATAAGTAAAGAGGTCATGTATATCAGTCTTCCCATCTACCCAATCATAAAACCATCTGCCAACTAACACACAAGTGCTCAAAACGAGGAGAACAGGCGAAATCAATCATCAGGAAGATGCGCAAAATCCTGGTTGAGAAAAAAGGTATACGCAGATGGAAGGGAATGTGAAACATACTCTTGTTCTGTGGAGTTCCACTCACAACCCAGGTATTTGCTGGAATGGAAGCTTGCACTGTTTAAGGAAACGGAGAAGGCAGATAAATCAGCAAACGCAAGGTTAAAACCACTGAAAAGAAGCCATGTAGAGAGCATACCCTTGGGGTTTATAAACTGGATAACAACATCCTCCTTGAAAATATTAACTTCTTCAATGGCAGGAATAGCGTTCACCCCTATTCTCTTCAGTGTGCTTTGAAGCCTCTTGTCATCTGTGGTGGTCGTCTTATGAACTGCCTTCTTCTTTCTGCATGCCTCAAAAAATTGCGTATTGAATACTAGCTAGTTTGAAGCAATGAGTCTCAGACAAAATCTCTCTTTCTGTAATTCAAACCTTCTAACGGTACCCTTCCCACCCGTACGCACCGAACCAGCCATCTTCATTAGCTTCTCCACGTTCATCTGCATTTCAACATCATGATAAAGATAACATTAATTCGCACTTCCGAGAATCATTACAGTTAAAAAAGCAGCACTCCAACTAACAACAAATAAAAGCATTTGAGCACCAAAAACACCAGCTACGAGAGATAAAAACACAGGAACAAATCACTCGCAACAAGCACAAAATGCTCTTAACCTCTTTACACAAGAAAGTAGAAACCCAACAATTCAATTGCAAGAATTCAACATAAAGCACATTCCATTTGCTCTCCAGAGAGTACACAACTCAAAAAAACAACAAAAAATGATGAAACACCTAGCACCTGACAGCCAGCCTCAAAAGAATCAACAACACTCCAGAAGGAAACTAACAATGAAACTTTAGTGGATAGAAAAGCAACAAGAAACATGCACACCGCACCAAGAATGGAAGATTTACCTTCACAGATGTGCGAGAGCTAAAACGAAGAAGAAGATTGGGCGCAGACGCACGATAAAGTGGCAAATAAAAGAAACCAAACCCTACGACAATTAAAAAAAAAAAAAAGGACATAGTGATTGATACACGGGCCCATTCCCATGTCTTAAACCCAGTAAGCTTTTGGCCCAAGTTTCCAGAGCTAGGCCCATTCCAATATATCAATACACAACTTAATCCTCAACTAAATTTAATTAATAAACGTAATCATAGCAAATGAGTTCTCCTTGTGGTTCGAAAAATGGGAACATGGCAACAATATCTACTACTCTTTACCAAAATAATATAATTCGTCCACGAAAACAGTAGCTTAATTTCCATTATTTCAAAACCATTTATAATTGATCTACCTGTTTTAAAATCGAGACAAATAATTTTCATTATTTAAACTGATGAAAAGGTGGTGGGCGGCAGGGGTGTTGCCAGTGGTGGATGATAACAAAAAAATAGAAATGAATTTTATCAAACTATTAAACAATAGATATTAAATATATTTGATTTTTAAGTATTATATAATAATTATAACTATTATTTAAATAATGAAGATAAAATAATTAAGCTAAAAAATGAAAATTAAATATGTTCGATATGTTAAAAGTTAGAGATTAAAAATTTTCAATATGCCAAATTTTGGAAACTAAATATATCAATGAGAATCAGTTGTGTATTTTTAATTAAATATTGAAAACTAATCGCGTCAATTTTATCAAATAGTGTGGATGGAGGGGTGAATTTCAAAAAATAGTAAAATTTAAAATAAATTATGAATTATCATGGTTTTATAAATAAATTTTGAAAAAAAATTATTGCAAAAAAAAAAATTGAGTTAAACAATAAATCTAAAATAAAGTGAATATTTCTGGATATAAAGTATTCCTTATTGGAAGTAGTGACTGCATTATTACATGCTCATGTAGGCATGATGAGCCAGTCTTGGCTTGAGAACAACACTGATGGGCGTGGCTTTAGGGTTCGTCGATCCAGAGCTCTCGCTCATGTCCACCGGCTCATCGTCGGCGGTCCTGATCTCAAAGGCATGCAGCAAAGTGGCAAGCACTGTAAGGACCATCTGCAAACCCATGTTCATGCCCACACATATTCTCCTCCCGGCCCCGAACGGAATGAGCTCGAAATCTTGCCCCATAACGTCGGCTTTCTTTCCTTCTCCGAGAAATCTCTCTGGTTTAAACTCCGATGGCGCCTCCGGCCAGCACCTGGGATCCCTTTGCAACTTCCAGATATTGACGATCAACCATGTCCCTTTTCGAATGCGGAAGCCCCCCACGGCACAGTCCTCGGTGAATTCGCAGGGAGAACCCAATGGGGCGGCGGGGTATAGCCTGAGAGTCTCTTTGGCAATGGCTCGGAGATAAACGAGATCTTGCAAGTCTGATTCGTTTACCAGTCGGTTTCTACCGATTCTGCTGTCTAGTTCTTCCTGTGCGGTTTTCAATGTGGTTGGATGATTTAGTAGCAGAGAGATAGCCCATGTCAACGTGACCGAGGTTGTGTCTGATCCTCCAAGTATCATGCTCTGAAGCTCAATATAAAGAATGAATGGCATCACTTATCTTACAATTAGTATATGAAGATATCAGAAGAAATAGAGTTAGCAGAAAACATGCCTCACAAGTGGCTCTAATGATCGCATGAGCATCTTTAGTGGACTGAAGTTGCGTTGATGGTAAAACAGACAGCAGCACATCCATGAAACTCCGAGGGTGATCCTCATCGGAATATTTATTCCGTCGCAGTTCCGCCTCCGACAACAACCGTCCCACAATTACATCCAGTTGCCTGGCAGTTTTCTTCATTCTCTTCTCGTAGCCTCCCAAATCCAGCCAATCGAGAGCACCAATGGCATCCCCAGCAACAAACGTGCCAGAAAGCTTTAAAAAATCCTTCACAATTTGGATAAACTGCAGCTTCTCGACAGGATCCAACTTTTTTCCGGCAACCACCGTCAGGATCACAATGAAATTAAGGTCTTGGAGCCACTCCTTCATGTCTACTGGTTTGCCTTCTGAAGAGATGCGGTCATGGAGCTGCTTGATAGCTGCCTTTATTTCTGACTCTCGAATCGGACGCATCTCCTCTATCCGGCGATTTGAGAGAAGCTCTATCGTGGCGAGCTTGCGGAGATGTCTCCAGTACACGCCGTAGGGGGTGAAGCCGAACATGGTGTAGTCATGACTCAAGATTTTTATGGCTCTAATCCCGGCCCTGGAGGATATCTTCCGATCATGCACGGTGAACAGTTCTTTAGCTAGCTCGAAGCTGCTCACCACAACGGCGCGGCGGAGGCCGAGGTTGAGAGTGAAAATTGGGCCATGAACATCGGCTAAGGAACTTAACTTGACGTGCGGTAGCTCATTGCTGCCTCCCCCAAGGATGTGAAGATGACCGGTGAAGGGACGTGATCCGGCAGCTTGCGGCGGAGCAGGGATGGCGTTTCTTAACCCAAACCAAAGAAATCACGAAGAAGACGATGAGAGCACACATGACTGAGTACACCTCCATGGCTTCTTCTCACGCTGTTTCTGTTGCAAGGGCTTCCAATTTATAATGAGTGTTATGGTACTATAGAGGAAATCCTCGCATTTATGTAATAATCATACGGTAGATGTTTCAGATGATTGAAAACGAGCTCCTCTCCTCCAGAAACAACATGGTGGGCAGGTTTATTTTTCCCGGTGTGGGTAAGATGCGCTTTTACAGATGTTGCGTGCGCTGTTCATGAGCTTCCTGGCAATGGCAGGTGAGTGGTAACACCGGTCCGAAGTCACAGTGTGATGGGCGATGTGCCACAGCATTCGTCATTGAGCTCCAATGGGTTGCAGAATATACGAGAGCCGATGTGCCATTGAACAGCTGCTATAAACAGAGTTACATTTGGTCCCTAACCGACGTGGGATCTCAGAAATACACACAAATATATGGATACAGATACTGAAACAGAGCATCCTTGGGTCACGAAGGATGACCTCCTCTCTACTAACAAATTCCGTGGCTGTATCTCCAATCTTTTACAAAAGACACAAGCATAACTCCAAGCAGTGGAAGAAAAGGTGTATCGTATCGTATCCATGGCTGCAGTTGCAATGAGAAAGCTAGCATCCATCATCTGCCATGGAAGAAGTTGGAAAAATACGGTCATAAAGCATGTAAAAGCTACTGAGAAATGGGTCATGGTTGATCTTTATTACCAGGATGCCTGTTTCCCCGTTATGGGGAGCTCATCTAAGTGTTCTTGTAGGAGATATGGCGAGTTCCCGGGGCCTGAACAGGGGGTTCTCCACCCGGGGTTCGAACAAGTTTCTGGAGTTGGGGCGCCTCAGTGGGGAAATGTTGTTGATAACATAAAAATGGTCACTGTTCCCAGGTGCAGTGTAAGATGGGTGCGGTGGTGTGAGGAAAAAGTCCCCATTTTGAGCTCCATTGTTCCGTAATGGACTCGAGGATGGCGATACGGGTAGTGAGGTTATGGTTCTTGCGTTATCCCTGAAGTGGTGGCATCATAAGTTTCAATGGCGCATCAGCACTGCGCAGAGAAAAAACACATACCTTGGGCTGATTAAGGTTCTTGGCGCTCGAAGCATTGCTGCATCTTCTCTTTCGAAGGAGCTTCTTCTACCACGGCCTGAATGCATCTCCAGAATAGGCTGCATTGCAATTGAGCAGAAAGCATTGAAAACAAGCAGGAGAAAGGTTCTGTTGCTTATTGGTGTTGGTCGTACTCACCGGCGTGGAACCTCCATCGAAGGGATGAGGCGATACCTCTCGTGACACAGGGAGAGTGCTTCCTCGTACCATGCTCTGGTTTGTGACGAAGCGATGGCACAGGAGTTGAGAAGCTGGCGGCCGGGAAGATGGCTCCCGCTGCAAACACAGCTTTATAAAGTCCTTGGCATCAGCAGACAGCCGATCAGGGATGTCGGGAAGATCCTTGCTGTTTCCGATCTTGAATATAGCAGCAACCTGATACATGAAAAACGATACATCAGCCTTGTTTCGACATCCGAGGAGCAAGAATCGAGGACGCTAACCCCTTCGAATTGGCTCCAAGGTGGCTTCGAGGTAGCCATTTCAAGAATGGTGCATCCCAAGCTCCAGATATCCACAGCAAGACTGTATCCAGCTTTGTTCAAAACAATCTATGCAGAACACACACACTGTCGGACATTGTTCTTAGGAAAATCATCTTCAACAGATGTGAGGGGGTGAGTGAGGAAAACCTCAGGTGCCATCCAGTATGGACTTCCCTTGAATGAAAGCATTGAGGAAGCGGAAGCCGTCTGCAAGAAGATCAATAAACTGTGTGAAAACTACTCAAGCACTTCTCTTTAAACTACAGTGACTGAAGATGGTGATGCAAAAATATTACGAATCTGGCAACCATGAGGCGAAAGCGCTATTTGAAACAGGCAACATACATGTTTTGCCATGCCAAAGTCTGCAAGTTTTATTTCACCATTAGGATCTACTAAAATATTTGCTCCTTTGATGTCCCTGGAGATGAGAGATGAGGTATGTCAGAAGAATGGAATGATGTTACAACAACAGCATCAGAGGTGGCCACTGGAACTAAAAGTTACCGATGAACTGTATGGCGACCATGCAAGTAAGCTAGACCTGAAAGAATCTGTCGAGTATAGTTCTGTATGACAGGCTCTCTGAAGGGGCCGTATTCTTGTAATAGTTTATGGATGGAACCTCCAGAAACGTATTCCAAATACACGGACAGCGTCTCTTCACTCTAGAAAGAGATACAGAAAAGCTTAATAGATGAGCAAAGAATCCAGTACTTTCTGTGCGAACGGAATGAATGAAATGACTAAAAGCATCGCATACCAGGTCACTGCCGTAGTATCTAACAATATTTGGATGAGAAAAGCATCGAAGCAATGATATTTCCTGAGCAAACCATTAGAAAGCATCAGCACGACAAGGGGTAAACAGGAACATCAATATATTCCTAGAAACAGTAAACACTTGAGAACAGAGATCGCTTAAAAAATGAACATTTCGAGAAGAAAGGAAGACCTGGTTGAGCTGTCTAAGAGATTCTTTCGAAGATTGATCATCTGAAACAACTTTAACTTCCTTTATTGCACACATTTGCCCATTGTCACTGCCACATATTTTAAGAGATGCAAAATCAAAACTTACAAACAACCATCAAATGTCGCAGCAACTAAACGCATACACACAAGTCTAGGCAGTAAGAGCGGATGAAAAAAACTGCTTCTCAGTGATAAAGAAAATTGTCATAAATATAATTAAAGTCTAGGCATCTTGCATTACTTGTTGAAGGCCAGATAAACATGACCATAAGTGCCTTTTCCCAAAAGTCTTCCCTTTGTCCATTTTGAGGGTTGAAAAATTGCTGGGCTTGTTGGAGAACCAGGTGGAAGGGGCAGCTTATGAAGCTCACTCTTCCCCTCTTCAGGCTTTGCGGTTGGAGATTCTGAATTGATAGCTCTAAGTCGGACACTAAGTGGCGAAGTTGCAGACGAACTACATCTCGAACCTGGATCACGGTTTACTATCACCGGACAGATGGTCTCAGCGTTTCCTCTGCCAAAAAAAATCAATACGGCAAGCACCCCTCAAATTTAGCTTAACAAGCAGAAAAGTAACCAGCGAACACCAAAAGAAACCTCTTAAGGGAAACAGGAATAGGACCATCAAAACGAAGTAAAACAAAGTCCAAGATTGATCATTCATTTTCCAAGCAGTGTAGGGAAGGGGAAAATCTCGAAAAGAACCTCCAACCTGTGCCTCGGAAACATGTTTCCGAGACGAAAACTAAGAATAATTCATATATATAAGGCAGAGCACACCTTCAACAGCAAAAAAAGGAGACCTCGGCTAAGATTTGAGCATAAACTTGCAATTCTAAATATAAGAGAAACAAGTTCCAACATAAACCAAAGGATCCAATTTAAATCAAACCTATAAACTGGATGATCAGCACCACCATGAGCGTGATCATCATAGGACCCAGATGAACTGACACTTGAAACAGATGCAGTCCCGGATCCGGATCCGGGACCATGGGCATGATCATTTGGCGACTCCGACGGCCTAGGCAAAGGAAGAGGCATATCTAACGACGAAGACGAATCAAACCCAGAAAACCCAGATAAATTCCTGCTCCCTAATTCCCTTCCAATCGGCGAGTGGTCCGTGCTTTTACGCGGCGAATTCCTTGATGGCGGCTGCAGTAAAGCCTCATCAAAGCTCCTGGTTTTACCATCATCGTTTTCCCTCCCCTTGTTCCTTCCATCAACGGAAGCTGAATCCTTGCTCCTCCCATATCTTCTACTCCACCAAACCGGCATCTTTCACCCACTCAAAAGAAAAAGTGAAGCATACCACAAACCCAGAATACCAATCCCCGGCGCACCCCTCAGATCACACCCATGCCCGATATCCCATCCCCCGGTCGCCGAGCTTTCCAAACTTTCATCAAATTAACTAAACGAATAAAGGGTTGAACTCCCGAGAAAGATATCAAAGATGCAAGAAATTTATATTTGATTTTCTCAACAACACAAGTGGAGCGAGCATGTTGCATTTCTTACTATCACTTCCCTTTTAATCCTACAAAACCAAGCTATCGAAATCCGACATCCTAAATTTCACCGTCGTGAAACAAAACTTTGGTGAATGAGATGAGGAAATTGTCTCTTTGGAACACCATCCACCCAGCTTGGTGAAAAGTAAACAATTTTAACATTTTCAATTTTATTTTGTGTAGAAAAAAAAATAAAGGATACGACAAGAAAAGCTGGCTGGGGGCCGACCGGCAGCCGGCGGCTGCTATTCCGACGTCTGCTTGTATGTATTATTCTTTTCAAATACGTTTATATGCTAGGGCTATTTTTTCTAATTATGAAATATATTTTTTGTGGTACAAATAATATTTATTTTTTTAAAATTGTTTTCATGGTAATACATTTAAATACTCTAACTCTTAGTGGGCCCACACATGTCACCAGCTTATTCAGCCATTGGTGGATACGGGAGCCACTAGGCTAGGTGATGACACTAGACCCCTATTACCGTACTCATATTATTATTTTTATCTTCTTGAAAGAAAATTGCCCTAAATACATATATCATTTTTTATTCGGATAAACTTAAATAAATCTTACTATTCAGACATGGGGCAAAAGACACACGTGCTTTGTTGTTAGCCGGTAGGTTAGACCGGCTCCTGGATAAGAGTTTGGCAAAGGGATGAAGCGATCTCACCTTATCCGCATTCCCCCCCCCCCCCCCCCCCCACTATCCATATTTACTGTTTTATATTTTTATTTTTTTGAAGCTCATTCTCCATTCTTTAACTCCAGAATTCTGGCCTGTAACTACGCTGCTTCTGGTCAACTTCTAGTGATCAAGGCACAGAAACTTCTAGTGATCAAGGCACAGCAGGTCAAAGTTTCAAACTCTGATGAATCTGGAAGAAGGGCTGCTCTTTTTGGCGTCGGTGCTGCTGTCTTCACGGTCATGGTCTCCTCTGCCAGTGCTGCCAATGCATCATTGAGTATTGCTTGGAAAGAAGCAAAGCAAACAAGATTAGTTTCTACAATTCTTGTTGAAAAGTTGTAGGAATTCAACTACTAAGAGCATTTAATTGTTGAATGACAAGAAGGGGCTGGGCACCAGTGGTGCTAATTTGGCCTAAGCAAAACACTGTGAATTTCGGAACTTGCAAGTTCCTTAAGAATGTGTTTGGTATGAGGTATTGGGGTTATTTTAGAAGGATTGGACTACAAATCTCATGTTTGGTATTAATTATGCTTATTCCATGGGTTTTTAAAAAATTACTTCAATATATCTAAGATATAGGATTTGGGTGTGAAGACTTGAATCCTCGAACTTTATTATACATTATAATTTATTTACAATTTTACCCTTAATTTTATAATTTCTATTTAATTAAAAAAACTGAAATAAAACATACCTTCTTCTCACACTTGAAGCATCGTTTTTCGCTGGTCAATTGAAGCATCCCAAAAAACCTAGATTTCCGAGTTGGCCAATTGAATCATTGATTCTTGCTGGGCTTTTGGGGAAAAGTTGCGTGCGATCTATTTACCTTATTTCCTCTCAGGTTTGTTGTTTATTTTTTTAGAATTTGGTTAAATTCGCTCAATATCCCTAGATTCGCACAATTTTTGATATTAGAATTCAATGTTCAATGAAATTAGCATATGTTAAATTTGATATTATTTTCATGTTTTCAAGTTAATGCCTAAATTCAATAATTGGAAATATTTTTTTGTCATAGTGTTTGATTAATTATACTATCCATGAATCCAAATGTTTTCACTGAATTTTTAATGCTCATGTTGAAGTTTCATTCAAATAATTTGTTACAAATGGAGTATGCATTTTTCTGGTTTTGGGTTAGGAAGCTGCGTCAAAATTCTAGAGCCCGAATCACCTACTCTATGAAAGAAAGAATTCCTAGACAAATTACATATTTAAGAGATTTATTTAGTGATCGTCGAGGTGCTTCTCTTGAAAATCTTAGGATCAACGAAGATATTTTCAAACGTTTATGTGTTTTATTATCTATTCGTGGTGGATTGAAATCATCGAAATATGTTACAGTATCTGAAAAAGTAGCCATTTTTCTTAGTGTTCTAAGTCATCACAAGAAAATGAGAGTTCTTAAGTTCGACTTTAAAAGGTCTAGTGAGACTATTAGCAAGTATGTTAAATCCGTAATTCAGTGTATTTTGAGATTACATGATATTTTGTTAGTGAAACCGGAACCTATAATTGGAAACTCCTTTCAAATATTTTAAAAATTGTTTGGGGGCTTTAGATGGAACATTTGTAGATGTTACGGATAAAAAGTCTGAAAAAGGGCGTTATAGAAGTTATAAAGGTGGAATATCAACCAACATTTTAGGGGTTTGCAACGAGAAAATGAACTTTATATATATACTTGTCGGTTGGAAAGGTTCGGCTGCGGATGGGCGTGTTCTACATCATGCACTTACTCGGAATCTAAGTTTTCGTGTTCGCACAGGTAATGTGATTATTTTTATGAGTATTTTGACTACATATCATTTTTTTATGTTGTTGCTTTTAATGCATGGTGTATATGACCTTATAGATTCTATTTACTGGTTGATTATCTTTGTTTTTTTATTAAGTTATGAATGTTTATGTGATCAAATTATTCTTTTTGTTGTTAACTTGATTAAATTTCAGATTACATGATGAACATCAGTCATTTTACATAAAACAAGCTGCAATTTTTGAAAAAATGTGACAATTTGAGTGACTATCTAAGTTGATTATTTTTGTAGTTTATTACTATTTAGGTGATTGTGGATATACTAATTGTGAGGGGTTTCTAACCCCGTATCGTGGTGTACGCTACCATCTAAAGGAATGGGGGTCTGGAATGGAAGTACCACAAAATGAAAAGGAATATTACAATATGTGACATGCGAAGGCAAGAAACGTAATTGAGAGAGCATGGGGAATAATAAAAAAACGATGGGGTATTCTACGGAGTCCATCCTTCTATGCCATCCAGACACAAACGAGAATGATCATCGCATGTGTCTTACTCCATAATTTCATACGTCGAGAAAGTCCCAGAAGATTATCAAGAGGTAAATAAAGAAGGTCAAGATTACATTGATACGGTTGAATCTACCCCTGCTTGGAATGGTTTATGTGATGATCTTGCTACTACAATGTCTGAAGAATGGTTGAATGTTTAGTTTCAAGTGTTGAACCTCTATATTGTTTTAAGTCATGAACTTGTTATCGTATGTAAAATTTTTTAACTCTATATTGTCTGCAGCCAATGCCATCAAACAGCAACTTATAGGAAATTAAACACAAATTATGACGTGGTGATCCAAATTGAGTGTTTTAAAATTCTACAAAAAAACTACACTCGAAGGGCTACAATTGTCATTTTAAACACATTTTCTTAATCACAACGGATCATAACAGAAATGTTACGAAACATGACAGTCGTGCAGTTCAATATTTTGCAGCCAATGCTGTCAAACGGCAATTTATAGGAAATTAAACACACATTTTGACATAGTGATCCAAATTGAGCGTTTTGAAATTCTACGGAAACTACATTCGAAGGGCTACAATTTTCATGTTAAACACATTTTCTGAATCACAACGGCTCATAACAGAAATACTACGAAACATGACAATCGTGCAGTTCGATATTCTGCAGTTAACTAGAACAAGGGGAATAGCAACTCCAAACAAAAGATCAGTCTACTACAAAAAGTAGTCATAGCATAACTAATAGAAAGCAATGTCTTTCAGATAATCTTCACGATCTTCTTCATTCAAGTCTATGAAGCATGACACACGAGCTGAATCATTAAGAAGATTGGTGTAAGCTGCAATCTTTTCGACCTTAGTAATGTTCATACCACGTATTATGTCACGAGCCTTTTGTCTTTCAATTTCTGCTACTGTTAACATTTGCATCGCATTCATGAATGAGTCATTGTTTCTCTTCGCCAAAGCCTCCATTCTATCCCAAAACGGACTAATATCGTCAACTTTTTTCCTTTTCTTTGGTCTACTACTTTCACCATAAGTTGAAGGAGACTCTTCAAGATTAGTACCACTACCCATATGTGCTGAAAATCCAGATTCACTTGTAAGGTTGGGTGAAGAGGCAGCAATATCCTCTAATCTTTCATTAGTCGCTCCTATTGTACAACTTCCATTTGCACGATCTTTACCAAAGATCTCAAGCCAATCATTATAGTAGGGAAAAACTTTATCTTTCAAAGTAATATAAGTTTTCTTATCATGCTATGCAAAAGAAAAGAAAACAATAAAATTGTATGAATTAGTATACATAATGTTAAATCGAAAATTCAATTAAATTGTACCTTTAACAACTCATCCCAATGCTCCTTAGTTGTATCAATCTTATGTGTGATTAAATCAAGGCTGTTTTTAGATCTTGAAACAAAGTCATGTACCTTTCCAAAGTTCCTTTTCCAAACCTTATATTTAGAAGAAATATGGGGGTTACCCTTAATGTTAGCCCTTGGTAACATTTTCTTTAAGATATCCTCCAATACATTAAGATATCCGGCTTTAAATGAATAATTGCACTTCCACTTATCTACAATTATCTGTTTGAAAGCAAGGATCAAGGCGTTTTCTTCTTCCTCAACCCAAATTCTTTTTCCATGATCCTCATCTACACCACAAATTAATATAGTCATGCATTAGTAAATAGGATTAAAATTAAGGTGCTGCCATTTACACAAACTTGCATATTTTTAAAACGAATAAAAGAGCAACAACAGCAAAAATCACTTGTCACAACAATGAAATCACTTGTGTCATTTCGCAACAACAATGGAAATAATCAAATGTTAAAGCAAAAGAATTGAACTTTTTTCATAAACAATCAATTGTTTCATTTCTAACAACTAAAAACATGGGCTATATACAATACTAATCATAGAACAAGAATGAAACTCTCAAAATTGACCTTCATCAGCCACCACAGCTGTTCTTGGACGATTGCTTGAAGAACTTCGCACCATTCTCTAAAGCGGGAGAACCCTAGTGACAAAAAATAAAGAAGACACATTATTAAATAGAATTTTATTTTTTTTTTTATTTAGGGGTATAATTGTAATTGATATAAAATAATAAAAAAAATTAAAACAAATCCTATCCCTTTTTATTCTAACCAAACACATCATTAACATATTCCATCCCATACCAATTACTCTCAAATACCTAATAATCATCAAATCCCATACCTAGCAATATCTCTAACCAAACAAACCCTAATAACTTCACTGGATGCCAAGATCTCGCCAAGCAGAAGGTTTCAAATAGTGGTGGGTATGGGTTGGGCCCGATGGGTTTGTCAAATCGATGGATCTAATTTATGGACGAGCATATAATTTGGACTCCTATATGGGTCAGCTTCACAGGTTTTAATCAAATTTCGTTCAAATCGTGTATTGATCACAAGTTAATGGGTCGACGGGTTGTTTGGCTCAAAGCTTGAAAAAAAATATTATTTTGAATTTTAAATCAAATTATATTAATAATTAAATCAAAATATTTATAAAATTAATATTTTTATAAGATTTTTAAAAGAGTATCATATTTCTAATTTTGTTAATTTACCTTCATTTTTTTAACTGATTAATACTATATTATTCATCTTCAAATCTTTAAAAATAAAAATCAAAGTATAATAAAAAAAATTATTATTTCATGCTATTCGTATTTTCCATATTCCTCTTTCTGAATTTGATTCATCATCTTGTAATTTATTTTTCCTCTTTGCCATATTATTCCAATCATTCAATATATATATATATATATATATATACCTTTAATATGTTATGAACAAGTTTTGATCTTTTTTTGGAAAACATTTTGTTACTAGCATGAAAATCACTATCCATAGACATGGTTAAAAACTAGAGGAGTAAGTACATATTTGGTCATCTTGTCTAATATTGAAAAATTTATAGCATTACTTTTCCATCATGTTAGTATATCAAAAGAATCATCATAATTATCTTCAACAATGGTCATAGTATTGTATATTGTCCATGTGAGCTAGAGAATTGGGAAGAAGAACTATAATAAGATTAATAGTAATAGAACATAAAAAGTAAGATGAAGAAATAAAAACATTTATTATAAACATATTCAATATACCATGCTCAATTTCATATAATGCAATCATAAATTGAATATTTAAAATTTGTTCCCTCTCCATTTTTCTAACATCAATAACAAATACATTTTATGTATCAAAACAATATGCAAATATATCAAGTAAAGTTTTCAATCATTTTTCCTTTAATTTAGGATCTAAAATGATAACAACAAGATATAATTCAAAAATTTTATAATAGTATTTTAAAAATTCTTTTACATATCACTTATTATATTATGAAATGGAAACTTTCAGGAGAAATTAAAAAAAAACATAAGAAATGCTAACACGTGTTTAAAGAATTAAATGTGTAGTAGGAATATATAAATCACTTAGCAAATTAGCGGTAGAATAAAACATTTCAATCAAGTTAAAAAGTTTATCAATAATAGAAAATGAACATTCATCAATCACTCCACTAACATCATGTATATTCTCAAAAAATTTAATCATAAGAATTTTATAATTAAGTAACATTGCTAGTATATTATAAGTCAAATTCTACCTAATCTTATAATCAACTATAAAATGTTTCAATGACAAATTATACTTCAAATATAAACATTTCATTTCATTTCTCCTAGTACTTGAATGCCTAAAATGTAAAATAAATTGAAAATACTCAATTCATCTTATATATATAAATTGAAAATATAACATATACATTTATAATGAAAAAAAATTCATCCAAGATCGGTAAACAATTTTCTTTTAAAAGAGATACAACATTGTTGTAAGTTGAAATATTATCTAAAGAAAATGAAAAAATTTGAGAAGAAAAATTCAAGACAAACATTTAAATCTACCATATAGATGTTATCTCAATTGTGTGTAATTTATATAAAAAAATAGTGATGATACTTTAGTGAGTGTAAACATTTAAACATTGTTCAAAACTTTACGGCTCAAAATTTGACTCGAAATATCCTGATCCTACATTTACAATAAACTACAATCTAATAGAATATTTAAAGTATCTATTGACATATAAAATCTAAAATAAATGAATTATTGAATATTGAAATAATTGTCAAACGTGTCACTTTTGTTTTATCTATTTACGATTTTAGACATTACTGTTTTATAATTCCTAAATTAGTCTTAACTGTTTAGTTAATTACAAAATACGACATTATTGTTACATAATGATAATTTACCGTTAACCATCATGCCCTCTTTCAATTTTTGCGAAAACAATCTAAAATCCTAATTGTATGTGGAAGTTTCGAATATACATCAAAGTTTCACTTCAATCTTGATGGATCTCTAAGATTTTACCTTCGATCATGTAAGGCAATCGAATATGTGCCAAGATTCAATTAGAATCAAACACAAATAGAGCTGTAAAAAATGAAAAATAATGATTGAAATAAGTAGATCTACCTTGTTATACGACCCTGAACATGATTGAAGTTAAAATTATAGAGACCCATTGCGATCGAAGAAAAATATTGATGTATATTCGAAACTTTCACTTACAATTAGAGTTTCAAATTGATTTTCGTAAAAATTAAAAGAGGGGCACGTGGGTTAATAGTGAAATATCATTACAAATTGAAATTTGCAAACATTTTGTAAACAATACTTTTTATTTTGTAACTAACTAAAAAATTAAGAATAATTTTGGAATTACAAAATAGTAATATCTAAAATCGAAAATGAAGAAAATAAAAATGACATTTTGACAATTTTTCTATTGAATATCTATTGACAAATCATTTAAAACAAATCAAATACTAAAATATTATCAACTTAAAATAAAACTAAACATATTAGAATATTTGAATTTCTAAATTTTTTTTAAAAAATAACATAATTAAAATACAAAAAGTATATAAAAGATTAAATAAAAAATTGAATTAAATAAATCAAGTTATATACAATTATAACATAAACTATATTAATATTAATAAATTAGATGCATATTTTTTAAAAATCAGTCATAAAAACATAATCATAACACAATAAATTCATAAGAATTAGAACTTTATCGAGAATACTTGAGATAGAAAGTAGCTGTCACCTTGATAAGATTGTATAAGTTTATGTGTTCTTTAATCTAAAAAAAATCATAACAAATTTTTAAAAAAATTAAATATTACTTGAAATTAATATAAAGAATTAATTATTAATTAAATTAAAAATATAATTAAATTACATAAATAGACTACAAATAAAAGAAAAATATAAAATTCAATCGAAACAATAAAGAAGATCCATAATACCCATAATCTCCCAAACTTTATATTCATTATTTTTTAAAATGAGGGTTTTTAATAATTAATAAATAAATAAAATCATATTTTAAATAAATCAACAAAAATGTAATATATTATTAATGAATAATTTTAAAGGAAAATAAATAATAATATACACTTTCAATTATTTACATACATTTTTTTTAGGAAAATTAATAAGTAAACAATTAATTCTGAAAAAAACTAAAAAACTAACCATAAACCTCTCGTAAGTCGCAATCATTGAACGTGCAAGAATAGGAGGGGTATGTACCTCCGATACCATTTAAATTCTTTTGCTCCATATAAAAAAAAAATGCATACATCCTATTTAGTGGGTAAGAGTCTTGCTTATCAAATGAGACTCTTGCTTATGTGAAGCACATCTTATTATTTATGCTAACTCAATGCGAAGTAACCCAATTTCCCATACTCCACGTAAATTAGCCTACATAATCATTTTTGTTTTGATTTTTCAAGGTCATTGAAATGTGGTAATCGAATACAACAAGTACATGATCCTGAAGACATCTTTACACAAAATGCAAAAATATCTTAATGAACTCGTATATGTTCAGATCATTCCCTCAAATGTAATATCTACACACACTCATGATTATACTCAGTCAAATAAAAGATGTGATGGGATATAAATCGGTTGGGGAAGTTGGTTTATCAAAAAGGCTGTCAGGCGAGATTTCCGATAAGATAGTGCCTAACAGCAGATCGATCCCTGTCAGGAGATATGACAAGAGCGGCATGGATCAGTCTGAAGAATAATCGAGTTACGACAGGATGGGCGGTGATTGTCTGAAAAGCAGGATCATAGCACAAGTGCAGAAAGGCAGCCGATACCTGTGAAGTTCATGATTCGGTCGAGTTGACCCCCTCCGTATAAATAGTAGGAATCATAGCAACAAGAGAGGGAGGGACTTCAAGCCTTTTAGCCTGTACTTTTCTTCGTCACCCTCATCTAGTAAACATTCTTCTTCGGCGAGCTCTGACAGTTCCGTGGTTTTTCCGCCTCACGGTGATTTCATCGTAAAAAATCCCCGTCTATCTTTGCTATATCCAAATGAACCGAACAGACGATAAACAAGGAAAACGACACCACCAGCAACACGAAAATCGGTCTAAACCGGCATACCGATTTTTGCCCTTAACAAGATGTCATCCTCAAACTCGACGTATGCTTGATGAGTTGGACAAGAGATATGATGAGAATCTTCTAAATACCAATCTCCAAATATGTCAAAGTTCAAGATTTAGACATTCATCATATACAAGAATATTGGCTCCTCCTATTTCTACAATCTAAATGAGTAGATATTTTTTATCAGATGTCTCACAATTATCAGATTCTTTATTGATATTTATTTTAAATCCATTTGAATAAGTACTAAGATCATCTCGACATTCTACTTCTCTGCTTTTTAGAGTTATTTTATATTTTTTTACGTTCAAATTCTAATAATAATAATTGATAATATTTTATCTAAAATAATTATGAATTATATTTTGTCTTTTTAAATTATAAAAATATTAAAAATTTTATTTTTATTAATTCATTTAATTTTATTTTTTATGAAATCATTAAATTATTTGATAGTTATTCAATATAAAAGAAATGTAATGAATAATAATAAAAATATATCGAATATAAATTACTAAAAAATGAATATACCATTTTATTTTTATTCAAACACAATAAGAGTATATTATGATTTGAAATATTACTAATTTTTGTTATAAATATTTAAATAATACTTTAGAAAACATATATTATTTGAAAATAGTGTTACTTTATGTTGGAAATCATATTTTTAAAAAAAATATTGTTTTCAAATATATTTACACTTCATTGTAATAATTGAAAATAAATTCTAATGAAAATTTTTAGTTCATAACATATAATATTGTTTAATATTCTTTGATCAATACAATACATTTTCAACAATTCAAATCTCAAAGAGTTGAAAGTTAATAATAAAGAAGGTAGAAGATGAGGATAAAAGCTGAAATGAAGGACACCAAAATCCAAACAAACAAGAAAATCAGATTTTGGACATGATAAGAAAAGAGAAGAGATCTACCATTTGGAACACGCAAATATTATGAAGAAGGAGATCTTGAGAAAAAATGGGGAAAACACAAAACAGAAGAACGTAGGAACTAAGTCCATACTTGAAAATTTCTTCATCATTACTATATAGAAGAACGTAGGAACTAAGCCTAAACTTGAAAATTTCTTTATCAGACAAATTACTCCCAGCTAGGAGTACATTGAAAATAATATTTAAGCGTTTTGTTATTTTGATTTTGTGCTATTGTTTATCTTCTCTTTGTTAAGCTACGCCATGAACATGATTTTGATGTTATGTTATGAAATTATTTTATTTTACTTCAACATAAGTGGCTAAATGTATGTGATGCCTTGAGGCAAAAGAAATTGTGCATGATTATTGTTTATTAGACTACATTAGTTGGTTAATCACACTGATTCTTTATCAAACTAGGATATATCCCGAAGGGATAAGTAGTGATTCTTATCTTAAATAGTCTTAGTTAGATGTAGACAAAAAAATTAGGGAAAAACAAAGATTTAAGTAGATTTAAACTTATGTTTTGTTACATGAATGATTGTTAGGTTTGATGAGCTCTCTAATTTCCACCAATTGATCAAGTAGTGATTTAAGTTTCATGAGGTGATAATCTAGAGATTGATCTACTTGTTTATATAGTTGAACAAGTTGATATCCAAGAGCAAATTTTTGCTCTTTAGACTTTGAATATAAGCATCCCTTAAAACCTCTCATATCGTTGTGGTTATCTCACATCCAAGAATCAAGGGCCAAGATTACTCTAACATAATAACTATTATCCAACTACAAAGAAATCGATCTAATTTTTACAACTTCATATATTCAAGGATCTAGATTTGTGATGCAAGAGATTTTTTGCAAATATCTATCACAATATATATGGATAATGGAGATGTTTCTCTAGTGAGATGACAAAAGAGACCTTAGAAGTAAGTAATCTCTAACGTCATCTCTTTCTAATGATGGTAATTGTTATGATTAAGTTTACGTCGATGAAATTTGTAATGTTGAGGATAGTGGGTGATGAAACCTGAGATCAATAGTTGTCATGTGGAGATGAGCAGAGGAGATTCTTATAAATTGGTGAACTAGAAGATAACAAAATTGATTTCTTCTCGCATAATATCGATTGGGAGGTCTCAGTCATATTTTGATAGACTGCAGCAGACCAACAGATCGATAAGTGTTAGAACTAGGTTGTAGCAGCCATTGTGGTAGTTTGAAAAGTAATGGAATTACAATGATGTTAGAGCAATCGATAGTTATTTGTTAATAGAACCACAATACGACTACCAGACACATAAAGTAGTTGACATATGCAAAATTCGATCGAATTAGCTCCTGATGAGGGTACAAATCGGGTATAATTAGCCGATCTCTGAAAAGCTGCCAAAAGATGTTCTTATAGGATCACGCCAGCCGACCGAACGATGCAGGTCAGAGACATAGTCTAGAAAGCGGCCGAATTGATGTAGTGCAGACGGCGATCCGCTAAAAAGCAGAATCATAATACAGGCACGAAAAGCAATCGCCAACCCTAAAATTCGGGAGCTGACAGTTCGACCCCTCCTATAAGTAAAACAAATCCTAAAGAGAAAAGGATTGGACCTTGAACTTCCCAACCTGTGTCTTATTTTGCCATCTCTGTCGAGTGGAAATCTTCTTCGGCGAGCTCCGATAGCTTCATGGTTTTTCCGCCCTCCGGTAATTTCCACGTAAAAATCTTAACCTACTCTTGTTTCAACCGATCAAATCGAAAAAACTGCGAAAAACATAACTAAGTGTGATATTCCCGATCGTACCTATCACCCTAAATCGGCCTTATTTCGTTACCCATAACAACTCCATTTATAAATAGGAAATTTGAAGAAGAAAATATTGAATTCTCTACATTCCTTTTTGTATCCTCAATTTCTCCACCTTTAGTGAAACCCCATTACTTTGACGAGCTTTGTCAATTCCATGGTTTTTCCCTCTTCCAACATTTTCCATGCAAAAATCCTTATCCCTTGTTATTTCCGTCATCAACATAGCAACCCGGGGATCCCAAAGCACACAAATTGAATCCGAGGCAATCAAATCTGTTACCCGAAAATTGATTATCTTCCATAAACTGGTTTTTGACCACAACAGTAGGGTTATTGGTTGTGTCATGAGTCTCTATCATGATTGTGATGATAGAAGATGGCATAGAAGTTATTGAATCAATGAGAAAGGAATAATCCATAGGAAAAAAAATTATAAATTACTATGATAACAAAAAATACAATAAATAAAAAAAAAGTATGCATAAAGTTTGTTTTTTACATCATAAATTAGAATAAGAAAAACATGGAACATAAATCATTCATAACACAAGAGTTGTTTTTAGATTCATAATTTATGGTTAAAAAATATTATCTTCATTTTATTTTTAATTATTTCCTTGATCTTGGAGATGATTTTCTTAAAATGTAGAAACACATGGCTTGACTTTCCTTTAACTGAATAAATGATTTTGAATCATCTTATAATTTTCATTTCTAATTTAGAATTATCAATTTCTTTATTTGTCCTCTTTTTTATTACTTCTGTTATTCTTATTACTCTACTTATTTGATTCTTCAACAAAATGAATCATATGCATCGGACAAGTAGTAGGAAAATCTCCACTTCCTGATTTTAAACCTCCAGCATAAAAAATTAAAAGTTTTTGCATCACGCATCAAGAAAAATGAATCTTTTCGTTTCTTGTTCTTCTTTTTTTCTCAAGGAGCATTGATCAAACACATTGCATGAAATCAGAAGAGTCGTGGATCATTCCCTAAATTAAAAACAGACTCGAGCGTTTTAGGGAGCAACAATATACGCGATAAAGAAAAAGAAGAAGAGAAAAGGACCCCATTTTACAAACAATCCCAAGATGCGAGTTTCTCAGTAGCACACTTCAATAGACAGAGCAGAGGAGGTGGACATGAGATTAACAAAACTTCCACTGCAGAGCGACAGCGGGGAAGGGATGGCTCACAAATGGCGTCTTGCGTTAATTTCGCAAGTATTGGGGGTTAAAATGTAGTTATCAGAAAGTCACAAGGTATACATATTCTTCTTTTAGGTGCTGCACTGCATTGAATGAGTAGATCCTTATAAAGAAAATGACAAAAACAATGGAATCTTCCCATTCGGACACCCACCGCCACTTGGTTTCCCATAACCTAATAAACCCTATTCAAAACAATCCTACAAACCCACCCCGAAAGTATTGTCTAACCTTTTAGCAGCAAACATTTCTGCAATTGCAAACCCCATGTCCATTTTCTCCGGGGGCTGCATTGAGACGGGCGCCATGCCGTGGTTCCACTTGGCCTGAAAGGAAACGGGGGTCATTAGGGTCTTCCTAAATGCGGCCAAGTGTTTTCATCAGAAGCTCACGGGTTGAATACCTCGGGAGAAGAGGACACAGGAAGAGAGACCCTCCGATATTTCTCTGCTCCTGTGGCCAGAAATTCTTTCTTTCTTTCATGCGAACCATTTTATCTGATATTTTGAATGTAGATACGAGGCCTGGGTTGTTGCTCTTGTCTTGTGTCCCTGCCTAGGCCTCTTGTCGGAGGAGCGTACGGACACTAGATATTGTTCCTTCTGAGGGTAGAAAGATCTTGAGGCTGATACTGCAGAGCAAACGCCCCCCTCGCCCACCTGTACAAAAAACACATGCAATCTCCACCACAGAACACAAGGCATTATGCACTCATCTAGGCTTGTCCATGTCCACGATATCCCATATATGCCCCCAGTACCAGACAGATATTTGACGGTTTTTTTCATCGACTAGACAGGTGTACCATGTAACATGTTGCCATGTGTTAGAAGATGGCGATTTCGAATCCAGGGCACGGGAGTAGTGTTAGATTGTGCTGCATCAGCTCTCCATGCTGAAGGACTTAGGGTTTAGGGTTTAGGGAAACCCTAAACCCAAAACCCTGAAGGACTCCGCGCACCCGCGTCTCTGTAATGCTGCGATTCTGGAGGAGAGGGAAACCTGGGTCGACTAGAGAATGAGGCCCGACATCAGCATGGAAAAGCCCAAAACCAAATCATCAAATGAAGCCCACTATCTACCGCAACGGTCGACTCTTTCATAGTAAGTAGTTTAAATATTCCCAAGACTTACCTGTTGTAGCTAACTGTCTTTTTGAAATCAACTTCTCAAGCTCAAGCACCATCGTTGCTCCAAACAACTGCACAACATATCTTCAAGCAGCACGTGAATTACCAGACAGATAGGTCGCTTGTATAAACGAGGAGCCAATGATCTGCTCCGGACTCCACATTACAACTTCACGGAGGGGCAAGGCACATGCGAAACAGGCTTCCTCTTCCTCGTTCTTGGAACAACATCTGCAATGAAGAAGAAGCAGGGCTGTGAGATCGAGGCCACCGACATCAACTACTTCATAAACGTGAACGGGGCACGGCGGAGGGTACTCAAAAATGTTGCCTTGAGGGCAAGGCCATGGAAGATCTTGGCCATCGTTGGCCCCAGTGGAGCCGGCAAGTCGTCGCTGCTGGAAATTCTCGCTGGAAGACTCGTTCCGCAATCGGCTTCCCTCGTCGTCAATGGACAGCCGGTGGAGAAAGCCTGGTTCAGGAAAATGTCAGGATATGTAACACAGAGGGATACATTGTTTCCCTTCTTGATAGTTGAGGAAACTCTCAGGTTCAGCGGGAAGCTCTGGTTGGGTCTACCGGAGCCGGAGCTGAGTCTCCGGGTGGAGTCCTTGATGAAGGAGCTGGACTGAGTCATGTGGCTGGGGAAAGGGTGGGGGATGACAGAGTCAGGGGAATTTCTGGTGGGGAGCGGGGCCGCGTGTCCATTGGTGTAGAGGTTATTCACTCACCTAAGGTGGTGATTCTCGATGAGCCGACGTCAGGGTTGGATAGTTGCTCTGCCTTTCAGATCATCGACATGCTGAAAACAATGGCGGAGACGAAGGGACGTACCATAGTTCTGAGCATTCATCAGCCTGCCTTCAGACTTGTGAAGCAATTCAATTCTGTTCTCCTCCTAGCTGATGGTGGTGTTCTTCACCACGGCGGAGTCGATCTTCTCTCCGTCAACATGGCGGTGATGGGACTCGAAATCCCGCATCATGTCAATATCGTTGAGCACGCAATCGAATCGATCGACGCCATGAAGCAACTGGAAAAAAGGGATCAGGAAAGTCCATATTCATGAAAGGAAGAAGGCCTGAGCAAAACAGGGAGATTCACTCTGCAACAACTCTTTCAGCAGTCTAAAGCGGTGGACGAGGGAACCATTAAAATCGCACCTGATTTCCCCCAAACATTTGCCAATTCATGGATCCGTGAAACCGCTATTCTCATCCACAGATTCTGGATGAACATCAGCAGAACGAAAGAACTATTTGCTTTCAGATCAATCGCAATGCTGGTTTCTGGGCTAGTTCTTGGCTCTATCTTCTACCATCTGAAGGATGGGATAACAGGAACACAAGAGAGAATGGGGTTATTTGCATTCATGTTGACATTATTGCTCACGAGCACCATAGACGCTCTGCCGATCTTTCTGCAAGAAAAGGAGATTCTAATGAAGGAAACATCAAATGGAAGCTACAAGGTGTCATCTTATGCAATTGCTAATGGGATAGTTTACCTTCCCTTCTTGTTCATTCAAGCAATCTTGTTCTCCGTTCCACTGTATTGGCTCGTAGGACTGAACCCGAGCTTCACAGCGTTCGGCCATTTCCTACTCCTCATCTGGATCATTCTCAGTAATATCAGCCGTGATGGGTGGCTTCTTCCTTTTCTCTGGCTATTTCGTGTTCAACCAGGGGATCCCAAACTACTGGCTATTCATGCACTACATATCCCTGTTCAAGTACCCCTTCGAAGGATTGGTGATCAACGAGTTCTCAGGCATGAAATGCCTGGATTTCATGATGGGGCAGTGCGTTTTTACAGGGGAAGATGTCCTGAGAGAACAAGGATTCATTAGAGACGACAACAAAAGATGGAGAAACTGTGAGGAACCTCACCGCTACCAAGGAACCGATATGTTACTCAAGAAGGCCAAGTGCCAAGAATTAAGAGGACTAATGTCGTTGTGACCTGTTAGGTGTTAAATTTTGTCGAGTGTTGTGTTATGTAGGGTGAGGTAGCTTGGGCTTCAGTGAGGCCCACCTCATGTAAGGGATAAATAGGTAGAACGTCTGTGTGGAGACAGCTTTGGAAATTAATTGGCTTGTTCACATCTTGCAAGATAGGGAACAAGAAGAGGGCTGCGTTCAGACCTCTGACCGCAAAAGATTTCACTCGCACTCGTCCGGTGACGAGAGCTCAAGGAGCAGTTACGACTGAGGCTCGTAACAGAAACTACGTGATCATGGTTTGCTTCATCTTGGTCTACAGACTCACGGTTTACATCATTCTCAGGTGCAAGTGCTCTGGCTCCGGAATCAAGGGGATTTTCTCAATCCCACCTACGCCATAAATCACGCACCCAAAACGCGATCTTTACTTCTTAACTCCTGTAGAATGAACATTTTACGATTGATTAACATGAAGCCAAAGCCAATATCTTCAATTTACAGAGAAGCAAGTCTATCCAATTCCCACTGGAAGAAAATACGTGGAAGACGCTGAGGGTATCAGATAGACGTGATTCTTGAATCAGTGACACCTTTCAAGGTGAGTTTAATTAAATAACAAAGAAAACTACCTCCAACGTCTGCATCCAAATATGGGCTTCAGGTCACGTCTCCTTGTTGCCTTACTCTTGATTGCAGCCCTGATTTCATCTGAAACAGCGGGTAGAGAACTCGCGGAGACCTCCAGCTCTTCAAGTAAGCCTTGAGTTGCATCTTATGCAAGTGAAATGATTCATTCACTCTCCTTTTACATGATGTTGCTGCCTGTTGGGAGAACAGCCAGGTTCTCTGCACGAAAAGATGAAGAAGAATCTGAGTACAAAGAGTTTGTCCATGGCAAGCATCAGACGTCCAAAGGTCCGTCGGTGGTGTGCGCATGTGCCTGTTTCTCGATTAAGAAAATGCATGTCTGATCACAAGCACTACTACTGCTCCAAAATCTAAATAAGACATCCATATGGTTTGCCTGAAATTCCAACACTTCCGTATATCCCAACAGTGATTGCTAACAAGAAATGGGCGCCAGTTCATATTTATCCATATCCGAATCGTCGAATCCTCGGATCCGCTCAGAATCATCTCCTCGACTGTGACCAAACAAAGAACCGAAAAATGGTGCCCCTGTAAGAACCCCGCGTGATTGTATCGCCCTGAATTCTTCTCCTTCTCCCAGAAATTGTTGGAAAAGAAACAAGAAAAGAATCCCCAGTCCTCACATTTCCCTTGAAACATGAAGCCCGGAAGGGTAAAAATATCGAAGAAGGGGGGGCACCTGCCCAGAAACCTCTTCCTCCAACTCCACCGATTCCGATAACAGCAACAATGATACTAACAACAACAATGAACATGATCGCGTCTTCTCAATCGCAAACCACGGCAGAATTACGAAGAGAGTGATACAGGAAACTGCAAGATCTCAAGGAAGCAAAGCAGCCGCACAGGAATGCATTTCCGAGTCGACCAGGGTTTGAAGCTTCCGTCTAAAATTCATCTTACCAAGTTCAGAGACCCGGGAGGACAGTAGCCGAACGTATCGAAGCAAGCGCAAACCTATCATCGGAATTCAGGATTGAGCGGCGGCGTCTATTCTTCTTCCCCTGTTCCACAGCCCCCCTCCATGGCGAATGATCGCCACCTGTCTCCTCTACCCTTCTCCCAAGCTTCTTCGTTGCCTAAGCCGGACAATGACGACAACTGGCGATATCCTACGTACACCAAAACACTGCAAACCAGCAGCCTTTTCTTTCTTGTTACTCATCCAGAACAGGATGAGAATTCCATTGGTGAATGCGTAGGCGGGATTGTCAACAGGTTTACGTTTCTTGGCATACATCAGTACAACGCATCTGTACAACAGAGAAGCAAAAAGATATGCTCAGGTTGGCTGAAGCCTCAGTTCCTCGCCACAAAAAGTGCAGCAACCATCAGATGCAGGCCTTCAACGATAGGGGAGGTGCGATCCGAGTTCATGTTCTGCGCTAAGTTCTTACCGGATAAGGAAAAACTGCAGTTCTTCGTAACGATCCCGGGCACAGGCCAAAAACTAGGATGAGGAACTGAATCCGGTTGCAAGAGGAAGGCAGCTGCAAACATAAAGACAGCATAGCCATTGTGATGTATCCGAACTTCAGAGTGTACCAAGGCATGCAAGCTTCTGCTTCACCAGTGATCAGAAGTTCCAACGATTTAATTGTAGCCTTGCTTCTCCCATGTCTTTCTGTGCCTTTTTCCTTCGATAGAAAATGGGGCAATCCCGACTGGCGGAACACGAGTAGTGAGAAGCATAGAGAATGAAAAGGAAGATGCAGGTAAAAATCGGGAACTATTTGAGCAATTTAACTAGAAGAGAAGCACATGTCTGACCTTGTGCAAAGCACATCCTGATGAAGGGAGCCTTGGCATTCCTGACATTGCGTCCAAAGCCTACCGAAAAGCTCCTCGAGGTCAGCCACTGCAAACAGAGATGGGTTATTACAAGAAAGGGATAGGAAAATTCGAAGAAATAAACAATGCTTAAGATGGCGGCACCATTAGCGACAGACTTGCAATACAGCTCTGCTTCCCGTCCCTTGCAGTGACGGCACAGGGTATGCTCTGAATTTCTGTAACAGAAATTAGAAAATAGAGCACTTGTTTTGCAGCATGCAAAAGCATTATGGGCAGCCATTTTTGAAGCATTTCTGGAGACTCCACATGGGGGAACTCCTGAAAGTCGGATATGAATCATATGCAAGCCTTACCCAAGCTGTACTTTGCACCCAATGCAACTTAGTTTCTTTTCAACAAACTTCATGATACCACCACTTGAAGGGGAAGAAAGGGAAATGGATCTCATATGATCCCCATGGAGAAGTTCTGCTTTGGCATTTGGCAGAATAGGTTCGAAGATCCTGAGCAATGGCTGCAAAGGAGAATTCTTAGTCATGGAAAATTAATTGCAGAATGAAAACTTTGAAGATGGAAATACAAACCTTACTGATTTGATTTTCAAGGTAGTACATGGAGTCGATAGGAATATTGTTCTCTAACACATAGATGGGATCCTCTGACTTCTCATATGCCTGTTAACAAACAGATGGTAAGTAACCCAACGATTTAGCTGGAAAATTGAAAAAAACTTTCACACCTTGGCTTTGCTTCCTGCTTTGATGATTACATACGGCACACGATCACCTACATTCGGAGCAGTCGCAGGATCCCGCTGCAAGAAATTAAATCAATAAAAGGAGATTACACATCGCGAGCTCTAGAACACAGCAATAAAATTAAGAAATCTTTAGATAGAAGGTAAATATTGATTTTTTTCTCAATAAAATGAAGGAATTCCTGTTGAAGAAAGCCGACAAACATATTTCAAAATGCCAACCTTGCGCATTCGTTCTGCAAGCTCAACATGTGCGGCTTTGACTTCGTAATCATCCCCTGTTTTTGTTAGACCCTATTGAGAAAGGGTTCAGCATTAAAAGTGAGGTCAAATTGAAAAAACAGGGTAGAGCTTCGCTGCCAAGGATTTCTACTAGCCTTAAACAAAACCTTACCTTGGTTATGACTAAAAGAGATAGATCCATGCGATTCATACGAAGATCTTCTATTGTGTTCTTGACGTACTGAACTGCACCGGGGATATCTCTGTCGATCAATATTTTATTGAGACATTCGCTCACCAGGTTCCTAACCAGCAGACAATTATCTCTTCGGACAGTCTCAATCCCTAATAAGAACGACAAGTGTTCAAGAACAACTCACGAGGATGACAGTGCATCCAGTAACAGCACCATATTGATGAGGAATTGAAGAGACAAAACAGATAATAAATACACGTAAACAGAATAAACTAACCCTTGGCGTCCATTTTATCAAACTTCACTGGTGTTGTCCAGTAAAGACCAGCATATCTCTTTTTACTAATTAGTAAGTACGGGTGGTAGACCTTTTCGAACTCCAGCTTAATAGGCTGATGAAATAAAGGGGCAAAATAAGAATAAAAAAATACGAGAAACAAATCGGCAATGCCAAAGCCTCATTCATAGTAAAGACAGCATCGGCAACACTTCGTAATTTGAAATATATATATATTTTTTAAAGTAGCATGCTCTGATAAAAAAAAGCTAGGAGCTTAATAAAAGACTACCTACTTTCTCTACTTAGGGTACTGCAGCTCCAAATGGCTACATAAAATTGTTGGTTTCAAGCTTGTCGAAGAAAGCTTCTAGTTGGGAGATGAAAAGACCATGAATGGACGAGGTAGATCATTACGCTAACTTACCCTGATAAAAGTTCCACTTATGTAGTCTGCAGCTTCCCTACCCAAGCTCATGGCTTCTTCCACTGATGAAACACCAAACTGCACCATGACTGAATCTGTATCCCCATATATAACCTGAAACACAACAGATGAAATTTGTGAAAGTGACTCACATTGACATATAACGGAATATCCTGTGTTGGCATGGATTAAGGTTCTAAAATGCCTCCCAATAAACAAATACAACATACGGAAAAACAACGAAGAAACAGTCAGATAAGACATATTCTTGAAAAAAAAAATTCACTGATTTCAGCATCCACACTACAAACTCCTGAACCACACTTGCTAATCCCTCCTTCCATTAATGAATATCATGCAATATTTTTGAAGTAGCACATTTCACCTTATATTAGAAAAGTTAACCAAACAATAACATAAAGAAAACTTATAACCACATAAAGGTAGCAAGAGTTTGGAATGGTGAGATTAATGAATGAGAGGATTTGTGCAAATGTAGAAACCTCATTCCAAAGCTTTAGTGTAAATGCCCCATGGATACTGTACCTCAGCGGTATGATTATAGCCATTCAGCACTGTGAACTTTTCCTCAACTAGCTTTTTCGTATCTTCAATCATTTGTCGACCTTGAAAGCATAAGAATGTTTATCAATGAGCAATTTAATGGGCATGACTGAAAAAAGAAAGTGATAATTAGAAAATAAGAACATAGAAACACATTCCTACGGAAATTCAAATAATAATTACCATAGCTGGTGACACTTGAAGAGATCTCCAAACAAGGCAATTGACCAATTGTAGCTCCAGTAAAACCATAAACAGAGTTGGCGCTTACCTGGAGGGAAATAGAAACGTAGGAAATTCCAGTAGTTTCTTCATCAGAGGATGAAAAGAGTAAAATTACCAAAATAAAGGGTATTAAGTGTAGATGGGATGTACTAAAATGCATTTCCAATCGTACACCACAGAGAGAGATAAAAACTACAAATTTCACCTTCAAGGCCAGTTGCCGACCATCCAGCACAGCTCTCTCAAGCGGATCCTTCGCTTCCTAGAGATTATAGGTGGTTGCTAGTTTATCCAGGGACGAAATTTAATCATACAATGTGTTATGTGTAGGACAACTAGCGATTTTTACCAAAATTTTAAACTTATGGAGATATAATGATTGTTTACAATAGTATCTAACGATCTACATTTTTGTTAGAATTATTACCTTCAAATCTGCTTTAGCCCTTTTACGAGCGGCCAAAAGTTCTTCCAGAATTTCGGGCAATATTCCCTGTTACATTACACACTGTGATGCAGCGGGATATAAAAATTGGTTTCAGATTAGTTTTAGAAAATAAGATTAACAGACCAAAGACCTTCTGCAAACTAGACTTGACGAATATTTCACCAGATGGAGTTTTGTTCACACATTCAGAGGGCAAATTGAGCTTCCGGGCATCGTCAGCAGTTACCTGAAAATATAATAAGAAATTCATGAAGATGGTTATTTTTGCAGCAAGGAAAACAGAAATAATTAAGTGTTCCATCCTAACCAACGTGCAATAACACAAATTGTACGCCATCATAATTGATGGATACAATGAAGCAAAATCCAGGGTTGCAATAGGCTTTTCATAGAATCCTGCTTTAGGGTCCAGAACCTACAAACCAAATGTACTTACTGTCAGACATGCACATTAGATATCTCAGGCTATACATAGATGAATTTTCACTGTAACAGGGACTGCCATGTGGCCCTGCATAGAATCAAGTCTATGTAGCTTCCATTATCTGATAACGCTGAGATAAAACTCAAACATGGAGACCTGCTGTGACAAATGGCAAATAGAGAACTGAACACTCACAGTTGCACCCTCATACGTTCCCTGTTCCGACCCAGCTTGTTTTACATTTGGTATAACCATGTTCTTTTGTTTTGCCTTCCTTAGAAGCTGAGACAGCACCTGAAGAGGGTATGAAGATAGATTAGCAACAAAAAACTCGCATTGACGACCTACCAAAATAATTGGTTGGTGCGGTGTTAACCTTTATACTCTGCCCTCTGGACAGGAGAAACGAGATAGGAACACCAGTTACTCGAGCCATCTCCACATAGTTATAAATAAACATCAATTTGTCCAACAGTCGTTGAGGCAGGTAAGCATCCTATGAATGTTATTTAGATTATAGTAATACGTGAAACTCTATACCGCAGTAGTTGGTTTCAACAGGAATCAAACTAATTCAAAATAAATTCTGAGGCTCTTTCCATTATGCTCTTAAGATATCAAATCATCATCTCAAGCATCTCAAACCACTGAAAATTAAATCGATATAACTTTTCATGGTACTGATGTTGAGTTTCACACTCTTAACTTCAACAACATTATGCAAAAAATGACATGTCCAGATTTCATAATCATGCAGCCAAAAAAAGAAGAAATACCAAGGAAGACCGATACTGTTTATTTGCTTACCTTCAAGCAATAGACAGCAAGACGCCTTCGAGTTTCTGAGTTGCCATTCTGAAGGTCAGAAATAATTGAATGGTGGACATCCTCTTTCTGTTCATTATATTAAACATTTTTATAAACAACTCAAATATCATTAAAAATGCAAATGTGAGGATTGAACAGAGCAGCATATATATTGTGATCCCACCTGTTCATTAAGAAAATGCGCAGAAACGGAATTGAGTGAATAAGAACTTAACTTGTGATCCCTTTGAACAGACTGCAAAAATAGGATGTCAAGGATCCATGTGCCAAGGCATGATACAAGTAGCATAAAACAAGCAGAAACTATCGAGTAGCTTGATATATTAATATATACAAGAGAGTGCACAAGATACTAATGATAGCGCACCTGCAAAATATCAAACTGAATTCTCCCCTCAATAGTTACTTCTTTACTTTCTCTAGTACCTAATTGTCTGCATGTGCAGAGGCTTTATTCAGTTAAATCAACAAAAGAATATTACGAGAATCTTATGGTGACCCATTATCATTCACAGATTACCAAAATCTCATGACCAAGAACACTCATCCTACATCACACATAAAATTTGCGGTGCCCATTGAATGAAGGGTTTAACCTGGAAGAAAATGTGGTATCTCTCGTGCGGACTCTGCTGTTACGAACACGCCCAAGTAGAGGAAATTCAGATATTCCCAACACCTCTGCTCTCTGCCCTCGTATACAACGAAAAATGGAAAACAAATAATGATCATTAAATAATAGAACTATTTAAATACGTGGACAGATGATGAGTTAATAATTTCACCTGAATGAGATACGGCAAATCAAATTTGCAGATGTTATAACCAATTATAATATCTGGGTCTACTTCACGAACTAGGTCCTGTAAAAAAGCATGTGCAAACCAAAGAAGAATGAGAACAAAATAACGGCCTAAAATGAAGGGAAAACATATGAAACAGACTTTCAACATAGAATTTCATACAGACAACTGTGTAAGGAAATACGAAAAAAGGAAGGAAACAGAGCATCCTATTAGTTAGATTGGTAAACTACATTACCCTCCAAGCTAGTAGAACTTCCTTCTCTGTGTCAAATGACATAACATCCACCCCAACAATAGGAGCACAAGACTTAAGGGTTATCACATTACGAGCAAAGGGTTCATGTTCCCCTTGTAAGGTTACAAGATTAGCAACCTGCAAATTGGCACCCAGTGGAAACAATTAAGCCTAATTCTAAAGATAAAGCGTGAGATTTGAGATCAACCATCAACAAACCTGGATGACAGGATCATGGGTCGGTTCAGGAAATATTCCCTTTCTTCCAGCACATTCAATATCAAAACTTAATATGCGGAATGGAGCCATTTTTGAGAATTCTCCTTCAGGAGCATGGCTGATCAAATCTGAAAAGCTAATGAACATTGTCTTAAGGATACAAAGTTTCAAAAGATACGTGAGACATTATTTGAGGACTCTGATGAATTTTCAATTCTCAAGGATACAGGCAGTCGAACTCCAATTGACAACAAGTTAAATTTCTTGAAGTCTTCTTATATCTTCCTTGAGGAACCTCAATCCAATTACCACCAACTATGTTGCAATCTATCATGAAACGAAGAGCAAAGAGAATGTTGCTCTCATATGTCATGAAACTTTTCATACCAATCCCATCTATCTGTATTCCTCTATCAAGGATACCTAAAAAATGGACAAAAGTTTTTAAGAATTTCCTCACATCAAATTGCAGAGGGAAGAGTACGGTAAAACATAACCCTACCACGGCAGCTAGTAACTAGTGTTGGCAGTGCAACCACAATTTTTAGGAAAGGCATCAAATTCTGCTTCTGGTAGTGCATAATGCTTCTTCTTTGAACCAATTCAATTCGAAGAACGAATTTCTGAACCTTACTATTCCTGTTTGCTTCTCTCATTCTCCCCTGTAAAATGTAAACAAAGAGTGAGAACGGATGAAGAAAACGCACATTGGCATGTTCTCAAGAGTAAATGCAATTTCCCAAACAGATTAGCATTCGTACCTCAAGAATTCGATGAAAATTTGAGATATCATCAGGACCCATTCCTGGGGGACAATTTATATAAAAATATGGCTGAAATCCATGTACAAGGCAGCAAACACTATGTCCTGCACAAGGTTAGTGTGAGAACGAATCAATGAGAGCACGTATAAGACTCCCAAGAGAAAATAACCTCTGAAGCAAAAAATCAAATCAAGGTGACAACGTGAAAGCACAACACAGAAGGTTGCAACAAACATAAAGAATTCTAGCATCATGTGATTAACTTGATACCGAAATTTTTTTGTAATCAAGTTGACAAAAGCTATTTCCATTAAGTTGTTTGTGAATAGCAATTTTATTTCCAAAAATTTATCGAGCAACAACCGAACTTTGCAAGGCGACAGTCCACTTTATTTCAAACAACGGCTTGAAAAATTTGAGGAACATAAAGAAACACGCAAATCGAGTGGGAGAAGGTAGAGAGAGAGAGAGAGAGAGAGCAACCTTCTCTGGTCACACCAAAAATTCTAATAATTGCAGCTGGACTAGCTGAATGCGGGAGCAGTTCCCGGTGGCTATCCCCAATTACATAGTCAATCTCCAGTTGTTGAAACACTGCAGAATGAGAATTGACGGGTACGAAAGATTAAAATAAATTCCCCAATACTTCCTGTACAGAAATCAACGTTCGCTTCAAATCCTCCTTTGCAGAATGAACGGCAACACATAAATACGAATCACAAAATCATGGGTATTCGGTGATCGCTGATGTACCCAAGGAAACCAATCAAAAAATAAGCCATGAAAAGCTTGGAATACACGACCTACCTATATTCTGGGACTGATCGAGATAGGAAGGCGAAAGCTGGGGACGCTTCCACTTCGAGAGACGCTCCGCAAATGCACGATGCTGGGACTCTTCTTCCTCGTACTGGAGAAGTGTTTCTTCGAGAAACACATCTTCATCGAACTCCTCCTCCTCCATAGACGCAGGATGCTTCTGCTGAGGAGACTCCTTCGCGGCCAACGGCGGCGGAGGGCGTTTCCGTCCGTTGGCGTTGGCGCTCATGGTGCCCGAATTTCCCGCGCGATCCACTGGGAACCTACAAGTTTATTTTAATGCCCTGGACTGGTTTTGAAGAAACGGCAGCGATTTTACATTCAAACGCTTACACTTGCGACCGAAATATCTAATGGCCCAACGGCATACATCGCTAGGTTTTGGGCTTTGAACCTCAAGCCTAGGAGGCCCAATTAGAATAATAGCGGGCTTACTTCAAGCCCAATATTTTCTATCAGCATCACATCATTACCATATGACACGTGTGCCAGCCCTCTCCTCAGAAACTACGTGGGCTTAAGCTTACTGTTTACCGTTGAATTATGCTGCATTTATGAGTGAGTGTGAAAGGTTCTGCTCTCCTAAACTCTTGCAGAAGATGTAATAAATGTGAAACGAAGGAATAACCCAGTGCTAATATCCAATATCACTCAAAAAAATCTAATTGGACTAACTAATTTAAACCTTCTAAGCTCTATCTTAACAGTCGACTAACGACTAGTTTGTTGTTTTTAAATATCTATTGAACTTGCTCTATAGTGTTAGAATTTTTAAATCTACTATGTGTT
This sequence comes from Utricularia gibba, assembly GCA_002189035.1. Classification (NCBI taxonomy): domain Eukaryota; kingdom Viridiplantae; phylum Streptophyta; class Magnoliopsida; order Lamiales; family Lentibulariaceae; genus Utricularia; species Utricularia gibba. The sequence goes on along the minus strand of NEEC01000016.1, from coordinate 1,449,282 downwards.
TTTATGATATTTTCTTCAACATTTAATCTTCATTCTTATTGCAAGGATTTTTCATTCAATAATAGTTTATGTTAATAGTACAAATGTTTTCATGGTATCAAAGTGATTTCAATCAATGACTTAGGTATAACACTACACACTACCCCATATATATATATACCATTATAATCATCTTAACTCGATGGCAATAATTACCTTATTTGGAAAACAAAAATAAAGTGGTGCATGCAATCTTTGGATCTATGGGACACAATGATTAAATATCCACCCACAAATAAGGAAGAAAAATATAGAGAACTCACAAAAAGATGATTAATTTGAAAGCACTAGTTGCTATGCACACCTCTCTTACTAATAAAGTCTTCTTGATGATAGTAAATTATAAAACAACTAGAGAACCATGACAAATATTTGAGATAGAATTTATGGAACTGAAAGACAAGCGGAAAGGTTGAATTTATGGAGGAAATTGGCTTGGTAAAAATATCAAACTCAGACTCTATTCAGTCATTTGCAAATAATATGATAAAACCTATTACCAAGATCAAGTTGTTATGAGTAACAATAGAAGATGAGAGATTATCAATAAAATATGTACAAGCCCTCAAAATTCAACCTCATCATAAGTGCTCTCATTACAACAAGAAGCCAAACAAACCTAACACCATCAAAATTATTAAATACCTTGAGAGGTGAAGAATAATGGATCATCATATTGAAAGAGCAAGAGAAACCTCAATAAAAGATTCTACAAACTACATACATGACCTAAAAATCAAATGAAAACCGAGGTAAAAAGGAAAAAAAATAGAACATCACCCACCTTGTCAACTATGTATAAGAAAAAGTCACCTTAGCAAAGTCACCTTAGCAAAGATTGCTTCTAGAATCCCTCGAACAAATGCGTACATTGTTCAACTAAATGGCATATCGAGAGGGTTTGTCATGAAAAACAAAAGACTAAAAGTGATTGGCTATAGTTGGGATTTCTAAACTTTTGCAATATATTAATGATATGTTTTTGCCATTACTTAAACCTATGCCAACTTATTTGCCACTAAAAAATCAATTACAAAAAATAAACATTAGTACTTGGACAATGGCAATAGTAATCACTTGAAGTATAACATCAGCTGCTTCAAAACCTTGCAATCTTTTCCTGAAAAAAAAGAGCTTGCAAGCTGTAGGATAAGAAAAAAAACTAATATATGATGGAATTAATGATATCCTAATATTTGGAAAAATCATAAAAAATGTAAACTATATTCTAGTAGTTCACCACAACCTTATTAACTATGGACAACTACAAAACCAAAATATTTCCTATACACATGAAACTACTATTATTACTGTTAGAAACTCAATTGAAAATATACTCTTCAAAGTTGAAAGACAACAGAATATATCCTATCACATATTTTCATTGAGATTGAGAAAGATATCTACTTGAGTAGCCTAACAAAAAAAATATGTGGCATTAAAGGTGGGCATATCTATCATAAAAATCTACTTCACATAAAGAGAAATAATCTAGTTGAAGAAATCTTTGAATTGAAACATCAAAAGAAATACGTTCAATTTTTCAATAAGGAAAAATGAGTAGATTTCACTTTGACACATGAACTTGGAAAATCACTAGAAGGCTAGAATTGACACATTCAAATGTGTGTGGATCAATGAGTTATGAAACTCCAAGTGGTAATTGTTACTTTCTATTATTTATTGATGACTTTACTAAATACAGTTGGATATTTCTTATACAGTATAGATCATAGATTCTCAACTACTTCAAATTGTTCAAGGCTAGAATGGAAAATGAAACTAAGGAAAGGATTCTTAAACTAAGAACAAACAATAGAGGGGAATATTCACCAATTGAGCTGGTTACACAATGTAATTCTTAGGGCATCAAGCATGAACGAACGGTGCCATACAAACCTCAGCAAAATGGAACCTTTGAAAGAAAGACTCGAATAGTTATGAATATGAGAAGACGTCTCCTTTTTCAAAAAAGTCTACCAAGCTACTTCTGGAGTGATATAGTAAATACTATGATTTACCTTTTAAATCAATTTGCTATATTCTCACTGTCAAATAAGACTCTTTATGAAGCTTGGCACGACACCATTCCTCGGGTAAAGCATCTGAGAGTCATTGGGAGCCGTTATTTTATACATGTTCTAAAAGAGAAGAGACAAGGAAAACTTGATAAATTCACCGAAAAAGGAATCTTCTTATGTTACAATGATGTCTCAAAGGCATACAGAATGTTGAATTTAGAAACACAGAAAATAGTTGTGAACAAGGACGTTCTTGTGGATGAGAGAAAATATTGGGATTAGACTCTTGAAAATATTCCTACCTCCCACTTATAGAATGACATCTTTAAAGAACATTTTCCAACTACTGATGATATTCAATTGGATGAGAAGTAATATTCTGGATCAAATTTAGAACCACTTAATGATGATGATTCACAAGCTATGTAGAATGTCGAAATTGAACCTGTGCAACCTTCGAAAATGGTACAAATGATGTGGAAGTACATGCAAAAGCTTATAGAGATAGAAGTGAGATATATACAAGATGCTTATATGCTCAAGAACCAACACCTAGGGATGTAGACTACCATGCTCCTAATTGAAAAGTAGAAATGCAATCTGAAATTAAGTCCATTAAAAAGAATGGGACATGAAAATTAGTTTTCAAGCCTAACAATTGGAAGATAAATAGAAATCGAATGAATTCTTCACACCAAATTAAATCCAAAAAGAATTGTAAAGTGCTCTTGCTCTACAAAACTTTGCATGGCCTCAAACAAGCACTATGCGCTTGGTATACTAGAAATGATTCATACTTTCAATCGAAGGGCTTTCAAAGAAGTAAGAATGATACAACTCTTTATATATTGAAGAAGGATTGATTAAGACTCGCATGGGGAAGGATGCAATTTAGGTGGTGGTAAACCACCTCAAGAAGAGTGCTTACTTTTTGCCAATTCATTCTAAGTGGAGCATCAGTTGCTTTGCTCGAGAATCCATAGTGAAGATAGTACGATTGCACAAGGTACCGTTGAGCATCGTTTCTGACTGTGATATCAGGTTCACCTCTATGCTATGGCAAGCTAAATAGGAGGGGCAGCAAGCTCAATATGAGTACCGCGATGTACCCCCAAACAGATGGGCAATTAGAGAGGACGATTCAAACAGTGGAGAACCTTTTGCGGGCTTGTGGCTTGGAGTTTTAAGAGGATTGGGATGAGTACATCTATTTGTGGAGTTTGCATACAATAATGGATATCAATCAAGCTTGGGGTGTCTCCGTACGAAACTCTATATGGACAGAAATGCAAAACTCCATTGCATTGAGACAAAGTGGGAGAATGAGCACTATTGGGACTTGACTTAATCTAAGACGCATAATAGAAGGTACAGGTAATCAGGGAAAGACTTAAGGTGGCTTGGGACACGTAAAAGAGTTAGGCAGACATCAAGAGGAGGCCGTTGGACTTTAAGTTGAGAGACAAGGTTTATCTACGGCTATCACACCAGCGAGGACTTACATGAAGTGCCAAGTTCAGAAAGATAGAGCCACGGTTCATTGGATCGTATAAGATCACGAAACATGTTGGGAAGTTGACATATCGGTTGGCTTTACCACCAAGGTTGTCAGGGATGCACAATGTCTTTCATGTGTCATAGCTTAGGAAGAAGATGCCAGATGCGAGACACGAGATACGTGGAAATGAGTTTGGGATTACAGATAACCTCACCTATTGGGTACACCCATTATGAAATTTGGGATAAAAAGTGACAACTATTAGAGAAAAGTTGATTGTGTAGTTGAAGGTCCATGGGAGAAACCTTAGCCCTGAAGATGCAACATGAAAGATAGAAGTTTAGATGAGGATGCAACATTCTAAACTATTTACAGGTAAAATTTGGGAACGAAACCTTCTTAAAAGGGAGGGGGGGATGTCATAACCCAAGTAGGATTATGTTGAGTTTCAATGATGAATCAGCGTGCAAAGAAGCAAAGGGGAAAAACATGGAGGGGCTATGAGGAAACCCTCTATTTGGCTATCCACATGCGAGGAATCGATCGGATCTGAACACGATGTGCAACTCTTGGCGAAGGCATATCGAGCTCTTGAGTGAACCTCGAGAGTGCTCGAGGGAGAGACCCACTTTAGCAGAAGGGATTTTGTGCGATTGAGCAAGCATGTGTGTCCAAAGGATGGTAAGTGACATGTTGAACGTTGGGCAGAGTTTGGTCATGAGCCCAAGTGTTCGATGAGACATAATTGATAAGAATTGATCCAATGTGATGGTAGAAAAGGGCCTAAGAGCCTAAGAACAGTAAGAGGGGTCAATCATTCATGTGCTAAATCCTTCAGGTGAAAGGTTGGAAGAGGAAAAAGCTCAAAAGTCAACCAATCGATGGTGGTACATAAGGGAAAGGCAATCGGTGAGTTGGGAGTTTGGAAACTCAAAGAAGGGGCATCACCATGTCAGATACGAAAGAACAAGGTCACATTTTGGCAAAAGGGCAAAGAGCCATACAAAGATAAGGGGAAGTATGAGAAGGAACGTATGAATAAGGGCTGAATGGTCGTAAGATGATGAGCTCTAAGAGGCGGATTTGGACCCTTGACCAAGGTATCTCTAACAACAACCCAACGTGAGTTTCGTGGTAGGATCATTGTGGCTAGGATCACTCCCGAAAGCAACATGATGTGCCATCATGGGATGCATGTCCCTTGTGACCGACAAGTACTTATGATATGCAAGTTTATATTTTTATAATGATATGTGATGATGCTATGTTTATGATAATACATGTCATGCTTATGATGATATGTTTATTGTTGGTAATGTGCTCTACCTTACACATATGTTAACTCCTTACGAAGTTATGTGTAGGTAAGGGTTCTGGTCATGTAGAGATTGGTGGAGACGGAGAAGGGCTGACGGAGTGAACCCGAAGGATAGAGGGGACTCGGGAATAGAAAGTTGTTGTTTTACTCGTGTTTTCCTTATGTTGAATGGTTTTCTCGTATTTATAAATAAAATATTCCTTAATAATCTTATGTCTAGGCAGGTTAAACGGATCAAAACAAAGCCATCCAAGAGATTGACCATGTTTCTGGGTGAGGTAATGACCATAGCGGCCAAGCCCTCTTCTGAGGTCATTACATCTAGTGGGCCAAGAATTAATCAATTCTTAGTCAAAATATAGTATATGCTGAGTGTGGATAAGTAAAAACTCATTTAACAATGCATTGTTGCGCCAATGCACAAGTGTTAAAAGCCCTTGTATAATATTTCAAAGCATGTTCAATAATGTCAAATACCCAATATCAAATATTATTCATATCCACGATCTTATATATATGATAAGTGATGATATAATATCAATAGTCTATTCGAATCATATCCAAAAATAAATCCACAATCTTGTATTTTCTTACTCTTATTAGAAATTTCATATATGCACATATATCAATCTTAACATTAACAACCTAGATTTTGAAAGATGTAGATATTGGATGAAAAGAAAAAAAAACAAAAATCATATAATCTATTACTTTATGATCACATGTGTTACTAACTAGCTCTAAAATTTAGATTGTTCTTTTTAAAGAATATCTAGAAATACAAAGCAAATTCTTGTAAAAATAGGAAAATTGTTAGATTGTTGCAATAACTTCCATTTCTCTTGCAAGACTTAGAAGGCGATTACAACAATTAATTATTTCCTAAATAAGATTAACCAAGTCTATTGGTTGGTTATAAAATAAGTCTTGCACCATATTGAGTTAAAGCAAAATGGATCATCATGAATGCTACACATATAGGCCTTTCAGAGCTAGATTTGTAATTGTACAAGCCAAATTACACTTCGAACTATACAAGTACATTCTTCATTTCAACTTCCACTAAAATTTGATAACATAATTGTATATTAAGTATACAATTGAAGTTTCCAGGTTCAATGATAAATGAAAATTTCTTTTGTTGTTGCGAATACATAATTTTTTGTATCAAGTAAATTTATAAAATTTTAATTCTCATAAAAGACAAATTAAATACAATATGTATAATGATTTAGGGATCAAACTCAATGAGCTGATGCTTTCATATGAAAGTTCATGCATTTATGTGTCAAATATAATTTTTAATTTTAATTACAAACTATAAATGACGACATAAATTATGAAAATGAAAGTAATGAGAATGTGTAGTTTGTCCGTATCTCGTATAGAATTTTTCTAGTTTTCATATATGAAATTCTATTTTCGTAGAGAATTTATAGTTTTTTCATATCTCATATAGAGTTTTCTTAAATTTATTATGTAGAATTTCATTTTGGATATGATATGAATTTAGGATTACTTCCAATCACAAGTTTTAGAAGCAACAAATCTTATAAAAATTGAATTCATTATTTCATTCAATATTCTATTTTCTTATTTCGGTATCTTTCAACTTCGGGGAATAAGATGGAATTTTATCATGTGTTATCTTATATTTATCATAGAATTCAACAAATAATACATACTCTCTATTTTTATTTCATATAATTCTATTATCTTGCTGATTTTTTACCTTATTTTTTAATATGAGAAATTTATCAAATGTTTATTTTTTATTTTTTAACAAATAAATATGAATATATCTTGAAAGATCATCAATATATCAATAATTTTATTGCACATTTTCCAGACATGCACATCTTATAATTATACACATATTAATGAATTAACTCAAACACTTTTTATTCATTAATCACAAGATAAAATATTTTATTAGTTAATTTTTTCTTTATATATCTTTTATATTTCACTTCGAAATTATGTAATTTTGAAATTAAATCTAGCTTTTTACATTTTTTCATATAGTTAAAATCGGCATATAGTAATCTAGCATGTCATGTATTGAATTAAATAGTAGAAACATAAATGCAAACAGTCTTATTCATATTAGATGAAAACACACAAGCAAATACATAAAGAATTAAGTTCATCACATACAAAGCCATGAATCTTATATAATTGTTTTCTGTAAAGATATCATTTTTTTTGTGATAATAGCAATTCTACTATTCAAAAAGATATTAAAACCAACTCAATCTATTTTGATTGCAAGGATAATGTTTTTTTTTATCGTAAATACATGTAAATTATATTTAGGAACAATAGTCTTTTCAAAAGTAAATTTTAAAATGATATCTTCCTTTAAAATATAGAAATACTATATTCATATTCAAATTAACCGTTGTGCATTTGTCTCAAAAGATGCATAGTTGGAAGTGATTTTTTTTTCTTTGTATGCATATGAAATATGATTTTAAAATTGAAGATCCAATCATCATTCAGATTGATGAAGTTTAAATGATTAATTATAATAATGAAAGGTTATTCTCCCTTAGAAACTGCCATAATGGTCATAGCTTTGGGGGCTCATCATCAATTTTGCTTGTTTCATGTGCTTGCATTGTGGTGCATGATGACATCATTTTATACTGACAAAATATTTATATTTTTTCTTTTTTATAAGATTTTTTAGTGATAACAAAAAAATTAAATTTTTTTAATTGAGTTTTTAATTATATCTCATTTGATTGTTTTGTACCAAATAAGCTTGTAGAAAACTCTGTTCACATTTTTGAGTCTTCTTGTTTTCGCCTCAACGATGATATGATTGATTAATTGCTTCAATTTAGCTCAGATCCTAGTTACCGGTTAAGAACAAAAAGTAGGGGGCATTGGTAACATCTATGATGTCAAATGTCATTGAAAATACATTAAGCTTCTTGGCTAGAAAAAAAAAAGAAAAACAAATAAAAAATCATAGATACGATAATTCAATATTTTGAAAACACATTTGATTGCTAACTTCTGAATTCAAGTAATACATTATAAAAGAGAGATTCATTTTTATAGAATAAGAATAACATTTGAAATACACAACTCCACCTAATGTAAAACTAAAGAATTCATCAAGTGGTTATAATAATTATTTATTTCCAACGTAAAATTATAAAAGTATATTAGATTGTTACGAACTAATATAGTAGCCTGTATAACTTATTTTGTGATACTTATACCGTCCTTTCCGTGTGAGATATGCATCTTCATGAATCCATTATTTATTTCAATCACCACTAAATGTTGATAACTCTATGTGGGATACGTACCCCACTCTCAATAACTAATAATTGTGTTGGGTGGGCAGGACAAGATGAAGAACAAGTGAGGCCATGGTGTCAAACTAGGGTTTCCCAAAAGACTATGTAGCTGTTGACCGACACGCGAATCGGACACCTGTTAACTAAATACTGCCGCTACTTGGGGAAGGAATTCGACAAGGGAGGAAGAATGGGTGGATTAGTTTAATGTTTAATTGGTCAATAAGACCATTGAATACGTGGGCCCATTCCCCTCCTTCTTTTGACGAGACGAGCCATTCTAGTGTCCTCCTATTGGTCACCTACTGTTTACTTTTGCCCTTTAAACGCAGCGTTTCAGGGACCTCTTCTCCGGCGATGGCGGTGGAGCTCCTTTCCGCGTGCGGGAGCAGGACCCTCGTCTCGCAGGCGGATCTAGAGCCCGATTTCCGCAATCTCATAAGGCTCTTCTCTTCCCAGGAGAATAGGCGCTCGATGATGGGCGGCGACGAGGCTGCGGTTGTTGGGTCGAGGAACGTGGCGAATCGGACTGGACACGCGCGGTTCAGGAGGGGACCGGTGAGAGATCCGGCCGGGTGTGATTTGTCTACTTGCCCCGAATCTGAGGTTGGGGGAGGAGGTGGTGAAAGGGAGGCCGGTGCGTATGATCGGAAAATCTACTGCCCTACTCCGATTCAGCAGGTGCCGCCGCTGGATTATCATCTGCAATTGGGGGATAATTTCAAGGAGTCGACGAAATCGGAGACGATTAGCTTCCCTTACTCGCTTGAAACTTCTAGAGCGACCTCATTCATCTCCGCCCGTGAAACGGGGGGCAATAACCAGCGGATCCAGTCTTTTTCCTGTTTCCCGAACCCCGTCGTTAGTCCGACGGTTTCAGCTGGCAAGAGACGGTGCAGCTTCTCGGAAAACGCCACTTGCAGCGGGTCCTCTTGCCGCTGCCACTGCTCGAAAAAAAGGTACCCATGGACGCGACTTTTACACTACTGCAACGCTTACATCCTAAATCCCCAAATCCCTTCTTTTGATCAGAAAGATGAGAGTGAAGAGGTCAATTAGGGTTCCGGCCATTAGCATGAAAATGGCCAACATTCCGCCGGACGATTACTCCTGGAGGAAGTACGGCCAGAAGCCCATCAAAGGCTCTCCCCACCCCAGGTAATCGCTACCATTACACATTAACCTCTCTTTGGCCAACTGAGCATCACCCTTCCTAGCAAAACTGTTGAGAATCCACATTGTAATTGCAAACATCTGAAATGGGTTCTTGATCCAACAGAAGCTACTACAAGTGCAGCAGTGTGAGGGGCTGCCCTGCTCGGAAGCATGTCGAGCGGGCTCTCGATGATCCCACAATGTTACTCGTAACATACGAAGGCGAGCACAACCACACCGCAGCAGAAACACCCAACTCCACTGCACTGCAATCCTCCTAGCTGCCCACTCGTAGCTCTTCTCATTTTGGTTGATCAGGTTCGCTCTGTACATCTCATCAGCCTCTTCCTTTCCTCTATGCGATGCAATCCATCATTTCTGAATCACCAGGCCCAAAGGGGCCACCGCCAAAACAGCCTCTCTAAAGAATGCAAATTTGATCCACCAGTGATCGTTTTGATCCTCTCCGTCGCGTTTCTCCACCATTCAAACATTTCTCAGACCGGTCGCCCTCCTCCAGAATCCTATCTCCTGTTTTTTTTTTTTTCGAGATAAATGGCATTAGGATACGGATACTGGAGATCAGCAAGGAGTCCGAGAATGTTCATTACTGCACTTGCTCCCTTTATGAAAAAGAGGATGTCTCTCTGGCCCATCTTATAACTGGGCCGCCCCTGTACTTGCACTCTAATGTGTAAAATGATGGAGATCGGCCCAGATGTTATTGGGCTGCCGCAAATACCATTCTAGATGTTGGAAATAAGTAAAAAAATGACGTGGAGTGATGACATTTTGTTAGTAATTATGCCACAGTGTTTTTAAAACGGGTTGAACCCATTAAACCGGTTTTGGGTTCAACCGTTTTTAAAATGGGTTGAACCGGGTTCATTAATTTTGAATTATATTTATCAAAATATTAGAATATAATTATAAAATCATAATTTAGTATATCACAATATTAAAAATATAAAAAATATAAATATATCTCTCAATAATTGATATAATTACATTAAAAAGTTTTATCAAAATCATATTTATCATTTAATATCTCATTCAAATAATGTATAATTTAAATATAAATAATTATTTTCTACTATCAATATAAATACATATGTAAAAATATAATTATTAAGATTTATTTAAAATATATATCAAATATGTATGACATATTTTATATTTATTCATAACCATTATCATAAAATAAATAATAAAAATTTTAAAAAATAAAAGTAAAGAATAGAGTTGGATCCAACCCACCAAAACATGGGTTCGGATCTAACTGGGTCCAACCATGGTTTTAACCCACGTTTTTAAAACACTGAATTGCCACATAAAGAAATGATAGACATGATATTTAAGTAGGTAGGTAAGTACCCCAAGAGCTGACCGTAGACAGACACGTAGCCACTTTTTAAAACCCAGCCCAGAATTCCGGACCGAGAAAGGAAGGAACACGCACTTTTAATCCCATTCAATTTAAGGGCATGTTGGTTAATTTTAAGCTATGCTTCACATTATGTAACATCGAATCAGTTTTAAGATTATATGAAAAAATCAGTTTGATATTGTAAAACTGTTTTGTAAAGTAACATAAAATTATTGTATTTTAAATATATCAAATTATTGTATACTTTAATATTATGTTATAAGTGTATTTTTAAAATAGATAACAGTTGAATAATATAATTCTTCTAATTAAATTTTATAAATAGATATTTAAAAAATTCAATAATTTCTGAATTTAATTACAGAATATTAATTTCTGATTTTATTACGAAACTAATAAAGATTAGAATCTTTAAATAATTTTATTATTATTATTATCATGTAGTATATGTCTATTTTATCATTCTTTTATAAAATATTTTAAATAATTTTAGTCTCTTTCTATTTCTTATTTACCAATCAAACAAATTATATAAAAAAAATAGCTTTTATTCCACCTTTGTAAAATTTATTTTTTGTTAAGATTTGTTAGTAGGGATTTACTTTATTTTTTTATAAAAATGTACGGTAAACAATTTCCGACGCAATCCGTCATTCCGTATGTGTGCCTTCCGTATAATACGTGGCGAAGTGCCATTTAATTCACTCAAGATGAAATAAATACTAACAGGTTAAAAAAGGAAATAAAAAATACGATAAATAAATTCCTAATTCTATCAAATTGGGAAGATAAAAAAGACTGATTTATTTACTTGTTAGGGGTAATTAAGGCATTTATTTATTTATGTACGGTCACGCATGCATCTGCGTGTCCTAATTGTCGACTCCGGGAATCCAGCTTGCCACGTGTTGGTAACCAATTGGGCTCATTATGTCGTTGTTATTTAGAATTCAATAATTCTTGCAAGTCAGACGTTGGAGGGACAGACACTCGCGGGGCGAGGATTTGTCGCTTTTCGATTTGGTTAACGTAGGGTTAAGGTAATGGGGATTCCATTTTCCGGTCTTGTGTTATTGCAATTTTCCCACCCTTGACTTCGGGAATGTCGTTTATGGTGGGGGAGGCGACAGTGGTGGGGGTGAGAGGGCGATACAGTCAACGGCAACAGATTCCTACTCGAAGGTAAGTCGTGGATGCAGGGAGGGGGATTCTGGATATAAATATATAGGGAGCTCAAGGACAGGAGCAGACATGGGGATTGGTGATGGGGGGGTTTCCAGTTGTTGACTCGGCTCCCAGAAGTATGAGCAGGGAGCTAGAAATTGTTTGAAAAAACTGCAGTCGAGAAGGAAGGGCTGGGAGATTTTAACTCCAACCTATGATGGGCCTGGTTTGTCGTGCGTAGTTGCTCTGTGTTGGAAATAATGTGGAATCTGAACGATTCTCTGGTGGGGAGGGAAGGATCAAGGGATGATCAAGGGAAAGGAGTCGGCGATCACTCCGGTTCGGATTCGCACTCCTCAACGGCTGTTGTTTTGGATCCGTCGGAGGAGGAGGATGTGGACAGGAGATGGGGGACAAATAGGAACACCGCAGGAAAAATGATTGGGTTTCCTTACCCCGCGCCGCTGGTAACACGGCAGTTCTTTCCAGTAGGCGGCGGCGGTGAGGAAGTGATAGGGGCACCCAGAAGCTTCCTCAGAGCGAACTGGATGGGAGCCACAGTCTGCCAAGTTGTCGGCGGGGAAGGCATGGGGGCAGCGAATCCGCATAAGAAGAACCGCCGTGGGCCACGTTCCCGGAGCTCACAATATCGCGGCGTCACGTTTTACCGGAGAACTGGCCGGTGGGAATCTCACATATGGTAACTGGCAAATAGTATTATAAATTTAATTCGTCGGTGTCCTTTTCCCGTTTCATCTCCTTCACATGCAGCAGTTCACAGTTTCCTTCTTTTTTTCTTCATTTTCACAGGGACTGTGGAAAGCAAGTTTATTTAGGCGGTTTCCACACCCCCCACACGGCGGCGCGGTAATTTCTCCGTTCGCCAGACTTCGTACTCCTCACAAAACCGCATCAAAATGCACTGATTTTAACCTTCATTTCCTTTCCGGGAAATTGCAGAGCATACGATAGAGCTGCTTTGAAGTTCCGAGGACTCGATGCTGACATAAATTTCTGCATTGAAGATTATGCCGAAGATCTTAAACATGTATCTGAACCTGCCCAAATTTCATCTTCCCTTTTTCCACTTACTCTGATTCTTAAACCTTAATTTCTTTCTCCCCAGATGGCGAAGTTGACCAAGGAAGAACTTGTGCACGCTCTGAGAAGACAAGGCAGTGCTTTTCCTAGAGGAAGTTCAAAATACAAGGGAGTAACTTTGCACAAGTGTGGTAAATGGGAAGCTCGAATGGGCCAGTTTCTGGGCAGAAAGTGAGCTAAAAATCCTCCGAATTTCCCGACCCTGAAATCCTGAGTCATTTACTCATAGCTAACATTTCTACATCTTACGAAACGCAGGTACGTTTATTTGGGTCTCTTCGATACAGAAATCGAAGCTGCGAGGTGGGTTTCATGTTTAATCCTCAACCAGATGTTCATATACTTGAACTGGGAGGTTAGTTTCCTGCCTGTCTGATGCACTTTCAGGGCTTATGATAGAGCTGTACTAAGATGCAACGGGAAAGAAGCTGCTACGAACTTTGATCCCAGGATCTACGATGAGGAGACCATGACTGCAGGTTACTGTATTTGGGATTCTATCCATCACAAGTATGTCAAAATGAGATGATTCTAACGCAGAAACGTGTGCATCAGAGTCTTCAAATAGAGTAGCAGATTACAATCTGGATCTGAGTTTGGGGAATGCAGTCACAAAACCGGGTACAGCAGACTCTGGCCATGGCTCCGATGGCCGGAAACGCTCGTTAGATGTCAGTGTGCACAAATCATTACTCGTTCTCCTTTGGGTGTAGAAATGAAGTAGATTTCCAATCTTTTACAGCAGGTTGGATCTGTGGCAACGGCGTCTCCGGGAGGCGGAGACGGCTGCCAGTGGAAGGAAGGATATGGAGAAATGGAAGCCTTGCAGCTTCTGAGCCAATCCAACTTGAAGTCCCCAGACGAGCAACTCCGTCTGGTTCCAATGTCGTCTTCCCCATCCACCCTCCAACGCTACAGTGTAAGCATCCAGAACCATTCGACTGTTCCCTATTTTTTAGAACATGATCTTACTCGCATAGTGCTGTCTCCCACAGGCTCATCACTATCAGCAGCACAGGACCGTGGGGGAAACTCCATTGTCCATAGCCATAAATGGACAACTCAAAAACAGTAACCAAACATCAGTGTTTGCAGCATCATCAGGATTCTCTTTGGTGAAAGACTACCCCCTCAGAAGGATTGGCTGTAGGAAAATGTGATCCACCAATTCAGGCAACGATGAGGAGGCTGTCCTTGATCCATTACCTGTCTTTTCTTTTCTTTCTGTGTGTGTTGTGACTCTCTGTTTCAATCAACTGACCTCGCCATGTAATGGGTGAGCGTATGAACCTGGATTCAAAGCATAGGTGAGGTGAGTGAATGTGGATGGAATTCCAAGGGGGGACCCAACAGAGAATTCCAAAACAATTGGATCTCCATTTTAGGTTTTTTTTAAAAAATAAATATTTTGGAATTGACAAAAATTGTTTTTAGTCTGATTACATATTTTGTAACTAATTTAAAAAGGTAACCAATTACAAAACAAATAGTAAAATATGGTTTTAAATACGATTCAAGTCTATCAAACACCAAGTAAAATTTATCTTAATAAATAAAATATAATATAAAAAATTATTAAAAAAACACATCAAAATTTCATTCATCATAAAGAGTTTAATAGAAAAAAAACATCTCAAATTATCAACACTCAAAAAGCTTTTAAAATTTTTAAAAGATAAATCTATTCACATCATCATGAATTGGCTTTGGTTTCAAATCCAACAAAATTTCGGTTAAGATTTTTTGTATTCACATCTAAAATTCAATAAATCAAATAATACCTCTATTAGATTTATATCATATTCACATATCATGATTTTTGGTATTTGAAGAAGTAAAGACCATTAGAATGGGGGAATAAAAATTGTAGATATTGTTCACAACGATGTATCGTTATAACATCGTTATAATAATATTAGAATCAAAACTAGTTAATTTTATTATTATGAGGGGTTAAATATAAAATTTCATAAATTCAAAATCAAATTATTACAAAAAAAACGTTAAAGAAATTATAATGTAATTTTGAAATTTAGATATTAAATTATTTATATTAACTGTAATTCTCAATATCATCAATAGACTTTAACTAAAAAATAACAATAAATTAGATTTTTTAAAAAGAATTTTAGAAACTAGGTTATTATCAAATACAAATGATTTTATTTTTAAAAACTTAAAAGTTAGGAAGGGTACTATAGAATTTAATTTTTATTTTTAATAAGTATTTTTGAAAAATTATTTTATGAAAACTAAGGAATATGTATGGCCTCTAAATGGGAAAGCAGGCCTAGGGCTTATTACATTTTAGCCCAATGAATCGTGGGAATAGTGGAAAGCTCAAAAAGGCAGTCCAAGGTTCTTCTTCTCCGAGGCTTTCTCTGCCGCCATTTCTATTCCGGATGTGGTTCGAGTGAAAGCGTGGGGAATCCAAAATGAACAACCTGAAGCTTTTATGGGAGGTTTCGACGGAGTTGCAGTTGCGAGTAGGGAAAGGAGCCGAATTCATTCGGTCGTGTGCTGTAGACATGGAGAGGAACCGGATATTTTTCGCTTCCTCGGCCAATATTATATACTCTACCGAAATTCCTTCTCCAAATGTGAAGGTTATTTTCTCTACTTCGTTTATCTACGTTTTGTTTGCGGCTTTTGGTCATGTGTATTATGGGGATGCTGATTCCTTCTGGGGGGAGGAAACTGTGCTTTTTGGGTCGTAAGCTGATGTATAATGGAAGCGGAGGAGCGACAATAAGATTGCAAGATAGCATATGGTGGAAAATTGTCAGTTTATAATCTAACACACTGTTGGCAGAAAGCTTTTAACTTTTTTTTGAATTACGCTTCCGGAATTGTATTCTGTTATGGTTTATTGATTGCATTTCCTATTTTGGCGCTAGGATGTAGGGCAAATGGAAAAGACTCCTTCAGTCTCAGAAGAATTGCTTGATTTGGATGATGGTGATTTTGTTACTGGCCTGGAATATCTGTATGAAAAGGAGTCGCTGATAATTGGAACTTCGAAAGGAGTGCTGTTACTTGTTTCCTTCGATGATAATTCAACAGAAACTGTTGGTCATGTAGAAGGCGGGGTCTGCTGCATTTCACCGAGTCCTGATGGAGGTCTTCTTGCCATCACTACTGGCTTGGGGCTGATACTGGTGATGAGTCTTGATTGGGATCTTCTGTATGAGATTCCTCTGAACGATGTTCCTGATGACCCTGACGTACGTAAGGACTTGTTTCAAACATCTTCATGCTATGGATATATTTCATACTGTTGAGCTTTATTTGTTTACCGTGAAAGGACTGGGTCTGGAGACATGACATTTGCTTTATAGGGTCCGTGATTTTCTTTCAGTTTACTTCTCTTGTATCTGATTTTTCTTAGCTTCGGTATCCTTTTGAACAGTTGAACTTAAGTTCCAGACCAAACGTTTTAAATGGACACTTAGAATCCATGCCTTGAAAAGTGCGGTTTCCTATGTGAAGTAATGTGACCTTCTTTTTCTTTCAGATGATTCATCACATTTAGCTGATCATTCTTTTGGAGATTTGATTGCATGGAGAGGGGATGGACAATATTTTACATCCTTGGCAAGGATGCGTCATTCTGTTGAGCTTCCTAAGAAGCTGAAAGTCTGGGAACGAGATTCTGGGGCCCTTCACTCTGTTTCCGAGTCAAAGCCCTTCATAGGATCCGCCTTGGATTGGGAAAGTAGGGGATCTAAAATTGCAGTTGCTTATGGTAAAAAAGATGGAAAAGGAGGCCTCTTTATAGGTCTTTTTGAGAAAAACGGCCTTGAGAGAAGTGTATTTAAGGTAAGTGAGGGATTAGATGTTACCGTAGAATGTCTCAAGTTCAGTTGTAATTCAGATCTTCTTGCAGCACTTGTCAGAGGTGAGACATTTGATTCTCTAAAAGTATGGCATTTCAGTAATTATCATTGGTTCTTGAAGCAAGAAATCAAATATTTGAAGGAGGATAGAGTGCAGTTCATTTGGGATCCAGAAAAACCATTGAATCTGATTTGCTGGACAATTCATGGGCGTATTTTCACTTACAGATTTTTCTGGATCACTGCTGTAATGGATAACTCAATAGCTTTTGTCGTTGATGGATCAAAAATACGGGTAACACCATTTTCCATGTCATTGATACCTCCTCCTATGTACTTTTTTACCCTTGAATTTTCTGCTGCCGTACTGGACATGGCATTTTCCTCTGAGATCTCTCAAAAGCTTGCTGTATCTCTTGCTGATGGAAGTTTGTCTTTTGTGGAACTACCACCACTTGATCAATGGGATCAGTTTGAGGGCAGGTCATTTGAAGTTGAAGCTTCCTTTCAGCATACAGCTTACGGAATACTGCAACATTTGATGTGGTTGGGTCCACATGCTGTCCTTGGTGTTACCTATACCAGTCATGCTAAGAGTGACACTAATATGTCTATTCTAGAAATGGAAGTCAAATGTTCCGAAGGTCCAGTTCTATGTCCACTGACAGCCACTGGATGGCATATTAAAATTCTTGATCAGATTCATGTTGGAGATATTGTTGTTGGTATGACACCGGACCCTTTAACTCAATATTCGGCACTAATTCAATTTAATAGCGGAAAGGTCTCAGAATACTTGTCCAAGTTGGGTAAGAACCGGGTAACTGCCCTTCAGGGACGTCCGGACATCTCTTTTGCATCACTCTGCCCTTGGATGACTGCTGTCCGAATCTTAGGCTCCACAAATGATAAGGCCTTGCTGGTTGGGCTGGATGGCCATGGAAGGTTACATCTGGGAAGACAGATTTTGTGCAACAACTGCCGCAGTTTTGCATTTTACTCCAATTCTGGAGATGCAATGACACATCTAGTCCTTGCTACTCAGCAAGATTTGATGTTTATTGTTGATGTGAATGAAATTTTGCTTGGGAAGCTGGAAGATAAGTATGAGAATTTTCATCCTGTCATTGTAAAAAATAAAAAAGGGCGAGATGAAAGCAGTTTCAGCTACATATGGGAGAAAGGTGCAGAAATTGTCGGTGTTCTTCATGGAGATGAGTCTGCTGTCATACTCCAAGCACCAAGAGGAAATATTGAGTGTGTTTATCCCAGGAAACTTGTGATCAGTTCAATCATGAATGCATTGTCTCAGGAGCGGCTTAGGGATGCTTTTCTCATGGTTAGAAGGCATAGGATAGATTTTAATTTCATTACCGACCACTGTGGTTGGCAGACATTTGTTGACTTAGCAGACACTTTCGTTAGACAGATCAATAATCTGAGCCATATTACTGAATTTGTTTGTGCTATTAAAGAAGAGAATGTTATGGAGACACTGTATAGAAACTATGTTCCCATGCCATCCACAGGTAGCAACATAGTTTCCAGCTGTGAAGAACTGAATAGGGTAAACGCTGGTGGCAAAATAAATGGCGTTTTGATGGCCATCAGGAAATCTCTTGTAAAGCAGATTGAAGAAACTCCTTCTAGGGAGCTATGTATTTTGACAACTCTGGCAAAATGCAGCCCCCTGATCTGGAGGAGTCTTTGAGGAGAGTAAAGTTTATCCGGGAAATGGAGCTGTCTACTCCTGCAGATCCTAGACAATCATCTTATCCTTCGTCCGAGGAGGCACTGAAGCATTTACTGTGGTTATCTGATCCAGTGGCAGTTTTTGACGCTGCTTTAGGGCTTTATGATTTGAATCTTGCCGCCATAGTTGCCTTAAACTCACAGAAGGATCCAAAAGAATTCTTGCCACTTCTTCAAGAGCTGGACCAAATGTCAGTGCCGTTGATGCAATACAATGTAGATCTTAAGTTGCAGAGGTACGAGAGTGCTTTGAGAAATATTGCATCTGCAGGCGACGCATACTATGAAGATTTCTTAGACCTGATGAAGAAAGTTCCAGAGCTCTACCCTTTGGGACTTAATCTCATTGCTGACCCTCATAAAAAACAGCAAGTTCTTGAAGCATTTGGAGATCATCTCGTTGCTACAAAATGCTTCGAGGACGCTGCAACCCTGTATTTGCAGTGTTGTCACTTGGATAAGGCATTAAAGGCATATCGGTCTAGTGGAAATTGGATGAAGGCTCTCGTGGTTGCTTCCCTCATGAAATTCGGAGAGGATGAGATCTTGCAACTTGCCCGTGAGCTAGCTGAAGAGCTTCAGGCATTAGGTAAGCCAGAAGATGCTGCTAAAATCCTTACGGAGTACTGCTCCGATATTGATAGTGGAGTTCGCCTCATGATTGATGCTAGAAAATCGGTAGAGGCATTGCGCATAGCTTTTTTGCACAGAAGAGATGATTTAGTTTCTCTAGTAAAGAAATCTGCTGTAGAATGTGCTGAGACACTATCACTGGAATACAGCGAAGAGGCGGACAAAGTTGCCAAGTACTTGACTCGTTACCTGGGAGTTCGTCAAAGAAGAATATTACTTGCAGCAACAATCAAGTCAAACGAGCAGCCAGACGGTTACCTTGATGATGAGACATCTTCACTAGCAAGCAGCGATGTCAGCGGAATGAGTGCATACACCAAAGGGTACACCTTTTACTTACCTCCACTCCACAAATCCTCTTCCTTTGTTTTCCAAAGTTTTCCTTTCGACCGGTAAACTAACTGTCTTCTTTCAGAACACTGAGGGGTACGAATTCTTCCGCCTCCACCAACACGCACACAAAAGGCAGAAATCGCCAAAGAAACAAGGGGAAAATCAGGGCCAGAAGGTTTGGCAAACTCCCTTCTTTCTCTTGTGTACATTTCCATTTCTTTTGTAACGTGTGGATGGTTTCATGGCCTGCAGCCCCGACGAAGAGACGGCACTTGTGGAGCATCTGAGAGGGATGTCTCTGAGCGAGGGAGCGAAAGACGAGCTGAAGTCTCTGATAAGCACCCTGATCATCATCGAGGAGCAGGATGCGGCCCGGAAGCTGCAGCGATGTTGCGAGAATTTCCAGATATCTCAGATCGCAGCTGTTAAACTAGTAGACGATGCAATGACTTCAGATACGATCGACGATGCGGCTCTCGATCTGGATCGGTACATCGCGGCTTACCAAAAGGAGACTGCCAATTCCGATGCATTCTCTTGGCAGTGCAAACTACTGCTCTGATGTTACTCATCCTCTCCGTCATCGGCACTTTTTTTTTGGTTTTGAATTTAAGTTTTAAAGTTTAAAATTTAATGATTTAAAGTTTAATATTTAGAAATTATATTTTATAATTTTTTTTAAAGATTCTATTTCATTACAGCTTCAAAATTAAATTCTGTTTCTTTTACAGATGAACGCAAAAACAAATCAATTCATTGATCAAAAGAGATGTGTTTGACCTGTAGTAAGTTGATTTATGACTCGTGCTTATGTGAAAATGAATATAAGTTGAGTTCATATTCACAAGTACAAGTTGACTTATCAAACTATCAAGTCGGCTCAATTGTCTTTATGTCTATTTTTAGGGGTCTCTTGAATCTTATATTTACCCATTTTTTCTTTAATTCATTTTTTTGTTTATAATCTATCTTTTTTTTTTTTACTTTTTTGTTGAATTGATATTATTTTCTTATTAATACCCTATGAACTAATTTAAAACCTCAGATTCAGATTAAAATCGTGATGATTCTATTCCATAAAAAATAAAAAATTCGATTTTTTTATAACAAAAAATACTTCGAAATTAATGTAATGATCCAATCTCTTTTTTTCTTGTCAAGTTTAATTATTAAGTCCAAGTCTAATACATTTAACACTAACTTTTCAAATTTTATATTTAGAATTTGAAAGAATTTCACTTTTATAATTCTCTATAAGTTTTCATTGCGATTTTTAAATCAATTTTTCTCCTACTTTATTTCTTTTCACTACTTGTAGATGGTTAAATAGAGGATAAATATGTTAGACAGTGAAAACATTTATGTCGATACCATCAAAATAGAGGACTAATGTGCTGGAGATGCCAAAGGAGCTTTTTCGACTTTGAATAAATGCTAATCATTTTCACTAGATTAGCATGGCCATTTCATGCATGACATGAAGAAAAATAAAATAATTTGTAAGCATTGTTGAATTTTGTATAACCATAATAAAGATAATCATACTATCAATTTTTTACATCATATTAAAGACGAATACCATGATCGAGATACTTCAAATCTTAGACAGCTAAAATTGCATGTTTTCAGTGATAATATTAGTTCCAAATTAACATTTGATTCAAATATAGTTGAAGTTGATTATGTGCTTACTTTAATTGCTAATAAAAAAATCTTTTTTAGAAGGTGATAATACATTTATTGTTAATTTTACAAAACAAATGTAGCTTCAATTCGCCAAGAATATTCTCACACCTCTAGTTTCGACGAGTGCCTTTGCAAGTACTTTCATTGTTAGTGGAAGAATTATTATTTTAAAGAGATCATGTTTGGCATCAACAACTTTGGAAACTTATATATCCTTAAACGATTGGTCGCAAGTTAACAACAAATTACAAAACTTGTTAACAAGTGACAAGGATGATTAAGACGTGGGTGAAAAGATAGAAATTGTTAATTAAGAATATAATGTAGAGTTTTTCCTTTTTATTTTTCTTAAAAACTTTTTTTAACTTCATAATTGATAATTATTGTCAATCCCAAGTTAGGATGAAGGAGGAAGAAAAACTTAAAAAATTTGATTTTGTGTATTCATATTCTTTTAAATTGATTGTTAGAATTATTTGACTTGCAACTGCTTGAAATCTTTTGGAGCTAATACTTTTGAGTTTGCATTAGGTTTGCTGATACATACACGAATCGAGTAAAATATCAACTTATGGTAGGTTAGACTTATCTGACTTAAATTGCACAAGTCGGATTCAAGTACACATCTAATTCCTCTAATTTTAATATTTGGATTAAAATAATATAAATATCTCTATTAATATATATATTGATAAAGAAGTTAGTATTAATAAAGAAGAAATAATCAAATTCAATGAAATATTAAAATATTAAGAAGAATCGATGAATAATAAAATTTATGTAACTCAAACTTGTCCAAATGTTGAATCATTTATGTGGACAAATGACATTAATATAACTATTTCACTTGATTATTATAATAAAAACTAAATAAATTTATATGTTGTGATGCATTTTAAAGATAATCATAGTCTTATTGATTCAGTTACACTATATCACATTTGTGTTACTTAACGAGCATTCAAAATTAAGAAAAATAATGCTTATCAATATTATATTGTATGTCGATAAATAAATATTTCCATGTATATTCTACATTCGGACTGAACCCAATCAAACAAATAGATATATGAAAAATTACCAAATAGATTCTACTCTATACTTATAAAGTAACATATAGATTATCTACTGTATACTCAAATTTGAAAATTAAAATGATTACTTCTTGATTTAAACAACTCCTTAATGGCAAGTGATGAACTGCAATAAAATGGTGATAAACATTTGAATAATGTTGAGAATATTGCATTTTTTGAAGAATTTTTAGCTTATTTCATGAGTCTTATGAGAAATTTACTTTTTTGAATGCTTGAACACTCTTTACTTATCAAGCTTTTGAACTTATGGTATTGAAGAATCACTTCTAATTCTTTTTCATTCTGAAGTATGGCTTCCGATTTCATTATCTTTCATAATATGGTAACAAGAAATTCATTCTATTGAGGATAGATTTGAATGAGTTTCTTTCTAAGTATCCAATTTTTTTAAATGTGAATTGTTAATTTATATAAATTAGAGTGTCATATTAACAAATTAACATAAAAATTTATACAATTAATTGTTAAAAATATGTAGGGTTACAAGATTTCAACAAATATGAGTATTTTTAGTATGATCATATACACTATATTTTAGATCATAAGATGCTTCTATATCTTTACTTTTTAAATATCTATAAAAAAATATCTAGACAAAATTCATAAACGATGGTATTATGAGAAAATAATGATAATTTTAGTGAAAAAATAATGATCATAAGGATATTTTGGGCTTTTAATTTTACAATAAAAATATTTTCTCTTTTTATATCATTATTATATATAGATGCAACATATATTTGGAATTGATATAATTATAAATGATTGGTTACAGTTATTATAAATATAAACAATTGTATTTGCGAAATTGACTATATTTTAGTTCCAAGTGAATTAGGATAAGATTGAACGTTATTTTTTAAAACAATTTGATATATATGTTGTTAGAAAAAACCTAAAGTTTGTAATTAATTATTGTGGATCTAAATTTTTGAAAACTTATAAAATGTATAGCTGTTTCACTCATTTATCTAGTGTTAATCAATTTTATGTATATTACATATGAAATAATAATATGAGCAAAACTGGTTTAAAGTCAAAAGAAATATCTGATTTAATTAGAAGAGCTACTTATATAAAAAATTAATTTGGATTTAACACAAACAATGAAATAACTTTAGATTAGATCTTTAAAAGCTTTTGACTATATGAAAAATATCTTATTTTGGGAACAATGACTACCAACAATGTTTAGGCTCTCAACATTGTTTTATGTGATACTTACACTATCATTAACGATAATCACAAAGTTTAATATACACAAAATATTTATATTTTATTAGTTATTTTACATATTACATGTTTTAGTTTATATGTAATTAGGGAATAGAATATTATCAAAATTATAAAATAGTAACATTAAGCATAAAAAATTATGTTTAGTGAAAAGATTAATGGAAAATATGAAAAATGGTTTTAGATTATTACAATACTTTACTTGTATTGTATGTGATGTTAGTATTCAAAAAGGTGAAATTAAATTAAAACCTACAAATTCATTGGAAACTTATAGAATTAAAGTTGAAAAATAGTAATGTAATTATGAAATTTGACAATTAGATCGATATTCATACAATTATACATAAAAGATAAACTAGGTATTTACATAAATTTAAACCCTTAACTAATATATTATTTTATGTGAAATTTTATCATAAGTTTCGAATAAATATAACCAACAAAGTGAGTAATTACTATCAAACATGCTTCTTGGTGAATACTTACAACTTTTATATATCTAATACGAGATAAATAAGAGTAGATTCCAACATCTTTTGATTTTCAATAGATTTAAAAGATTATATTTTGTTGTGAGAGAGATGAAGAAGAAATTTCAATACTTCTTACAATGTGTTTCTCACAATAAAATAATAATCTATTATCAAAATATTTTCTACTGCAAATAATTCTAAATTTAGGCATTCATCATATAAGATACATCATTGGAATCATAAATTAAACTCTTTTTCTATTGATCAAACCTCATTGTTACATCCAAATTTATCAATGCTTCTATCATTATACATAATAATTGCATCACAATCGCAGATAAGATAATTATCTAAAAAATCATTTATTAGTCGAATGTTACACAGTGTATTATGAGAATAGTACAGATGAAATAATTTCTTTTATATATAATGTTTTGATTTTAAAAATATAATTTATTCATAGAAAATGGATATCATATAATAATTATGTTGTATATTTATTTTATTTCAATTCATATTTTTCGATTTTGTATCACATTTTTTGATATGGTAAAAGATAAATTAATTTTAATGATAAGCTAAAGAATAAATGATAAGATAAAATACCTATGTGAGTTGTATGATGAAGTTAATTTATTGAGGAAGCCTATTAATAATTTATCTTATTGTTGAACAAAAATTTTAGTCTAAATGTAAAAAAAATAAAGAAAATAAATTTTTTATATCATATTTTATTTTTAATTATATATTTTTTACTTAAAATCTTCAAAAATATAATTTATTTATATAGAATCCACATTATAATACATATATTAAACTTTCATATTGTTTTAATTTTTATTTTAATAAATAATTTATTTATTTTAATCATTCTGACTTAAAGTCAATCAAGAGTCTCATTGGCAGCAGGTTTTTGATGACCCACGTATCCTTAAAGGTTTCCTATGTAAATTAATCTTGATGGAAAAGTTTTGAAATATATTTTATATTTTTGATAAATTAAATAGTTTATTTGTTTAACATAATTTATTATTATTCTTATTTATATCATAAGTATTTTTATTTTATATTGAATATATGTTAAAGATAAAATTAAATTATTCATGATTTTAATTCTATTCTTACAAAAGTATATTTCATTAAATTAATTTTTTTTCAAAATGTAAAATATATTAATTTTAATGTAAATAAAAGATAACCTTGAAATAAAATACTCATTTGTCTTATATAAGAATTTATTTTGATGTACAACATACATTAATAATAAAATTTATTATATAATAAAATTTTGTTATTCTATTTTATTATATGCTCTATATTTATTAATGAAATTCATTTCATTTTTTATCATTAATATAGTACTACAATTTTTTTTGAGAAAACAATGTCACATTTTGTTATTTTGATAAGTAAATTTTGTAATCTTTTTAAAAAGAATATTAATATATTATTTGATACAAATATAAAGTTATACATGAATAAAATCAAAATTCAATTAAATTTATAATTAAGGCTAAATTTTGTTAGTAGATTAAAATGCAAATGTAAGACAAGGGTAAAAGGTCGACCCATCCGTTGCTATTGGTATTTGGGGCATTTATTATGAATATATCTACCAAGACAGAAACTTCACTGGCCTTGGGCATGAGATGACCAGCGGGAAGAGCCGGACAGAAGATGTACAAAAATGGGGCCTACACAAGAACTCGCATCACGCCATGCGGCGGCTGGAATCTCATACTCATGCATCGGAAACTCAAACGAAAAGTGTCTGTCATCTGATGTTGATCCAGCGGCTGGAGTTTGACCAATCGGGTACTCCATCGCTGAGGAGGGGCTGGATCCGGTCGGGAGCTGGAATGGAGCCCGACCCGTTTTGGTCGCCGGAGAAGAATGGGGAGGGCAAAGGCGTCATTGAACACCAGTCCTGTAAATCGAAGGGGCATCTGGGGGAAGAGGTAGGGGCCGGGTGGTTTTCCACGGCGTCGATTTCTCGCACGAAGGGATGACGTGACAGCATCGCAGCCGTCCATCTGGCGGCGGGATCTTTGATGAAGCATTTCCGGACGAAATCTTTTCCTTCTTCGGAAAGAGAAGCGGGGATCTCCGGTACTGCGCTGCTACAGCCGATTTTGGGAAATAGAGTGGCCACATCGGCGCACCGCCACGCGGGGTATCCCGATGCCATCTCCGCCACCACGCACCCTAGAGCCCAGATATCCACCGCTGCTTCCTGTTCCACATCACAAACCATCTCCGGCGACATGTACATCGGCGTCCCCCGTAGCTCCCTCCCACCGCTCCCTGCCTGCTTCGCCAGCCCGAAGTCAGCGATTTTCACGCCGGAATCTGAGCACAAGAGAATATTCTGCAGTTTAATGTCGCAGTGGACATATCCCTCCTTGTGAATATACGCAATCCCTTCGACTAACCCTTTCGCGTAACGGCGGACCTCAGATTCCGGCAATCTCCGGCCATGGGAATTTTTCAATTTCTCCGCCAACGACCCCCAGCGGCGTACTCCAACAACAAGTTATACACCTTCTCACCGTTCTCCCACGAATAACTCTCACCAAAGCAACGAATAACATGCGGGCAATCCTTTAATCCCTCCAAAGTAACCTTCTCATTCTCCAGTGAAGCGAGTTTAGAAGCGGCGCAAGATTTCACTGCCATTAGCGGCGGAAGAAACGCGCTGCCGCCCATCGACATCGCCAGATCGACAGCTGCGAAGCTCCCCTGTCCCAATCTCTGTCCCCTAACCCACCCTTCCATTCGCATCAACCAGAAAAAGCTTGGGAAAAAAATTGCAGTGGGAAAGGGGGATCGAATGGGTGCTGGTTCGCCGCCTCTCGTTGAAGCGGAAACCGGAAAACGTGCGTATAAAGATCGGGCGGGGAATCACGTGTATGCTATCGCGGGAATTCCAGTTGAAGGAGACGGACGCTGTAAAATCTCCGTCAAACCTCCCAAATATAATAATTATAACATTTTGTATTATTCAATTAATATTTATATCATGAATAATAATTAAGGAATTTATAATTGAAATTATATTTAATAAATAAGAATTATAACTCATTTAATTAATAAAATCCATGCAATTCAGGATTTTAAAAAAAACAAATGATTTCAAGGATTATACAAATATTATAATAAATTACGTATTTATTAGAGAACAAATATAATTCTAATATACGGTATTTAAAAAATATAAATAAATTTATTAAAACACAGTAAAATATTTACATGATTCAATTAGTTAAATATCTTTATTATAAATATACCTCCATCACCAATCATTTAAAAAAATGGTTATTATCATATTAATTTCACATATCTAGGCAAAAAATTTTAATTAAGAATGACCAAATTTATGATATGCTGAAATTAGTATGTCTACATTTTGTACACCCATGGCCGATGCTGTCATTCTCCTCGTCATCATCCATTTTTATTAATAAAAAATATTAAATCCTAAACCTTAATTTATGGGTCAATTGGGGAACTAGCCCTCTGCAAAAAAAAAGTTTGCTGAATGGTCCTATCTGGAAATTCTTGGCTATTTAGCCCTACTTTTTGTAGTTATTAGTTAAATAGCCCAATTTTTAGTATAAATAAAAATAATTAATTATTGATTACGAAAAATAATAATAGAAAATCAAATATACATTTTATATACATTTATTTATTCATTAAATTTTATATAATTAATATATAGCTAAAAACATAAATTTAAAAATTTATAGGAATCGGCCGGCTTCACCACTCCATCCACCATCCCGCCACAGAGGTACAAGAAACGCCCCGATGGATTGGCGCAAGCACCATGAAAGGATCTGGAGACAGGTATCTCCCCCTTCAACTCAAGCCTTCTCCACATCCTGCCTATGTCTCCATCCTGTGCCTGCACCGAGGTAACATCAAGAATCCAAGCAAGGCGAAAATCAAATATACATTATATATATATTTTTAGCTATATATTAGTTATATAAAATTTAATGAATAAATAAATATATATAAAATGTATATTTGATTTTCTATTATTATTTTTCGTAATCAATAATTAATTATTTGTATTTATACTAAAAGTTGGGCTATTTAGCTAATACCTACAAAAAGTAGAGATAAATAGTCAAGAATTTCCAGATAGGGCCATTGAGCAAACCTGTTTTTTGGAGAGGGCTAGTTCCCCAATTAACTCAATTTTGGGTTTTTATAGTCTACTTCGCTTGGCCCCACCCTACTCTTAGACCTTAGCATCAAAATCAAGGGTGGGTCCAACCAATTCCCTATCGATCCCTCTTTTTTTAAAAAAAAAAATACCCACCACAATTAAATGTTTTTTATTATAAGAAAACAAAAACTCGATCTTTACAACTTCTTTAAAATAATGAATATTTCTAAATTTATGTGTGTTTTAGATTGAAAGCTATCCTATTTAAAATAAACCTGATTTTGAAGTACTTTTTAGGATTAAAATGAATTATGTTAACCTTCAAATATATGTTTTCCTTGTTTAGACCTACTCAAAATAAAAGTACTAATAGTGAATTAATAAGTCATTATCCAACTTTACTCTATTTGATCCATTTTGAATAGATTTAACTCAATGTCGTATGATTTATTGTTTGGAAATAATATCTTGAAAAATTATTGATTCTTTCGTGTTCTTGATGTAGTAATTAATTCAAGTGAAATTAATGTAATATCAGTAAACTTCTTGCTTTCATTTTCATTGTCTTTATTTTTTACATTCATGATCTCATCAACGGAAGTCAGCCACATTCCATCATGACGATCTACTATTAAATTACTACATGCACCTTCAATAAATTAGGGAAGGTTAGATCATTGCCTTTACATCTCATTTATAATTTGGAAGGTAAATCCTTCACTAAGTAATGGAGGTCATCTAACTGATCAAAAAATATTGTATGGTGCCTTACACACTTAAATCTAATATAACAAAATATACAAATCAACAAGATATGTGAAGAAAGTGACATTGTGATGTAGATGTTAGTAGAGTGGATAACTTCTACAACTCAATTCTCACAAACAAAATACTCAAATGAATTCAATAGAACAGTGTCATTGAAGCACAAATATCAAGTCCGTACTCAATCAAATAACAACACAGTATTAAAAATCAACAGAAAATGAATTGCTCCAAATGTGCTCAGAAATAAAATAGGAAAATTGAATAAACTCTAGAAAGGTTGGTACTTGCGCACCAAGTCCTCAAACCTTCTTTTTCGTCACATCTATTTGGCAAGGGAATCCTGACGTTTTGGATCTACCTCGTGGGCCAATTCAAGAAGACAAGGCTTGGGCTTCCTACATCCACATCACATTGTCTTATATTTATTTATTTTGTATCTATAAGAATAAAGTACTCCATTCCAAATTGTTTGTTTGATTGGATGGACCGGAGCCTGGTTACAATGGGCTGCCTTATCGTGAGGAGATTGGCCCATTTGTACTTGCACACTTAATTTAACAAAAAAAAAACTTATAAAAAACTAACCTTTTAAAATCCTAAAAAAACCGTGACTGTGGTGTAATTATGTATATAAATATTAAATATTTATATATCTAGAATTTTATTATCGAATATCAAATATTATATATATTTTATTATATTATAAATAAAGATATTAGTATCCTAATCTCAAACCAATTCTAAATAAGTTGAAAAATATTTCTTTAACGCATTTATTCTGATAAATGTTTTGGATGAAATGCGAAATTAAAAATGAGTTACTGTTTTTATTATTATAATATCCATTTCAATTATCTAAACGAGGGTGGGACGGAGGGAGGTCGTCGCGGTTGAAAGTAGCTGTGCGCTGGCGCGGCAACTTCGCCGATCAGTTTAGCAAATTTTGGAGCAGTGATCTGCGCACGACCAAGTAACCCAGCGGCGCCAGGAATGAGTTGTGGGGGAGTGCCTTTAGGGAGCGATTAGGGTTTTGAAATCCTCAATTTTCATACGAATTGGAAGGTCAGTTTTGGGATGCAAGTGCTTCCCCAACCAACCTGCGTTCTTTCTAGCTTCCTTTTTCAATTCATGCGTTTTTCATTTTTCTTCGGACGAGATCTGATGTTTATCTATAAGATTTTAAGGAATACGGCGATGGTTATCGTGTGTTGTGAGAAAGAAGTGTCCCTATTGCCTTGGTCTGCAGGATGAGTGCCTTGAGTGATTAGCAAGTTGGGAGGGGGAGGGGAGAGATACGAGGGGGAGAGAGAGAGAGAGAAAGGGAGAGAGAGAGAGGAGGGAGGAGTGAGGAAGTCAGTAGTCCTTCATTCGTTTTCTGCAGCACATGTCGGAACGGAAGCTTGTTGTAAGATTTTAATGTTCTTTTCTTTTTGTTCTAATGCGTTTATTCATCTTCTAGTAAGTGGTTCTGAATTTTTGTGGTTGTATCTTTTATAGGTTTTAGGAATTCCTTGGGAAGTGGAAACGGATGGACTTCGGGAGTACATGAGCAAATTTGGGGAGCTGGAGGATTGCATTGTTTTGAAGGTTATGCCGTACGGTTTTATTGATTTGACAAGATTATGCAAGCTTACATATTATACTTTGTGAATTCTAAGGCCACTGGTGAAATTTAGATAACTTTTTCATATGAAAGTGAAAATGACTGCTTTTGTTCGAACCGTCTTCTAGTGTGGAATGTAAGCTGAGAAGCATTCATGTGTTCTTAACAGGAACGATCTACAGGCCGATCACGCGGTTTTGGATATGTAACATTTGCCAATGTGGAGGATGCTAAGGTGATGCGTCTGCTTATTTCATTATATGGTTATGCTGTTTCTTTTGTTTATACCTTTTATTGAGTCAATTTGATAGTGGGCCTATTTTTTCACTTGGAACTCCTCTGCTTTCAGGATGCACTGGAAGGTGAGCATTTCCTTGGTGGCAGAATGCTGGAAGTTAAAATTGCTACGCCAAGGGTTAGTTTCTTCATCGTTTACATTTTTTATTTTGACCATCAGTGGTTGTCTTGGTAAAACTTCAGCCGATTCATCAGGAAGAGATGAGAACGCCATCCAAAAAAGTCACCCGGATTTTTGTAGCAAGGATTCCAGCATCCGTTTCTGAAGCTGCATTCAGAAAGTTGGTAGTTATTTATTTGTTAACCTAGTTTTAATACTAAACCTAAGTTATGCATGTGACATCTTGCTCTGTTCTCTGCAGTCATTTTGAGAGATATGGTGAAATAACGGACTTATACATGCCAAAGGTTTGTACATCTTTCTAGGTGTCTGATTGACTTGCTGCCATTTCTATTATTTCAGTTGGTTACGTAATTCTCAGGATCCCACAACCCGAGGCCATCGTGGAATCGGATTTATAACATTTGCAACCTCTGGTAATATTTTTTAATGATTTTATGGGTTTCGTTGTGAATTCCCTTAATTTCACGTGTTACTTTGAGAGAGTTGATGCATCACCATATCTGCATTTTTTCGGAAACAGGGTTTTTTAATAATACAATATGAATTAACTGTTTGAGTTTCATGTTATTTTGAGTATTTGTCACCTGGTGCTATGACGTGCTTTCTAAATTTTGTTACATTGGCAGATGCTGTGGATGATTTGATGGCTGAGACTCATGAATTGGGTGGTTCAACTGTGGTTGTAGACAGAGCAACACCAAAGGTACCTTATAAAATATCTTAGCAAGGAATCTCTAGCATATGTTTTTTGTGTTTTTTGCTTGATTTCTGGGGCACATCTGTTTTTGAATTAAAACAACTATTAGTTTTTTCGCATTCAGCACAAGATTCTGTAAGGTTTGATCTAATGGTTTTTCCGTGTGTCAAGTCCACTATGAAGGCTTTAATGGTCGTTTGCATGTTATGCACATTCAAGTTTGTAAATGGAATTCAGTGATCCTTTTGAAGTTGCATTATTTTTCATCACATGAGAGCACTTTTTATGTGCTGCAGAATGAAGATTTTAGGCCTGTTGGCAGGGCTCCACCCAGTGTGAGTGGATATGGTGCATACAGTGCATATATAAATGCTGCAACCAGATACGCTGCACTTGGTGCCCCCACCCTTTATGATAATCCTAGTGCTGCGTATGGGTTAAGTATGTTTCAAGCAGAACCAACACCTCTGTTACTATGTATATGATCACCAGGTATGATAATATGATCGCACATGTATTTATCAGGAGGGGGGCCAGTGCGTGGTATTGGCAACAAAATCTTTGTAGGCAGGCTTCCTCAAGAGGCCACGGTGGAAGATCTACGCCTTCATTTTGGAAGGTTTGGCCGAATTCTGGATGCTTATATTCCAAAGGTAAGGTGTATTAGTTCTTTCTTTCTCCATTTTTTCAATATATACATACATACGAAAACGCACACAGACCTCTTCTAATTGACAGCTCAGTAGATCAGTTGTCTTAACTTAGACAATGAACTCTCATGGCTCTGAACCCATATTCACAATTTGAGCTTATTCGTTTTATTTTATTTTATGTGCCTCTTTTTTAGGATCCTAAGAGAACTGGCCATCGAGGATTTGGTTTTGTAACATTTGCCGATGAAGGTGTTGCAGATCGTGTGGCTCGAAAATCACATGAAATATGTGGGCAGCAGGTTTATTACTGTTGATATTTGAAATTTTCATCCACTGCACCTACGAAAATATGTGTAATTTCAGACTACTAAGTACTTCTCTGCTACATTTCGAGATTAAGGTTGAATTTCACCGGAGTAACAAATTGTAAATTTTCTGTTTGTTTTTCCCTTCAGGTTGCTATTGATTCGGCGACACCAGTAGAAGACTCCGGTCATAGTGGGAATTTCATGAGGAACCAGCCTGAGCAATTTGACTTTGCGGGAGGACCACTCCGCCCCCTTATGGCAGGATTTATGGCAGCATGGATTTTGATGATGTAAGTTCGACTGTAATTTTGTTAAAACACAGTCCATTTCGAATGGCATAATGCTTACTGTCGTTGCCTATATGTGGGCAGTGGGGTTATGGTGTTGGAGGCGGTATGTTTGGTGGCAGACCTTCACGTGCTGATTTCAGATATAGGCCTTACTGACTGATGGCTCTCGGGATCTGGTTCTATTTGATTGTGTGTGTTTCTGATCTTTATAGCACTGTTCATGATGTAATCGCCATGTTGACTGCTGTTTATTAGTTGGTAACCCTGTTGTGTCTATATTATCCATTCTCTCTGGAGAGAGGTCAAGTTACTCATCGCCCTTGTACTTTGAATGATTGATTTAAATGATACGTGTCTCTTGAAGTTTGATCTAAAATCAGAGGCCCCAATGATTGATTTCACAGTGGCTGTGATCTAACATGTTGTGCTTCCTTTTTAGGACAGAAGCAGGAGGATGCAGGATCTCCATTGACAGCAGTTTTCTCTTGGGGAGTTTTTCGCAGGTTTTCAAATCCCAGAGATTCTGGTTTCGCTTATTGTATCAGTCTATTGGTGAGTTTATTGTTACAGAGTCAAGAAGGCATCGACAAGTATACATTAGGTGGAGTTTTGATTCTTTTTTCCAGCCTGTCTTCTGTGCTTCACTGACGTGGCACACCCGACGCGTTGAGGATCTCCGCCAGTTTCCCGAGCTTAGCCGCGAACTCCGGCGGCAGTTTCTTCGTCGGTTTATCGGGCCGGAAATCGAATCCCAGGGTGTCGGAGACTTCCTCGGAGCTCCACCCCGCTTTCCGGAGCGTGTCTGACAAACGGCCCGTTTTCAGGAGCAGAGCGTCGAGGGCCGTTCGATTGTCGATCATCACCATCTCGTCGTTGAACAATCCGGATGCTGCCACATCGACGATCTCCGAGACGTCGGATTCCGCCCACCCGCCTTCTCTGAGGACAGACCCGATGCGGCCCACATATTCATCGACCCATTTCGGTGTTTCGGATCTGTAAACCCGGTCGGGCGAGGAGGAGGAAGAGGATGACGAGTTCGAGCTTCTCCGGCGGCTGTCCGTGGCGGCGTCGCTCCAGAACTCCACCCATCGCGTTGTGCTTCTGCTGGAGGACGAATCTAGGCTCCCCCTTGAGGAGCCACCGGAGCTTCGGGAGCGGCGCTTGGTTACAGCGCCGCCGTCGTGGCAACGGAACTCACCGTCGAAGAAATCGGACAGGCCGAAGCCGCAGCAGTAAACCTTCTCCTCATCGACGTAGAAAATTGGGTTTCCGGCGAGGCAGGGGCTGCATGGGATGTAAAACCGATCGAATATAGGTATCAAAATTGGAGCCCGTTTCAGAGCATTCCGCGCATTTTTCAGAGCTCTCTCCGGATCCACTGGCTTCGGCCCCACGATTTCGCCCAGAAGGAATTCCGAGCAATTTGCAACGAAACCGAAGCCATCGGGAGATCGATCAAAGCCCGGAGGTGAAACCGAGATCGCCAGTCCGGGAATCCCGCTCCCACCGGCAAACCAGCGGATAAAACCGCCTTCAGATCCGGTGGAAAACTGAATCCGAAAACCGCCTCCGCTACCGCGAACTCCGCCTCCGTCAGCCCCTGTTGCACCGCAATGCCGCACTGTTTGAGATGGGTGATCACTTTATCAGCGAGAGAAGCAAACGAAAACTGACTGTTCATCGGCGTCGACGGCACAGACGCCGCCGCCCTCGCCGATAAACGCCGCAGTCCCGCCACGTGCCCCGGATTCATTCCGGCCATTCTCCGTTCCACGTCCACCATTCTTCGTTGAGGAAACTTCTTCACAGTTGAGACGGGGAGTGCCAGAAGCGGGGACGGGTGGGTATTTATAAGAGGGCGAGTGATGTGGCCCCCACACCCATTAAAACTTTTTAAATGAGTTATTAAACAGTTATGTATTAATAACCGCATCATGGATTGTCAATGCGCGTCTCCCCGAAGTCAAACTCAAATTAACATCTTTTTCTTTTTACTAAAAAAATAAATAATATCAGTAATTATGATCACAAGTCACCAGAAATGGGCCCACCCAACCATCCAGTACAAGCCCCCAGCTTGCTCAAATTATTAAATGGCGAGAATTCAAATTTCACACACGAAATGAATTCTGGCTCAATTATTTGCCATTAAAAATAATAATAATTGATATTACACGCCTGGCTTGTTCAATTATAGGCCGGGCGTATTTAAATTAAATAAAACCTCCATTATCTGTTTTTTAAGAAATGATGATTTGGCGCAATTATTGATTACGTATCAATAATTGACTGCATAATCAAGAACATCATCCAAATCATTGCTTTTAAAAAACTAAGGTCTGTTTGCTAGTCGTATTCACATTCCTAACGCACGTATGTATGTAGTGGGAACAAATAATGTATGTTTGGTAGACGCGTTTTTTAATACGTAAAACTCCTATAATCATGTTTGCTACTCCTATTCACATTGCTAGCGTACGTATGAATGTATTGTGAATAAATAATGTATATTCGGTAGACTCGTTTTTTAATGCGTAAAACTCCTATAATCATGTTTGTTAAATAAAATTCTGGTTTACAAGGATGAATTTATTTATTTTTTCATGTCGGCCTTTTTATTATTATTATCGCATATTTCATTGATTTTTTGTGTTTCATTACTTCATTCAATTGATTTTAGAGAAATTAAATCTTTACATATTTTGAATTTTAATCATGTGATGATTATTAGGAAACGACTCCGTACGATGCATTGCTGAAATTTCTTTTCCCGGAACCCGTAACACCGGAGGTTGCACGTTTGGTGAAGAGGAGGAGACGAGACGAGACGAGACGGGCGCAGCATCTCCGTGCAATGCAATGAATGATGGGTTAGAAATTGCAAGATATGTGGTGTTGGATCGCTGCTGTCACACATTTAATGAAGAATGTGATGCGACTGGGCGGCGTAGGGTTTCCGATGGGTGGGGCTGGTCGCCGGGGGCCGGAGCCATGCGCCACCCATGCTCCCCTGCTCCCCCGCCTTTCACTTAATGCAACCTCCTCATTCAAGTTGCGTGATGAGAGTGGATTGCAGTTGGAATACCAAGTGTCCATAGATGGAGCAAGTGTTTTCTCTACCATGTTCATGAAGAAAAAAATACATTTATTATCTTGTAGATGTAAACAAAGAAGCACCCGCGTGGGCATCCAGATACCGGGAGTGGAGTCCATGGGAAGTTGACAGGAAAGACGGCGAGATGGAGAGGAGCATGGTGATATCTGGACCTGGTAAGTTCATGAATCCACTTGCTGCTGCTTCAGGGTGCGCCAAAGTCTTGTCATCATGCGTGCGCCTTTTTAAATGAAAACTTGATTTCGAAGGAAGCATGAAGCATTAAATGGAATGAATGGGTTGTCGGCGATACCAGCCAGAGTCGACAACCACCGTGTGATTGCCGCCGGTGGACGCGTGCCCACCACCTGATGTGTCCCCCCCGCCCCGCCTTCACCTCTTTCACACTCATCTGGTTTTACGGTTACTGCTTTTATGAGGATTATTGCTGTATTTCTATTGGTGGCGGAGTGGCCCCCACTACGCAGCTCAGCTCGAAATTGGAGAATGGTGGCCATCGGAGTTTCTCCCACATTCGCCCTCTTATCTTCTTCTCAACGCCTTCCCCTCCGGCGATCTACTTCGGTTTCCGGGGTGGTGGCGTCCATGGGTTCCGGCGGAGGTGAGCTAAGAGCTAAGTTCCTGGAGTTTCCCTATGCGTCCGCCGCACAGAGAAACATGATGCTGGGGTTGATTTCGTCGGTGGATGACCGGCTCGGGTCATCGCTTCTGGGTTGTACTCTTCCCGATGACGTGCAACACTTCACTGCTGGCCCTGCCTCCGCTTCCCTTCAACTCAGACCTGGAACTCCCACTTCCCAGGTCCTCTTAACCTTCTAGTTCTCTAATTTGGGGGAAAATGATTGTTTCAGTGTTTGCAATGGTGGGCAAGTTTTGTGTAACCTAAGTTTGTGCCTTTGTTGCTTGCAAAGTGGAATCCACATGAATTTTAGAGTGGGTTTGGTTGTGGGGGCTTGAATCAGGGAACGCAAAGCTCAGATCTTTCTTTCTTGTGGTATTATACTACTGATTTCAGATTGATTTCATTCTGGAAAGCTGGATTCACTGCAAACTTCCATCTGATGGAGCACTCAACATTATCTCCCTCTCGGCCTACTTGAAGCCCTCAACAAATGCACCTCATTTTGTGGTGGAGCTCATTCAGGGCACCCCAACTTCTCTGGTGTTCATTCTCGATCTGACCCCCAGGAAAGATCTCGTTTCATCCCCTGGTTACCTCAAGAGTTACTATGAAGAAACGAACTTGGATAAGTACAGGCAACGACTTCAGACTCTTCCTGGTGTAAAGCCGTACATTTCTCCCTATCTGTATTTCCGAGCCCTCATCTCTCCCACAGCAATTGCTGTCAGCATTGATGCTGGAGCTGGGGATGCAGGAAATATGGAGGAGATCATTGGGGCACACCTTGAACCTATTGCCGAAGAGGTGCTGCAAATTTGGGTGGAAACCTGTGCCTGTCCGGATGGACATGCTGATGAGGCCGAAAGGGTATCATTACAAGAAAGGGATCGGGTTCTTAGGAAAAACACCGTCGATGTGGAGCTTGGTTCGAGCTTGCCAAGGATGTTTGGACAAGAAGTGGCGAATAGAGCCATAGAGGCCTTGAAGAAGTACTACTACGGTTAGGCATCCGATCGTTGCTTATACTGTCTGGCGACTTCCTGTGAAATAACTTGTATTTGGAGCATACAAGGAAAGCATTATGTGCATTCAAGATGTGAATATGACTCCACAACAACCAAACTCCAAGCCTTTTTTTTTTTTTTTCAATGGCAAGATCAAATACCAGGTCCGATAGCCCACTGGTTTTAAGCCGGCAGGTGAGGCCTCCGGCTATTCCGGGCATGTAGAGTGGGGGGGGGGGGGGGGGGGGGCGGGGGAATGTCATCTGGCTACACAGAAGACTAATGATCTCCCCACAAACGACAAAGATAGTCCAACAGTTGAATTACTATGTTTCATACCAACTCAGTGAAAACATGTGAAAATATGCTCTGTATTGAATAAAGCTCACCATGGAGCGTTCACCAGTTCTTTGAACCTCAGTGTGAAACTCTCCGCCTTTGACTTTGAGCTCTCTAAATCTCGCTCATATTCAAGAGACAGTTCTTTCAATGCAGCAAGTTTTTCTTCAAGATTGCGGATTTCATCTGCAACACGGAGATGCCCTCTCTGAGCTTCCAAGTAGTATCTAGCATCGGAGGCGCCTTCTGATTCGAATGCCAGTTCTACTAGTTGATGCAGGCGAGCTTGTATGAAGCCAACTTTGAGCCCCAGGAGTTCGAATGACCTCAGAGATTTCTCCCACAACTCAAAATCCTTCCTTGGGGTGGTCAGCGTACACCGACGTAT
Organism: Utricularia gibba; assembly: GCA_002189035.1. NCBI lineage: Eukaryota > Viridiplantae > Streptophyta > Magnoliopsida > Lamiales > Lentibulariaceae > Utricularia > Utricularia gibba. The sequence goes on along the minus strand of NEEC01000016.1, from coordinate 1,410,848 downwards.
GGAGTCGGCGATATTGACAGTCTCAACAATCATACTAGAAGCTAGCTTCCCGTACAGTCCAGGAAGAAGGCCGTCATGAAGAAGTGCATTCGCACTGCAGCACAGATCGTAGTAATGCTCACGAATGTGCTCGGGGAGATCGGAGTCTATGCATACTCCGTTCACCACAATGTGGAAGTCCTCGAAGCTTTTTATAGCCTTCAAGTTGCCGGATGATCCAGAGACTTTGTTGGAGTCTGGAACTTCGCAAGCAACCTCATATCTGTCACATCCTGGATGTTCATCTGGATGCAAGACTTGGGGCAAACCTGAGCCTTCTTGATGAACTTTTTGCTCCACTGTCAAGGTAAGAGTTTTCTTATGCTTCCTCTTCTCATTAACTGCATCAAGGCTGGCTTCTGTACCATGGTTTCAGGTGTAACATGTACCAGAAAGAAAGATGAATATTCAGGAGACTGCACTTGATGTATTCTCGTCAAGGAATTGAGAAGTTGACCCAGAGAACTAACCAGCTTCATCTTGCTTTATACGAGAATCCAAATTTAGAAGGCTAAGGGCGCCATCGACTTCATTCAAATCATTTGCTCTTATTATGTACACCTAGATATGAGCCACAGCGAGTGAGGAAATCTTGTACTGTACATGAGCAAAACAACACAGGCAATATGAAGAGGAAATTTAGTCCCATCTTCTCACAATCAAGAAGATAAGACTAACTTGGGAGTGACGGCACAATTAAGCAAAATCTGGTCTGAAACACTTTTCTGTTCTTATAGTGAGCATGGAAGATAAAGAGAAGATGACTTCAATCATGAAAAGGGGAGCATTGAATCATCACCTTAAGCTTGCAAGGGTTAGTCAACTGGAAGATTAGAACATCCCCTTCCAGCAATTTGTTTCCAGCAACAAATTTCCTCCATCCAGCACTTAGACCTGTCTTATGTGCAAATTTCCTCCATCCAGCAATTGCTTTCACTTTCAAGAATGAGTGTGGTGTCTTTGTTGGGCAAATGAACCCGGCAAAAAGGGACCGGAAGACCCTGCATAAATGTGGTGGAGGGAAAATCTCAAAAGACCGCAGCGAACACGAAATGTCAAGGACTGGTAATGACATACCATCCAGAAACAACTGCTAACATGTGATCTAACTAATGGTTTCATAAATGTTGGCTGGTCATTGCCTAAGCTTGATTGGACTTCCTCTGCTCGAATCACAGTTTCTGATTTCAACTGATTTGAAACGCTCGACCCACCCATTGAAGCATCTTCCTCTCTACTGTCCAAGATCAGAAAATTCTCATTATAAGAATCTGCAGGACTTCTCTGTAGTTGTTCTCACAGTTATCTGATCTGTCAACACTAACCTTATCCGTGATCCTCCACTGTCATGTGTACCCTGTTCTGAAAATCTCACATTATTGATCAAGAAAAGATTAATAGCTAAACCAAAATGATTCACCCAAGTGATTAATAAAGTCAGATTTTGAGATTTTTTCTTGGTAGCATGCTTCTTAACGCCAAGTGCCAAAGAAGCAACCCGAGTCCTTGTATTGCATGTAAACTTAATAGCATGCCATATTTTGTTAGAAAACTGCGAGCCAGAGGATTCTTAAGCTTTTCGAAAAGCTTAAGAAGGTGGGCATGCATGCAACAGTGACCTGAATAACTTCGTTACTGGTCGAGTACACAAACTGGAGGAAGCAAAGTCAATGTCTGGGCAGTAAGCGCAGAGGAAGAAAAGTGTTTAATGATAGCAGGAGGCAAAAACATGGCGATCGCGTCAGGAAATGAGCGCGATCTGGGTAAACCAAATCTGTGCGAAACAGTACTGAAGTTACTCACGATATTGATCACTCGAAAGAAGCGAAGGAACTAACTCTGTGCTTGAAAGCAGACGGTTTTTTCTTCATTCTCCGAGGAACAGGCGGAAACTCGTCGACCACCTCCTTCAGCTTCCTCTTTCTCTTAACCTAAAACCCAAGACCCAGATCTGATGCCTTTCCACCTCGAAGATAAACAATAACGCTAGCATCAAATCACAAGCCCAGAACTCACGGGGACAAACAGGGAGTCGGAAGCAGAGAAAGGAGTCGCGTCTAGCAGCAAACGGCTCTCTTTACCCTCATCATCTTCAGAGATGACGGGCATCACAGTGTCTTTCATTTCCTTCTCCTCCAATTCTTCCCGCGCAGTCTTCTGGTCGTCGCCAGGGCGCGTTTCCTGACGTTGATGCACGTCTTCCAGGTTCATTTGTTTCAGAAATCAGGCAGTGTATGGTGATCCTGCAGAATTAGAGCGAGACAGGAGCAGTTAGTTCGGTTCAAGCACTCCAGAAGAAGATCAGCCAAATTGGCCAGAAGAGCAAAAGGGCGACAATTTCAGGAACCAGGAACACACGCCCCGACGGGCTTGACGCTGGTATTAAACGACAACGCCCGACGTCGTTTCGCATTTTTTTTCCAGGGATTTTTTAAAAAGCCGTCTCCTACATCCCATAAACATTCACATTCCCATTTTTTACTGGGCCAGTGGAAACAATGGCGCTGATCCAAGCTTCCACCATTGTTGCCTTCAGCCGCCGGTGCAGGGGTTGTCCATGTTATCTCCATCGAGTTCCTTCCGCCGCTCGCCGATCCAAGAACGCCAACGCCTGATCATCCCAAATGAAAAACGAAGAAATTTCCGGTTAAAAAGCAGTGCGTCGCGACGAGGGGCAGCATCCACAGTGCAGTGCGTAGCGACAACTGGAGAGTGGGAATGGAAGATGGGTTCTCAAATACTAATTCGGTATGGCCCTGTATAACCGCTTCGGTTGTATAGATTCATGATACAAATTGAGAAAAAGTACAGTGATTCGTGACATTCAGAAGGTGAGGGATTAGACATGTACACATAATGATACAGGGGACCAATTCCAGCGATGAACTCAAAAGAATGGTGTCCTTCTCTTTAGGATCCACACTCTAACTCACCCATTCGACGGTGGCCGGCATCGGAAACCTGGGATAAGCTCCGGTTCTCTATCAGAAGCCACCCCACCCGGACAGATTTGGACTTGAGATGATTACAGGCGGGACATTGTACTTCAGCCTATTGCCTTCACAGTTTTCCATCTGTTTCGAGTTTGTACTGGTGTTGGATTCATCGGTGTCCATCAGACAAGAGGAGGACGGGAAGTATGGTGGCATTTGGGGGGGCATCAATGAGCTTTAGCTAGAGATCGGCTTGAGACACCGTGTAGCAGCTTGATGAATCCGAGGAAGCTGAGTTTTCCATCGGTGTGCCTGATCCAGTCATGGAGGACGGCATGGACTGGGAGAGAAGGACCAAGTCCGAGCTCCTGAAGAAGAAAGATGTGTTAGGAAGGAAAACTGGCGCTGGGAATGAAAACAACTTAGTGTAGATTGGATATGCATACGGATGCCAACTCCTCGATCATGATGGTTCGATTGCCCTCTTTCTCGAAGATTTCATAGGCGCAGCGAGCGTGCTGCTCCCATCTGTCAAGAGCCTCAAGCTGATAAACACTTGATGCTGCAGCACAAAATTCCTCGAAATCCATCCTTCTGTACTGGAGTGCACTGAGCTGCAGTGAAACAGAAATAACATTGGCATCCTTGAGATGCTAAAAACAGCAGAAGACTTGTTGTCAGGGACTGGAAACTTACTGTATTCAGGTAATCAAATATGCGTGACTCATTCATTGCATCAGTGGCATTCTTCTTCAAGGCCTGGATAAAAACGAATTTGTTACCAAGTTTCAAGTTTCCTGCCATGACATATATCTAAATAATATGTACGCTAAAAACGAACCCCTTTGATAGTATCCAAATTTATGGTGCCATTGTTGTTTGGCTCCAAATGAGCAAACTGATGCTTCAAATAGAAGAGTTCATCAACTGTGAGAGTTTTCGACAGAGCCTGTGTGGTTCCAACTGAAGCAGTTAAAGATGGGAAGAAATGGGGAGAGCAAAAATGAACCGAAACAAGAAAAACAAAAGACGTACCCTTAGTGCAGCTTTGCGCAGAGGAGAAGACCGCATATAAGCTTTCATAAGCTTAAAAATAAGTATGTCCAACGGCACTTTTATGTCATGAGAATCTTTAATCCATGGATGACCTGCAATAGGAATGGAGTAAGGATTTTCAGGTAAAAAGTCACTTCTCTTTCACTGCATAGAGACACTTACACATGGCCTGTGCTGCAGTCATTCGTTTCCTTGGATCCTTATTAAGAAGTCGCTTCACAAAGTCCTTTGCCTCAGATGACAAGGAAGGCCAAGGGTCTTCATTGTAACTCGGCTCAGCTTTTACAACAGCACGAAAGATTCCAGACTCTGTTCGAGCCCAAAAAGGGCGGCTTCCACAAAGAAGTATATATGAAATCACACCAATACTCCAGACATCAGCCTCTGTACTATATGCTCGACGCAAAACCTCTGGAGCTACATAATAGGCACTCCCAACTATATCATTGAGTCTTTCATCTGAAAATAATTCGAGCAACTATGTATTGTAAGAAAGCATGCATCGGCTGGAGCTATGTAATGATCAATAAAACAAACCTGGTTTAACGAAATCTGATAAGCCAAAATCTATAGCCTTCAACAATGAGTTCTCTTCCTTGGATGCGAACAAGAAATTCTGATAGATCAAAGAAATTTGCACAAGGTTCAATTTTAAGCAATTCATAAAATCTTCAAAGAATGCAACTTACAGTCACCAATCCAAAACCACTAACGGAAAGAATTCCCTACAAACTCTCACCTCAGGTTTGAGATCACGGTGCACAACACCTTGGAGGTGGCAAAATGAAACGGCATTAAGAATTTGTATCATGACAATCTTCGCATCATCTTCCATGTACTTCCCTCCGCTGGAACATAGACAAATAGAGTGGTCTCTTGTCATTAAACTTAATTCATAGAATCAGCATGCACAAATTTAGTAAGGTCCTGTAAACACCATAAAACAATTACCGAGAAAGAATTCTATCTAAAAGTTCGCCCCCCATGCATAACCTGAAATATCACAAACAACAAAAGGCATCAAGAGCAAGTCTTTGAATCATTTTATGCAAGATAAAAAATGAATAGCCCAGGTCCTCATACGAAAACTCCAAGTGTCCTACAATATTGGAATGCAAAGCTTACTCCATCACGATGTAGACATTGTCATGGTCTTCATAAGCATCATAGAATTGTATAAGATTGCTGTGTCCAGTCAAAGCTCTCAATATTTTCACCTCCTTCCTTACATCTTCAATTGCAATAGCGGTCGTCATCTGACAAGAGAAACACATAGAAGTGAGTTTACATCAGAATGAAGGATCTCGTTACTTCTCGCCTAACGTTAATGGGTTTCACATCAATGTAACTTCCTGGCAACCAGTCTATGAGGTATCGAGAACACTAGTGGGTAACCTTTTCCTCGTTAATTATGGGTAACCGGGGTAGTTCAATTATCAACCAACTACAGTCAATACTACTTGTAAATCATAGAATCATGACGAATGTCAGATGAGGAAAAGTAACAGATCAGAGATAATAGTCAGCCAAGTTAGAGAAGCGAGGAGTTGCTGCAGGAAAAAGAGGCGTATTAGTGCATACCTTCGCTTTTGGAATAACCTTAACTGCAACTTCTTGCCCCTTAAGCTCCCCCTTCTTGAATTTCGCCCTACACGTAAACCCGAAATGCCCCCTCCCAACTTCCTCTCCCAAATCATACTTGTCGTAAAACTTCTTTGAGAACCCAAAGCTTTTATCCAACCCCGCACCCTCGTTAACCTCCTTTCCCTCAGGTATGGACGCCTCGTTTGGCTTCACGGATCCGTGGCGCCTAGCCAGCAGCGCCTTTATATGCTTGGCTGGAGACGGAGGCGGAAACTTGAAAATTTTCCTCGGCGTGCTAAAAGGAGATCTTGCCGGCGATTTCATCGAAAACAGATAGTGAGCTGGACTAGGGCTGTAGAACGGGAAAAACGGCGACTTTTTACACGATTCAAGATGCTCCCCATTGTTCTTCTTCGGCTCTTGATCACCTGGAATCTTACTTCCATTAACATCATTCTCCAACACGAAAGAACTGTCCTCCACCTGCGATCGCGCTGCTATCTCACCTGACGACCGAGAAACGGGTTCGAGAGAAGGCCTGTCTTTCGCCTTGGGCTTCGAAGTACAAGCACCCATTTTCGTTTCACCACGGAATAACTCAAAAGTATCAGTCTTTACTCCTTCGGAGCCTCTGGCGCACACAACCACGAATCAATCAGCACATCGCCACACGAAATCGGCTCCCAAAATCAACCTTTCAGCTCAGCTACCCTCCTGCTTCCACCTCAATAACCCAGGCAAATCAGCTAAATCCCCAAATCTTCAATATTGAAAAGAGCTCCTAGTGGGCTCTCTCTTCAAAATCGAATTCCTAGGCGAGAGAGCAGAGAAAGTTAAAGAGGAGGGCCAGGAGAGCAGGAATCCGCGTCGGAGCTAATAAAAAGCAAATGGCGATTGATGCTTTCGCAAAAGACCAGGAGAAAAAGCCTACAAATGAAATAAGAATTTAGTGGGAAAAGAAAAAGGAAGCCCCACAAAGCAGAGTTCAGAGAAATAATTATCGCAAGGGGGAGGGGAGGGGGGTCCTTCCTGTACAGTGCCCTTGAACTCTACGTGGCAATCAGCGTAGCATAGTCTGAGTTTTTTTCTCTTTTTCTTACACAGATGTCCAATCGCAAATCCGCAATTCACTACTTTTTTCCCAGAAAATAGTAAAAACAAACAAGAAAAACAAAAGCAACATATATCATTAATATATCCCCTTATTGCAGAGAAATAGAAGAAGCAGATCAATCACTTTCACTTTTGCCTCTTAAGAACTAGCAACATTTGGAACTAGCACGAATTACCCCCTCCACCAAAGCCTGAATCCAAGAACCCTGCCTGCTCCAAATGACTAACATCATTCCATAATTTTATGCCCCATTCATCATCTTCCCAAATGTGAAGTACATTCACAGATGCATTCAGAATCTTACACCCAGGGCGAACATGAGGGGAAGCTCTTCTTCGGAGTGCTTCCATGGCAGCGCCATGAGTAACCACAACAACTCTGTCGCCGATATGTTTCTGAGCTATGCTACTCAGTGCGGATGTACATCGATCATAGAGTTGGTTAAAACTCTCGCCACCACCCTGCATTGTCCAAAAACATCATTCGAGACTATATAGTGAGTTTAACAGGATGGATCAAGGGCATCGAGAGCCACAGAGAATGGGGTATACTGGTATTTCTTTATCATCGCTTTTAGACAACAGTGCCTTATAGGCCCGCGGATGCACTTTGGAAGCTTCACGAAAGAAAAGACCCTGAAGATCGCCAATATGCCTTTCCCGAAAATTTGAATCCTTAGTTACCTGATACACCATGGATATAATAAAAATCTCCACTAGAAAGATCCAAAAAACGTTAGCGGAGACAGCATGTAAGGATGAGTTTTAACTTAGGTTCTGCTATCTAAGATTCAACTTAAAAAAACGAACTTGCGGCATCCTCTATCCATACATTAAGTATCCCACAAAATCTTGCTATCGTTTCAGCAGTGTCAAACGCCCTTCTCAAGTCAGATGAGTACACCGCTGAGATTCTAGATTCCCTTGCAAGCCTCTCAGCAACCTTATGCATGCAAAATCAAAAACCATATTGATGCTTAGATGAGTTGCAGCACCACAATTACTAAAGAAGATTCACCGCAATAGCTTGCTGCCTGCCAGTATGGTTTAATTCAACATCGAGCTGGCCCTACAATTACAAACCAAAAACCAAGCAGATTTTAGTATACCAAGAGCCTTCCAGAAAGACATTTGAGCGGCAATCATTCTTTATTCATTCCTTCACAATAGCAGCTCCAGCAAACGAAATGCTCAAGTGCCCATAAAAAGAAATCATCATCATCAGCCAAACAAATAGAAATCATATTCCCCTTAACAATCCAAGATAAAAAAACACGATTAAATCTACAAAAGAAATAACCTTTCAAAAGTTTATCTACACACCTGAAATCTCTTCTCACGGTTCCAATCCGTTTCACCGTGGCGAATTACAATGATCTCAGCGTACTTTGATTCAGGAGGAATCACGGTTCCCTGATCCGCGCTCACCAACCGATCGGGAACAACCCTGCAGACTACTGGAACATCCGATTCACGAAACCTCACAGCCAATTCATTTTCATGAAAAACAGCATCAAACAATTGAAGTTCATGTTTTTCACTCTAAGAGTAAAATGCGTAAACAGACTCTGATCGGATCCCGCCATGGACGTCTGATTCGAAGCCGGGACGCCGACTCTGGAATTAGTCAGTAAAATCGAAAATTCCCCCAATTGCCCGTTACCATCGAAAACAGAAATAATCAATAAAAATCATTTTAATTAATTTAAATTTATTTGCATTTTCTGTAAAAAAATAAAAAGTTTAATAAAAAAACAGGTGGATAACGCTTAGTTGAAGTATGCGAGCTGACTTGTCATAGGTCAATATTTACATTAAGGTAGCCTCATTAACTTAGGCCTGAAAATTATAACGCAAGCGAATAGTTTCTTTAATTATATTATTAATTTAATAAAATAATAACTTAAAATTATTTTCGCACATCAATATATTTAGAATTTAAAAATATTTATGTATTTACAAATCCAAATTTGCAAAACATAAAACTATGGTAAAATGACGTAAAATTTTAGATTTATGATGGATATTATACATTACTCATGTTAGTAGTCAAGAAACATTCTTAGAACAAATTATAGTAATATTTTGGAAAAATTTTAAAACCTATTTCTATTTTTTAGAAATAAAAATAATTTTATTCTAGAACAATTTTAAAATTATATTACAAAAGTTATTTTTGAAAAAGTAAAGAATTAATTAATTTTATTTATTATTTCTATTTTTAAAACATAATTTTGAAAAATAAAATAATTTTTAAAAATTTTCCAGAAAACTGATTATGTTTTCGTGCATTATTCACTTTTGATGTAATATCTTGCAAAAAATGATAATTTACACTACTCAAAATATACTGTTTCAAAATTCATTCCAATCCCTTCTAAATATCAAGCACTCCCATATGATCGCAAGTTTGTCTACCATGATTTCTTTTTTCTTAGGATTTTTTTAGTTATCAATTTTTTATTCTATAGTTAAACAGATTAGTACCACATTATCCCCAAGTAAACTGAGAAAATCAACACCCTAATTTGAAAAAAAAGGCAGGCTTGTTGGTTGGTGGCTGGAAGTTTTAGAATTTATTGTGATATTAAATGGATGCTGATGCCAAATTCGAATTGGATAAGGGAAATTTCAAATTGATTTGGGGTTGATTTCAAGAGTGAATTTAAGGTTAATTTTAATATATATTTGATTTGATAGTTTAATTAATAATATATTTGAGTTATTTGTATGTAGATAAACACGTATCATGTGATTGAGATCAAAGTATGTTGATGCATAAATTTTACATATATGTATGTAAAATAGTATCATATTTGATAGATATGTTTAAAATAAGTAATGTAAAAATTAAGTTGTCTAACGAAAATCAGAATCAACTTAGAATGTTTTGTAAAACATTTGTACATTGTTAAATTAATATATCAAAGCATATATTATTAATAATACATGAATATTTAAATAATAAAAACAATCTACTAAATACACCCTTATAGTATATAAAAGGTTTCTTTATATTAAATAATATATATTTATCATGTTTGATAAATATTGATATTTAATATTGTGAATTAGGGATTCAATCAATTTTTTATTTAAGTGTTTATTCATAGTAAAACATAATATGTATGATATTATATTTATTATTTCAGCAAAATATGTAAATATATATTATAGATATTTTAGTAATATTATAACTTTTTTATAAAAAAAGCAATGTGATGGATAATCATTCTTTGAATAATATTTATTACAAAAGATAGTTTTAGAGTTGATTCCGATTTGGGATCCCAGATTTATAACAAATTAGAAACCCTATATCCCTAGTGGGGGATTTCCAAGTGATCTGAGCCATCGCCATTGACTAGCATCATTCCAAATCCAACATGCTCTTCTGCTGCCCATTATATTAAGTAGTGATGAAGAGAATGGTGTCACAGGACAAGAGAAATGAAGCGTTTTTGTACTCATGTTTTCTTGCTTCTGCTGCTTTTCCATGTCTCCGGCGGTGAGTCCGGCCGGACGCTCTCGACTGTACTCAGCATCGACGGTGGGGGCATCAGGGGCATCATTTCCGGCGTGTTATTGGCCCAGTTGGAGTCACAACTCCAAGTAACGTAAAATGAGTTTACTGAACTATGGATAATCTTCTGCTGCTCAAAGTTCTGTACTTGCTGCAGCAACTTGATGGTCCCAGTGCCCGAATCGCAGACTACTTCGACGTGGTGGCCGGGACGAGCACCGGCGGCCTGATCACGGCGCTGATCACAGCTCCGGGAACGGATGGGCGGCCCATGTTTGCTGCGCAGGATATAGCTCCCTTCTACATTCAGGAGGGTCCCAATATATTCCCAGCCAGCGAGTATGTTCCCAACACTTTGATTACCGGTTTTTGTTCCGATTGTTTTGGAAATGACAACGGCGTGGTGTCCACAGGCGCGACGATTTCATCAACATGATATTTAACGCTCTGAGTGGACCGAAGTATGACGGCGATTACTTGAGGTCGCTGGTGCAGAAGCTGTTAGGAAATATGAACGTGAGCAGTGCGTTGACTGATGTGCTGCTTCCGGCGTTCGACATCAAGCGCATGAAGCCGGCGATATTTTCAGCCTCAGATGTAAAGAGAGACCCTTCACTGCTTAATTGAACAGATGCATAGAACGTGTGTGTACCAACTTTATCTTGCGCAGGGGAGGGGAATCCGGCCATGAACGCGCTTCTTTCCGACGTCTGTCTCGGCACCTCCGCCGCCCCGACGTTTCTTCCCCCGGTGTACTTTCAGACAGTCGACGCCCAAGGAAACACGCAAGACTTCAATCTGATCGACGGAGGCGTAATGGCCAACAATCCTGTGAGTGTTTCACTGTGCAACACACAGAGTTCCTTAGTTTTCTTAAAAAAAATAATTCTTTGTTTCAGGCTCTGTTGGCTGTTACTCATCTTGCAAAGCAAGTTACACTGGATCCGAGCAAGACGCTTCTCTTATCACTGGGCAGCGGCGCGGCTCAAGAAGAAGGCAAATACACTGCAGATGAAGCCTCAAACTGGGGGCTTATCAGTTGGGTCTACTACTTCGGATCGACCCCGCTGATCGATTTCTTCATGGAGGGCAGCTCCGACGTCGTCGATATCGCCGTCTCCACCATCTTCCAGGCCGGCGGAAACGACGACAACTACCTTCGCGTCCAGGTGCAACACATTTACGATGAATTCAGTGTTCACTACTAGATTCTCAGAATGACAGAAAACTGATTCGCAATGTTTGACTGTGAAGGAATTCAACTTGGTCGGAGACACCACACAGATAGATCTTTCCACCGCCGACAACATGCAAAACCTTGTACAGATCGGTGAAAGCCTGCTGAAGGAGCCGGTTTTGAGGATGAATCTGGAGACCGGTCTACCGGAGCCAGTTCCAGGGCAAGGCACGAATGCCGATGCTTTGGCTCGGTTTGCGCAGGCACTCTCCGACGAACGGAAACGCCGTCTCGCCGGCTGATTGCCGCGCTGCATGTGTTACGTTGGAATAACTCAAATAAAAACAGCATGAGAAGCAGCCTTCTCCTTTTATAATACACTCTAATAAAAATAAGATAAAACATTTTTATTTACATAAAAAAAATAATTATGTTCTAAATATTTTTTAAATATAAATACTAAAAAGCATTGAAAATAAAAATATCATATAAAAATGTATAATTTAAATATCCTAAAATTGGTAGATATAAAATCTCAATTTTTTGTAAATTTTCTTCCACTTAATGCCTTGTTTAATATGAATGTATACTATTGGTTTATGATGTATTTAATAAAATTCTGGTATTTGATATGTAGGTATAAATATAGTCATATATTACTTTGGCATATATATGTATATTTAAGGGAGGATTGTACCTATGTATTTGAGTATCTAAATCCAAATAATATAAATTTATAAAAATGTAAATCAACTAACCAAGTAAAGCATAATAGTTGTAAATAAAATTCATATTTTATTTATAAATATAAATATATTTAATATCAACCAAATATATTTTCAATATATTGATTTGTTATTGTATCCACATTTATTGATAAATTATAATTTTACTCATGATCATCTAGTTTGCATGAAATATTTGTTATTTATTCAATTCATCTTACATAATACGATATACAATATGATTTTTATAACATTTTTTTTATTTTGGATGATATTATTTGTATAAAATCGGTACTATATATATAGAGAGAGAAAAAAAGCTTATTATATCTGAGTTATCATGTAGTGTAACTTTTTAATTTGCATTAAAATAAACACAAGAAATTGAATATCTCGAAGATTGATTATGATTTAGGAAATATGGGAATTTGGATAATGTCAACAGGATACGCGTGTTTAGGAAACCTCTTTGGATACGCACGTTGAAAACTGAAAAGTATAAAATCTGAAACAGAAATCATTTCGTTTTGTTTTCCTCAGGGATTCGTGTCTTCCCCGGCTCCGGCGAAAAGAAGGGGTCTGCAGAGCAGTGCGAACAATCAGGTGCGTTTACTTCTTGCTGAATTATGCAATCTTTTGGACTTAGAAAGTAATAGATTCTTGTTGTCCAGTTGAATCGCAACAAACAATGCCGCAGAGCGCGCCGTGCGCCGCATGCAAGTGTCGACGTCAGAAATGCACGGAGGAGTGCGTTTTCGCTCCGTTCTTCCCGCCGGATGATGTTAATAAATTCATCACCGTGCACAAAGTGTACGGCGCCAGCAACGTATCGAAGATTCTCAGTGAACTTCCCCTCTCCGATCGTGGACACGCCGCTGAGACACTGGCCTACGAAGCGGAATGCCGTGTCAAGGACCCGGTCTATGGGTGCATTGGGAGAATTTCCGTTCTCCAGAAACGGTTACGGATGGTTAAGATTATGTTGGAATCATATAAGCAGGAGTTGTCCGCATATATTGCTCTAGATCCAGAGGATGATCTCCTGCAGCCGCAGCAGATAGTGATGAATCAGTCCAATGAGCTGCAAATGTTCATGAGTTTGAACCACCAGTGTCAAGAGCAGATTCTTGTTGCTCATATGGCTGAACAAGAGACGATACTTTTCACAAGTCGTCAACAGGAGCAGCATTATGCCACCTGGTTTGATGGGAATGCTGGTTATGATCAGGTTCAAGGTGAGTGCAGGGGAAACCTGGTATATGATCAGACGGCTCAAGTACTCGACAATTGCGACACGGCAGGACTGCAAACAGGAAACATTGGGCTTGATCATCACGACCAAGGTATCTCAATTCAGAGTGCGGTAGAGCTGGTGTTCGATTCAACTGCGCCGTCACTGAATCATCACATTCAACCGGAGGAAACGAAACTGTATCCCTCTTGCTGGAACAGGAATGATACCATCCCTGGTTTCCAGAGTCACCTTTACTGTGAACCGGATCAGACGGTGCAGCAGCAGTTATCCCCACCAACACCATCACCTTCGTACTACCATCAGCAGTTTGACTCGGAACTGGAATAGGTGTTGGTGGGAAGTATCGATGCCCGCCGCTTCATCAGGCATCCATCTTGGTATTCTGCTTTTTTTATTAGTTTATTTCCCCTCTTACTTTCAAGATATTTTTTTGTTGTACATATAAAAGAATATGAATAAAAAAGCGAAATTTGAATATCAGTCACTAATCATACACTCGAGGGAGTACAGAAAAAAGGGTAGATTCTACATACATTTGATCATTCTGATTCTATTGTGCCAAATGCAGCTTTCTTCCTAGAGGCCTGAACAAAACTCATGCTACCTTCTGAGGATTTCCTGCTAGCAACAAGAATCCAAGATGGTTGGGTGCCCAGTGTGTGCAAAGAAACAGGGGTTGTAAACATCAAGATCTAGGAATGTGCGTAACACTCAACTGTGTAAAGTGATGGCTACAAGGCAACAAATCTAACAAGTAGACAAGAACCTAGGAATCATTTGATCCGAGGATTGTATCAAAAAAGAGCAGTTGAGAGATTCGAAGTGCTTACGAAACCATGGCAATCATTGCTCTGTCTTTGCGAAATGTGGAGTCAAGAGTTTTGTTACTGTAAATCCACAAAAGGTGTCTACATTAAGAAGCTCTTTCAGCTTCTCATCGCATATGATCTGCCTTTTGTCTGATGGATCCTTCAGTAGAATGGAACATCTTTGAAGTCAGAAGACAGGGACATTCCATTCTCATCGCATATTAAAATATACCTGTAAATTGTTTGACTTGATATACTCCCAGATCTTCTTAACTACGTCAGAACGCGGTAATGCATGCTCTTCTGTGCCCAGAAACTTTACTAAAGCATCAGAAAGTTTGAGAGGAACGAGCAAGTTTGAGTTTCCAACTCTCTGCTGCTTCTTCTTCCTCTTCGGCTCGTCTTGGTCTGAACACAAGAAGAATGAATGATGGTCATAACAATTTACGACAAGTATTAAGGATGATAGGGAGGAAGTAGTCCAGCGAAGGAGGCAAAACTTAAGCCTGAACGGTTTACCAGCTATAGAACAATGGAGTAAAGTTACTACCTTCTCTTTCATGCTTTGCTTGTTTCTCCTTTGGTTTGGAAATTTCTGAAGGCACTGGTGGAATACAATTATACGGGAAAAGCAGTTTAATAACAAACTTCAACCTTCAAGAAACCAATGATCACATGATCCATCCGATGTCAAAGCAACCTTAAGGGAGGAGTCATACCAGGACCATCGGAGTCCAAAGGCCAAACATGATTCGAAATGGCTTTGTTCATTTGGAACATATCTATTGTGTCAACACCGAAAAGGCTCCGCAATGTATCGTCACAAACAATGCTTCGCCGATTGGATGGATCCTGCAAATTATGCTCCTTGATGTATGCCCACAGTTGCTTCACAACCTGAAACATAACTAGGCTAATTATGCTTTGAAACATGCTTCAGATAGGCGTCTCAGTAAAAGAAACTACAGTGAATCATACCCCTGTCCGAGCCAACTCCGGCACGCCAGTGAATTTTTGAAGCTCTGGGGAAAGGCGGCATAATTTGGTGATTCCACCACCTCCCTTTTTAACTTGTTTTTCTGTGGACCTGAAACTCACGTATGCAAGCTGAAATTACTCTGGCGTATGATGAAACAAACAATCGCATAAGCCCCAAAACTGACAACGCAAAAATTCCTGGCATTTTACATAACATGTACTCAATTCTTGACCAAAGTTGGACCATTTTTACAACTGTGTAAATGCAGAATTGCTGAAAAGGAAGAAGATTGTGAAAGTACCCTGTTTCAGAAGTACATCTCCCATCACCAGATGCCGATTCCTTTTCAACACCCTCATCTTTTTCTTCAATTCCAGCTTCGCCGTCAATTTCCTCTTCTTCTTTATCGTCCCCATCTATTCGGCTCTGCAAGTACTCATCAACCTGTTCCCTGATAAACGCTTTCCTATCCGACAAATTGACGCCGAAATCCTCTTCCAGCCTCCGCCGAACAATGGTCGTCGTCGTCGTGTTTAGATCGGACGTGCTAAGAATTTCCTGAAGACGCTCGATCAATTCCGAGTCCGATACCTCCATCGCGCTTTGTCACCGCCAACGTTCCCTCAATTGACCGCCGGGAGTGATGTTCGATGGATTTTGTCGGGGTGGACGCCTTTCTGGAGTTCGGGTCCGGCCCTGGGGGAGGGGTTTTGCAGCTTTGGGGGAACGAGATGAAGGGTATTTTGGGTCATCAAATATATTGCCCTACAATAAAGAAAATTTCGGGTTTTTTTCAATTATAGTACGAAAACCATGAATGAAGGGGAGGTGTGGTATAAATTAATGAAGTATTCATATTGAGATAAATATATATTATTTAATTAAAATTAAAAGTATATTCAAAATTATAATAGAAGAGATCGTACATTTGTTTTCTAAATTATTCATTTATTAAAAACATATATACTAATTAAATATAGTTTTTAATATATATATATGTATAAAAATAAACGAATTAATAAAAAGATGATTTAAGGATTAATTGGTTAATATTAAGCTTCTAAAATTGCTAATTGAATTGTGATGGAGTACTAAATTAGCATATACCATGTAGAGACGAAATCGACTAGGAAAAAGTCTCATACAATTCTGATAGTTTGTAATAGACCGATAGACCGATATAAATAAAAATTGGATAATGATGATCGTTTTAGTAGAGTTTAAAAAATAGTTGAATTACAAGAGAATAAGAATAATCAGTGGTTATCTGATAATAGGACCATATGCACGACCATCAAACGTATAAAGTAATTGATATCTACAGAATTCAGCATGATTCACCATGATATCTCTTAGCATGATTTGAAAAAAAAAAGGATTGGACTCTCAAGGCATCACTTATAACTCCTCCTTATTTCTCTTAGTTAAACCACTTTATCGGTGAACTCCCTCAAATTTATTGTTTTTCCATTCCGATAGTTTCCATGTAAAAATTTTATGTCTTCTTTTATTTCTTTTATCCACATAGCGATCCTCAAATCCTAAACTCGCAAATGGGATACAAATAAATGAGTTCTATCATTTGAAAATCAGCTATCTTCAAAAAAATCGATATCTAACCATAACAAACTTTATAACCAATTAGTTGATGTTGCTAATCGATTAGTCAATGGTTTAGTTCGATGTTTGAACTATTTGCTCATTTCAATGAAGTATGCTATGTGAAATCAAGAATAGATCTTGTTTCAAATAAAGTGTTAGTAAATAGATTATGAAATTTAGAAAATAATTCATTATATATATATATATATATATATATATATTTATTTATTTATAAATGAGTAAAAAATTATTTTTTATAAATATTAATATACAGAAAATTTGCACACATCATACAAATGTAAAATTTATTACCAAATAAAATTATGTACCTAATTAATTTTTCATCATAACATAAATACAAGTATAGTGAATTAAGATCGAACACAAAGAACTTTATGTTTGTTATGTAAAAACTAATGTATTCTATTTTTATCATAATAAAAAATTAAGTTTAAGTTAGAACTAATACAAGTATCTAATAAAATACAATAAAAAAACAAATAATTAAATCAAATTCATGTCTAATAGAAAACAGTGTAATATCTTGAGATTTTTAGGAATAACATGCTCATTATTATTCTTATCTCATTTCAACCATCAATTGTGCATTTAATTAATAAAAGTTCAAATCTTCCCAAATTCTTGTATTTTCCTAACTTTTGATCTACTTATAATTATGGTTGGCTTATGATGAACATATAACTAGTTTCCCTTCTTGGATTTATTCTGATTTGCTAAGAAACTAATATGGTCATATAGTTAATATGGTTTAAAGAATAATAAACATATTTATTCTTTTTAGTCTCAAGTTACCATTTGATACTTAGCTACTCATATAGAAGAAAAATAAAACTAACACTATAATATGTTCATATTATAATAAAATATAAATAGTTTAACGCAAAATGTTAAATCATTGCAATCGGGTTGAGAGTAATATTCTTAATAAAAAAATATGAAATCTTTAAAGATAATGTTGATTCCTAGTTTCGTACTTATTCCTTTATGGTTTTTCTAGAATTTTTCTGAAGATCATATTCTTACTTATTCTTCTTGTGTTTGGCCAATGTAAGATATTTTTCTCTTTTCACCCCCTTATGTTTTTGTCCAAAATTTTTTTATTTTCTTTGGAATTTGATGTTTTTCTTTCTTCCCTTTTATCTCATTTTCCTACCAACTCTACTGTACAGTTTTGGGTCCTTGGGATTTAGATTGTTGAGAATGTGTTGCATTACTCTCAAAGAAATAATTAAATCATAAAACACCACTGTAAATCACAAAAATATAGAAATAAAATCCTAATTTTATAACATAATATTATGTATTTTCTAATATTAAAATACTAAAAACTATGTATCAAATATATATCTAACAGCAATATATAACAATGTGTTTCAAATGGATTATAGATATCTTCTAAGTTTAATTTGTATAATAAATAGATCAATTAGTTGATCCATTGTAAGGCATTTATGTGATTTAAATGATGACTTGCACCCCTTTCTCTTTGATATAATGCCAATCTGTATCAAAATATTTGCTCTTCTCATATAGGTTCAAGTTCACAATCCAAAATGGATATGGTTCAATATTCTTCTTCAATTGAACTCTTAGCAAGTTACACCTGTCAATGGCTATCACAATAGACTTTGAGGATTGCTTAGATATTGTCAAGAAAGACATACCTTGATCAAAGCTATTTTGAGATATTTCAACACCCATAATGCATGGTTATAATGCAATTCACATTATTTGTTCATGTGTTGTGCTAAGAGTTGTACATTATGACAAATGGGTCTTGTTGGATAAATATTACTTTATAAAAAACTAATTTGTTGAATATCACTATTTTCTTATTTTTTGAATACCCCTTTTTTTTAAATATTTTTTTATAAAACATATATATATATATTCATAAATAAATATTCTTAATTAACATCTACAAAAATATTAAACATTATAAACTATTTCTTATAAAAATATATTAATAAAATCCATAAATATTAAGTTATTTTGAATAAATAAATTATAATATATATTATATATATATACAGATTATTTGGTATTATAAATAATATATTTTAAAAATTAATAATTAAAGCATTATTTTTTAAATAAATATAATAATTCATAAAATATATTATATAAAAAAATTATATTTAAAAAATAAAAATAATTATTTATTTCATATCTTCCACGATGGTGGCTCATGTGAAGTAAAAGTCATGTTTGTACTATTATTGAATAAAAAAGTTATCATTGAATTTTTTAATGATTATTTTATTATGTAGTAGGTAAAAATATTTTTTTAAAATTATATAAATACTATATATTTTATATAAATTTTTATTATACTTTTAAAAATTTATTTTACTTATTTCATATAGTCTCTTATTATCTTCACAAATATTCACCATTATTTCTTACATCTACATTTTCATTTATTTCACAATTGCAATGACTACTTTGTAGAGGTACATGTATTTTATTGTGAAAATAATTTCAATGATTTTACTACTCATATCATGTGCAATAGAGCATTATATAAGTATGTTCAACTCAAAAGAAGGATCAACTTTGAATGATTGTATCGTTATTTACATGCTACAATAGGTAAGAATCTAAATCAATATTTAATTAGAATTATTGATTGATATATTGAAAGTAAAAGTGATGCCCCAAACTATATTCCCATTACTGATGATTACTTCTTATGCTTTTTGTTTCATCCTATCAACATGCAATCCGATGTCAAAATGATCATTGCATTGAAGAATTCTCTTTTTAACACCATTAATGCATTCATAGAGGTATGCTGATGCAAATGGGAGAGGAGGATTGATTGCTAAATAACAAAATAATGAATTCTCTTAATATTCAAGGAAGTTCATTGTCAACGAATAAGTTCCAAGCCACAAAAACCAATCACACATCTAGGAAAATGATAGTCAATACACAAAAAGGAAACAAATAGTTCAAAGAACAAGACACCCAATGATAAACACGTTAATGGAAACGATGGAGAATAATAGTGAAGTATCACCATCACTTGAACAAAACATCTTCACTGCAATACTAAGTAATTCAGGGTTGGTTGATTCATAGACTCCAAAAACACAGTAATAAAGTTTTAGAAAAAGAGTATTGAATATGTATTAGAAGTCAAAAGTCACATTTTCCTATGCATTCCTTGCCCTTATGCTACTCCTTATGGATTAAGGTGATACATGGTCCTTTAAATAATAACATGAGTTGAGCCTATTGACCACCTGCATCATTTCCTTTAGGGGTTGAAGAACTCGTCATTGAGTTTAGAGGTGGGTGATAAGGAAGCATGTGTTGTATGTTGAATATATGGAATGTGTGTCGGGAGATAGACACAGTAAGCATTCGCATTGATGCGCTCCTGAACTTTTACTAGACACACTTTCTTGTCAGATAACTTGTGATATTCATGAGTTGATATATGTGCTTTGCCCAAGATAATGTGTAGTCCAGTAGAGTCATCCAATGTTGCTAATTCAATTATATCATGAGGTAAGATTGAATAGACCACCTGAAGAGGCTTAATTCGATATTCGGATTACAAGCATGATTATGAGCTAATTCAGCTCGACTCAAAAGAACATCCAATGACTTTTGTTATGCCTTTACCAAACAATATAGAAGATTCTCCAAAGAATGGTTTACAACCTCAGTTTGCCCATCCGTTTCTAGATGATATGTCTAGATGAAGTTCAACTTTTTTCCAACTATATGCCACAAACTACACCACAAACTACACCAAAAGTTGTCAACAAAACTAGTATCATAATCAGAAAATATGCTCATCGGCAAGCCATGTAGTCGATACATCTCCTTAAAAAAACATTGAGCCACTTTTTTGGCATCCATAGTCTTCTTACATGGAATGAAATGGGTTATTTTAAAGAAATGATCAACCACAAAAAGGATTGAGTCCATCCCTTTCTGTGTTCTTCACATCCCCAATACAAAATCCATGCTAAGGTTTATTCAAGGTTTTTGAGTAACGGGCAAGGATTGATACAAACTTGTATTAGTGGACGTTGTTGTCCTAACTAAAAATAGGATGAACGAACTAAGAACAAAGTTCAGTCAGCCCCAACATGACCTTCCTCATGTAGATGTTGAATTAGTTGAAGTCTCAAACTAGAGTCAAGAATGCATAGTCGACATCCTTTGAACAAATAACCATTTTCTAGATTGCAATCACTCATAACCCCATGAAGTAGTTGTAGTATAGATCCAAAATAAGGATCAGATTCATAAGGACCACGCATAGCCTCAAAACAGGTAATTTGTACTTGCAATATAGTCAAACAAGCTTGCTGCCAACATAAAACATCTGCTACACAATTTTGAATCCTACTGTTATGTTTAATGACAAAAGAAAAACTATTGTAAGAAGGCCACCCAATGACCATGACAACTTGAAATCTTATATTTACAATTGAGGTGCTTTAGAGAGTTGTGATCAATCCATAAAATAAATTCCTTATGAAACATATAGTATTTTTAGTTGCTCATTGTATGTACAATAGCAAAAAGTTCAACTTCATAAATACTACAATTTAGTTGGCTACTTGAAAGCTTTTTGCTAAAGTGGGCTATGAGGTAGCCTCCTTGACTCAAAACCACAATAATACTAATACCTTAAGCATTACAATATGGCTCAAATGGCTGCTGGAAATCTAGTAATGCTGGAATTGGAATTGAAGATAATTTTTCCTTCAGTTGGAAGCACTTTCAATTGCATCAGATTATTGAAAATTGTTCTTCTTAAGACAATCAGTAATGGGAGCCATTTGGTGACTGTAATGACCAATGAAATATTGGTAAAAGAATGTCAATTCATGAAAGCTTCGAATTTAAGTTAGGGTGGTAGGTGTGGCCAACCTCGGATTGTTTCAAACTTCGATTGATTTACTTCTAAACCAGTATCAAAGATATAATGTTTCATAACCAAGACTTTATCCTATAGAAATGATTATTTATTTTTGGTAGCATAATATTGTTCTTTCTTGAGAACTTCCAATACTTCCTTTATGTGTTATAAGTGTGAAATACAATCATGACTATAGATTAGAATATTGTCAGAATAAACGATAAGAAACTTGCCAATGAACAATCATAATAGATGGATCATGACTCACAAAAAAATATTTAGTGAAAGACGATCCTTTAATAATTATGAGGTAAGAACTCAACCCTCAAATATTTATTTATTTTATTTTAGGTAGTCACCTTAGATTTTTTCATTCTTTTTTTGGTCATTGACAATTGACTCCACTAGTCAGATGCTCTGCCTCTGATGCGAGTTACCACTAAGTCAACTTGTGTGTCGTTAGATACTTACTTATAATTCAAGATGCACTCGACTATTTGAATCCACTTCAAAAACTCCTCAACTTTCAAATCTCCCTCCTTGATATTTAGGAATATCGATCTATAGGCCAAATTCTCAGTATCAGTCTTGAGATGGGTGGGATGTGCACTCTTTAAAGGTTTTTTCATACTGCCTTAAAGTTGATGGTCCTTCACAGTAAGTTGGCGATGTGGGTAATTGAGCAACTATGAGGGATTCCATGGCAAACATCAATTGTTCTAGTTTGTGTTCAATAGACTCAAACCTTTGATCAACATAAAACTCATGAGCCATTTGAGGGTTCCCCGAACAACATCCTCCCCAACTTGCATGAGCCATTCGTCTATGCCTTCCTCTAGCGTCAACTAATGCAAATGAGGGAGGAGGATTGACTACTAAATGACCAAACAATTGAATTCACTCAATACTTAAGGAAGTTCATTGCCAATGAATAAAGTCCAAGCCACAAAACCCAGCCACAAATCTAGTAAAATGATGGTCAATACATAGAAAGGAAACAAATAGCTCATAGAACAGGACATACAACGATAAACACGATAATGGAAACGATGGAGAATAACAACGAAGTATCACCAACACTTGAACAAAACACCTTCCCTGCAACACCAAATAATTTAGGGTTGGTTGATTCCTAGATTCCAAATACATAATAATGAAGTTTTAGGAAAAAAGTACTAAAGATATACTAGAAGTCAAAAGCCTCGTTTCCCTCTTCTTTCCTTGCTCTTATGCTACTTCTTACGAGTTAAAGTGATACTAGGCCCTTTGAATAATAGCGTGGGTTGAGCCCATTGACCACTTGTATCATATGTACAAGTTGAAATCTTATTAAATTAATTTGTATTTGTTAGTATGTATTAATAATAAGAATATATATGACATATGGTGAATCATACGAGCGACGAGATATTCACTTATTTATATGATGACATAGTGAAAATATACTAGAGATGATGTAAAATGACACGGCAAATCATGCACATGTTGATAACAATGAAAATAGAGATATTGAATTTGACCGATATGAATGTAACCCTCATATGTGTCAAGACTCTATGTATCCATTTGAAATTCAGTTGAAGTGTGATGCAAATATAATAGTGCAAAGCCTAAATTACTACTTAAATAATTCTTTTATGGTCTTAATAAAACATATTGAAATACAAAAAATTAGATACTTATGATTAAAATTTGGCAAAAATTTGCCTTGTTTAGCTAAGACACCTATGGTAAAAGATCAGTAATTATCAGCTATATCTCTTATTATATATCACTTAGATGATTATCTAAGAGTAATAGGATGATTGTTGTATTTGAGTTTTTATGAAGCTCAACATTGCCTATGGTGTGCAGTAACTAATCTAGTTTATGCAAAGGTCAATGATGATTCATTGATATTTTCTTTACTTGAAACATATTGAAAAATATGAAATTTTCTACTCATCAAGAGGTATGCATACAGTTGCAATTTTTTTGTGATGTAGATTGAAGTTCATGTCCTTAAACTCGAAGATCTGTCACATATTATTGCATCATTTTGAGACAAAATTTAGTTTCATAGAAGACAAAAAAAAAAGTAATTCTTGCTTTCTCGAGTGAAGCATATTATAAGATTGATAGCTATCGAACTTATTTGAATTACATATTTGATATAAGATGAGATTTGCAATAGCTATCGTTAGTGTGGATTCCTTTTTTAAATAGATAACAAGTTAATTCTTCATATTATAGAGAATAATTCCTTTCATGAACCCATTAAGCATCTCAATATTGATTGTCACATTGTTTAGAAGCATTATTTGACAAATTTTATCAATTCAATTCATATTAATACAACCCATTACATGTCTTATATATTGACTAAAGCTTTTGATACATATGTTTCCCTTATCTTGAAAGACAAATTGAACATCACTGCTTTTTCTTCGAGACTAAAATTGAAATAGATACAAAAGTAAAAATCATAGTACTGTTTTTCAAAAATAAATTAATTCTTAAATGTACATATAAATACATTATTTGAGATGTCAAAGCTTCGAAGTTCGGGTAATCTGGACATTGATGGATGATAAGATGGAGGAGCTGGACGATAGCAGCAGCGAGATCTTATTCGCAGTGTGGTCGAAACCCCGGTCTTCACCCCCAGACGTGGAAAATCGGCGGTGAAAGGCCTTCTAACAGGGAAGATTACCAGTGCAGGGAAGATGACCGTGAAAGCTTGTGCTCGTAGATTGCAGTATTGTCTGTGTTCCAAGGTTTGGAATGTGACTTTCGTCCCATAAACAGAACCTTTACACTTTTTATTCATCAGGTCTCCGGATCTGGAGTTCGATCTCCTATTCAGTACAAGTGAGAAGAAGCTATTCCATCTTCTTGTTCTTCACCTCTCCTCTCCTTCCCAAAGCTTTCATCTTTATCTTCATCATCTGCAATTTGTCATTAGCCGCAGAAGCTACTCTCTCAGATTTGCAACTCAGGCACTCGCCCCATTTCCTTATGTCTTCCTCCTTCTTTGTGTACACTGCTGGCCCTGTCATCCCCACAAGAACTCCTGCAAACCAACCCAACAGTCATATAACAGATTGAGTTACTTCCATTATCTTACAAACTATCAATCTTGATCACCAATGAAACAGACTGTCGGAAAATCGATCCTTCCCGCCACGATAGATAGCAGGTACAGTGCCGCAATAACTCCGGCGACGGTGAACCATTTACTCTCAGTACTGAAACGGAAAATCATCTGAATCCCTTCCTGGATCCGCTGCCGGAGAAAATCTGCTCTCTCGTTAGCCTTTTCTTTTCTGATGTATGTAGCCCATAAATCCTCCTCCTCCCTTCATTACCAAGATGCGTAATCAATCCAAGGAATGTAAGAAGAAGAAAAATGTAAGTATAGAACTTAATGGGATCCCTCTGATAAATGATTAACCGTCTTTCAATCAAAGCAATTAACTGACATGGAACTTTAGTTACCTCTGAAGGAGGCGAGTGATGTTGCCCCAGATGAAAATTAAGACGACGATGGCGATGCAAACGTAGGAAAAGAGAGTGACGAAGGTGTAGTCGAACACTTCCATGGCTGCCCAGAAAGATGCAGCACCGAGAAGAATACAGGCATTCAGTTTCTTCCTCTTCCATAGCATGACTTCTCTCCAGATATCTGCAGCAAAACCGACGGATGATTCAATGGTAAGCTTATCTCGAAAGAAAGCGTACCACAACAAAGAAGACTCATCCAAATAAACTCACTAGTAAAGCCTGGAATTCGCATTGATGAATTCACGAAGGGTGATCAAACGAAAGAAAAGTAAAACCAAACTGTGCAACAGAACTGTACTTTCGTGTTCGTGAGCTTGAGCGGCAGCTTGATCGTCCGCGGCGGAGGCGTGATCGTCGGGCATGGCGAATGGGATAAGACGAAAGAAAATTGTGAAACAAACAAAGAAAAGTTCAGTCAAGAAGAAGGACGAAAGAGGTACACGTTGTCATATACGTGGAAGCCATGCATTCATCCCTTTCTCCATAAATTTGATCAGACTAATGAAATCCAGACTAAGATCAGAGTGAAAATCTAAACTTAATCTAGATTTTGTTTACTGATTAAGAACCAATCCGTCACATAACCAGTTTAACAACATGTCGCCATCCCACAACTTGTTTCATATCTTCTTGTTTCCTGATATCCATTCCGATGTGTTGTTGACATAATGTCTTCTTGCTGCGTGCACTGCGACTCGTCGGAGATGATAAAAAAGAACAAGCTTCATGAAAGCTCATCGGTTTTCGGTTTCCCAACACTGTAAAGAATCGTGGGGACGCATGTTCCGAAATAAAGCGCAGTAGGGGCCGTGCATTCCGACATTTAAGGAGCCCCGGCAGCTCAAAAAGTGTAGTCATTATGTTGAAGGTAACGCGGAAAGACGTTGGATCAGGTAGCTGCGCCGTGAATTCAAAGAGCTGCTTTTCTTTTTTTGCCCTTTATTCCTTGTTGCTTTGCTATATTAGTAGAGGCTTTTGGCAATCATCATTTGGCAACGGGAATCGCTGTCTATTTATTGCAAGCTGTGTTGGAATTAACTAGCTTGTCTCTGTTCTTCCCTTCTCTTTTTCTCGGGTAGTTGAACTTTTGACCCTCATTCGTTTTCACCTTCTTGGCTTCCAGAAAACCCACTTCAGAACTTGCTTCGTTCTCGTCACCAGATCTGTCAGTAGCTCAACAATGCTTGCTCATGACTCCCGTTTCTGTACATCTTATGAACATTTTGAACTCTGAATAAAGTTGAATGCTTGCAGAGAATGAAGCTGGGGGCGTTGCTCTATGTTCTCACGGTTCTCACGTTCTGGGCTGCACCTGATGTTAGAGCTGAAGATGCTTACAAGCACTACACTTGGACAGTCACTTACGGATTCGCATATCCCCTCGGTTTTCCTCAGCAGGTTATCAATGTTTCTGGTTTTTTTTAATATGCTGAAGTTGTTTTTTTACTGAATGTGTTTGGTTGCTGAATTATTTGAAGGTCATTCTTATCAACGGTCAGTTTCCCGGTCCTACTATTGATACAGTGACCAATGAAAACATGGTTGTCAATCTGGTGAACGAATTAGACCAGCCCTTTCTCTTAACCTGGTTAGTGTCTGCCTCTTACAATTGGGTTCAAGTTTTTGGAGGAAAAATGTCATCTTTGTCTGAAAAGACTGTCGTCATTGATCTGTGTTTGTATCAGATCCACGGCGGTGATTTGTATTGGTTCAGTGGGAAGTTTACCTAAAAAATATGAGTTTTCTTACACTTGTGTTCTGTCAGGAATGGCATCAAGCAAAGGAAGAATAGCTGGCAAGATGGTGTTCTGGGGACTAACTGTCCTGTTCCACCGAATTCCAACTATACATACAAGTTCCAAACTAAGGATCAAATTGGGAGCTACACATACTTTCCATCAACTCAGATGCATAGAGCAGCTGGAGGTTTCGGAGCTCTGAACATCTATGCACGCTCTGTCATTCCGGTTCCGTATGCGAAGCCGGACGGGGACTTCAGCTTGCTCATTGGCGACTGGTACACTTCATCTCATCAGGTGAGAACTTGGTTGCTGCACCTTGTGATGAACACTCGGGGAAGAAGCTTGATCTTTAGCATACTTGCTCTTGCAGATGTTGCAGCAAACTTTGGATTCAGGGAGCCCCCTTCCCTTCCCTGATGGGATTCTTATCAATGGCCAAAGAGGGGCGACATTTACCTGCGATCAAGGTTGTGTATGTGTGTGTTACACTGGATTGATGGGAATGGAGCTTCATTTTTTGTGCTCTAAAAATGTGTATGCTTGCAGGGAGAACTTACATGTTCAGGGTGTCGAACGTCGGCCTGTCCACATCAATCAACTTCAGAATTCAGGGGCATAAGCTGAAGCTCGTTGAGGTTGAAGGATCTAATGTTCTTCAGAATATCTATGATTCTCTAGACGTTCATGTTGGTCAAACGGCAACAGTTTTAGTCACAATGGATCAGTCTGCTCGTGACTACTACATTGTTGCATCCACAAGGTTCACTCCTACTGTCCTTGCTGGTGCTGCCATCCTGCACTACTCTCAATCCATGGTTCCGGTGTTCGGTCCGCTTCCGGCCGGTCCGACAACTGAAATAGATTGGTCCATCGACCAAGCGAGATCCCTCAGGTATGAACCAGATGCATAGATTCCTTGGATGTCTGTTATGAGTGTATTCTGAGTTGATGACTGGTTGCATCTCAGATGGAATCTTACCTCAAATGCTGCAAGGCCAAATCCACAGGGCTCATTCCATTACGGAATGATAACACCATCAAGAACTATCGTTCTGGAGAACTCAGCACCTGTTCTTGCTGGGAGGCAAAGATACGCAGTCAATGAGATCTCATATATCAACCCGGATACTCCATTAAAGCTTGCTGACTACTTCAACATTCCTGGTGTTTTTAGCCTTAACTCCATCCAGAGTTCTCCCAGTGGAAATGGAGCTGCCTTTGGGACATCCGTCTTGGGTGCTTCTCTTCATGAGTTTCTGGAAGTCGTCCTCCAGAATAATGAGGACACCATTCAATCTTGGCATCTTGATGGCTACGATTTCTGGGTCGTTGGGTAGGAATCACGACTTCATCATCTTGTTTTGCTTTCAAAATGTCTAAATGTTCGAATCTGCTTCCTTTCTCGTTTGACAGATTCGGAGCAGGGCAGTGGACAACAAACAACAGAAAGTCCTACAATCTCGTTGATGCACTGACAAGGCATACTACTCAGGTGAATTACATAAACACTTCCCCTCAGTTCCTATCTGGTTATCACCATGAACCAGTTTCACACAATGGATGATTCACCTGCATCACTCGCAGGTGTATCCAAATTCATGGACCACGATCCTGGTATCTCTGGACAACCAAGGAATGTGGAATCTAAGATCAGCGATGTGGGGAAGACGATACCTGGGACAAGAGCTGTACCTGAGGGTCTACGATCCGACGCCGAGCCTTAATAACGAATACGAAATCCCGACGAATGTGCTCCTCTGCGGCAAAGCCGTGGGGCGGAGTCGCCCATAGACTGGCCGGTTTCCCTGATAATGTGGTGTTAGTCATGATAGCTTGACTCCTAGATGAACGCAGCCTGAGCGAGATGCATTGGTTTCAATGTTGTATTGCCTTCCTTCATGGTTGTCTCCTGGTTCGAGAGACTTGTCAGAGATTTGTAAACTGCAATCCCACAACTCATCAACCACTGGTTGCTCTTTTTACTGTTGAACTTGAGAGAACATTAACACATAGGAGGTTTTATTTGAGTAAATTAGTGATATATCATTTTTTCAAAAATTAGTTTGTCAAATACTAGATATTGAATTTGATTTGTAAAATATAATTTTTCATATTTTGAAAAATAATTTTTTGGAACTTTATGTATTATTTAAATTGATTGTATATTTTTTACTTTATTTCTATGTTATGCATTATTAGATTTTTATGTATTATTGAATTGATTTATATATATATATATATATATATATATATATATTTATTTATTTATTTATTTATTTATTTATTTTAAATTTATATTATACGTCATTCGATATCTAATTATTTTTTAAATTAAATACATATTTTTTTATTTTAAATTTATATTATATATCAATTGATTCTTCGATATTATTTGGATTAAATATTTTTTATTTTAAATTTATATTTTGAGTCATTTAATTGTCTAAAATATTGTGAATTGATTATTTATTTTTTTCTATATTTTATTTATTATATTACACATAATTTGATTTAGATTATTTGAATCAATTATTTTTTGTTTTTTATTATAAACGATAAATTTATGCAACATCGTTAAATTGTAATTTTTTCTATCAAATAAAATTTATAATCTAATACACATTCAAGCATAATACAATTATGATGATGGGGGATAAATTGGATCAAGGTAATCAGCCTCCGAAAAGTAATCAAAAGGTGCCTTGACGTATTGTTGTAAGCCAACAGACCGATATGTGTTAGAGATTTGATTACAGCTATAATGACCGGGGAGTTAGAGTAGTATGAGAAGGAGTCTTAATGGCCTTGTTACGAGCCGGCGTGTGTCAATCGCAATAGGAGAGGTGCGAGAGGGGCTGTCATGCAATAGGGTGATCATGGCGTGAGAAGAATTGATGGGCTTGGCAGCCCTCACCACCACCACACGGGAGGCATGCAGGGCGTATCGCAAGGGAGAAGGAAAGGGGGAGTCGGGTAGAGGACAGCCTCCACCCCGCAACCTGTGTGCGCAACCCGTCTTCGAAATTGACCCGCTAAATAGAATTGGGGGCGAAATTAGGGCAGAGGGCTACATGTCCGAGAGAGGATTCACGAACCCGAAAGAAACCATGGTGCGAACTGGTCGGAAGCGGACGCGCAGCGCACGAGAGTCGCCGGAAGCGGCGAAGGTAAGGGGCTTAGCCTTGGGTGTCGATTTGGGCAAGCGGACGTAGCCTTTCAGGCGGGGTCGGTGAGGATCGAACATCGGCAGCAATTCGAGACTACCTGAGGGTGTGGAAGCTTGAGCTCACCGTGAGTGGGGGCGACGTGGGACTCTCCCACGATCGGGAAACTCGGTCTGCCGACAATGCAGCGAGCAGTGGGACAAGAGCCATGAGCCTTCGGGCTAGGAAAAACGAGTGATGACCGAGAGAGGGGAATGTGATGAGGAACGATGTTCCTCCTACCACGAGAATTAACGCCTTACTCGTTCTTGTGTATATGTTTGGACATCGGGTCTACCGCTGGAGTATCCGAGGAGGGTGCGCCGATGGGATAGCCGGGCAAGGGTGGCCGGCAGTCATGTTTTGAGTCTACGCCTGTAGCATCGACGGTGCGGGAGGTGCCCTCCCTTAGTGCTTAGAAATGTAATATGCTTTTGGTCGATAACTGCTAAGTGTCTGGACGTGTGGTGCTTGTAGAGGGAAGTGCCTTCCCTTATGATGGTACTTTAAATTGCTTAGGTTGTAAATATTGTTGATGACTTTCGGCCAGGTTGTGCGATATTTTCATATATGAGCTCTTGTGCGGTGTCGGCCGCGCGCTGTGTTACCATGCTCGTTGTGCGGTTTAGGGGGTATGGGGCGTTACATTATGGTATCAGAGCGAGGTTTCCCATCGTTGCAACCTCCTAGGCACCGCAGAACGCCCAGTAAGTGGAGTTAGAAACTAACGGGCTTGGTTTGACTTTTAGAAAGTAGAGATAGTTTAGCCCGAGAGGGAGCAGTTTCCTATTGAGAGTTGTACACCACAAACCTACGAGAGTACCGAAGGATCAGATAGGTGTGCAGACAACTTTGCTACTAAGGGTGAACTAGAGAAACTAGCAGCAGCTATCCTCGCAGCGGTTGGATCCTCCTCGAGCAGAGTGGAGGTTGTGAAGTCAGCTAGGGAGGAGGAGCACACTCATTTCTTGTGCCTCAAGAAGGGGAGGATGCTGACCTTTGGTGGGTTGGACCCCGGAGGAGGCCGACGCATGGCTCATGGAATTGGAGCAGAATATACAAATTCATAATACCTCAAAGGAGCAGCATGGAAGGATTGCGGTGGATTTCCTGGTAGGCGATGCAGCACGCTGGTGGAGGAGTATCGCGAGCACGGGGGTGGAAGCTCACTGGCCGGCCCTCAAGGAGCGTTTTCTCGATAGGTTCTACCCGGCGGTAGTGTTGATGCAAAACGTAGCGGACCTAGAGGCTGTTCGACAAAGGAATGGAGAGACTATCTATGACTTCTATGTGCATTTCCAGGAATTGCTGAGATTTGCTTTGGGGCTGATGGACAGCCAACGCCTAGTGACGCTTAAGTTTCGGCAGGCCCTTCTACCCCGCTTGAGGGAGCGACTCATTTCCGCGGCAGCGGAAAACTTGGAGGAGTTACTACGGGCAGCACTACTTGTGGAATCTGAATTGGGACCAATTGACGAAGTGAGGGGGAAGAGGTACGCTGCGGGTGAGCGGAAGGTCGAGACTAACGTTATAGAACTGAAGGTGGGAGGTAAAGTGCACACGGGAGGGTGCGCTAAGTGTGGGCGCCAGCATGGTGGAGAGTGCTGCTACACAGGGACTTGCTTCAGCTGCAGGCAAAAGGGGCATATAGCCCGGAACTATCCGAGGAAGGGGGTGAGGACGGCATAGACCACTACGAGATGCTATGGAGGATGCGTCTACCACCTGGACCAAGCTGAGGCCAAGAAGGACGACAAGGTGATTATAGGTACGCTCCTGCTCTCAAACATTAATTGCATAGTGTTGTTCGATCATGGGGCTACGCACTCCTTCATTACGAAGGAGTGTGTGCAACGAGTGGGACTGAAAGGGGAAGACTTATTCCAAATATTCGAGGCTAGAACACCAGAGGGTAGGATACTGTATGGAAGACGAAAACACACTGGCATACCGATGAAACTAGGAGCGATGGAAATAGAGGTTAATCTAATTGAGCTTGATATCACGGGGGTTGATGTCATATTAGGCTTGGATTGGCTTCGATGACACCGAGCAAGGATTGGATGTGCAAAACGTATAGTCGAACTGGAGGACCTGTGGCGACAAAGGTGGGAGTATAGTCCAACGGCAGGAAACCAACCCAAGGGGAGGATTGACGAGGGAAAAGGGTATTACCTATTGACATTCTTAACTGAAAGGAACAAGAGGGAACCGATAGACGAGATTAAGGAACTAATTAGGGAATGTTAGGATGTATTTCATGATGAGCTACCAGGACAAATGCCTGATAGGGAAGTGACCTTTCAGGTGGAATTGGTTGGTGACGCGAAACCGATCTCTCGAACACCATACCGCATGGCACCAATCGAGATGAAAGAATTAAAATTACAACTAGAGGATTTGACCCAGAAAGGATTTATTCGCCCAAGTACGTCACCCTAGGGAGCCCCAGTGCTCTTCGTGAAGAAAAAGGAGGGATCCTTGAGGCTATGTGTAGACTACCGAGAATTAAACAAGGTGACGGTTAATAATTGATAACCCCTACTGCGGGACTTGTTTGACTAATTGAGAGGAGCAACGATGTTCTCCAAAATTGATCTTTGCTCGGGATATCACCAATTGAAGATTAGGGAAAAGGATATTCCAAAGACCGCATTAGGATGAGATAAGATCACTACGAGTTCGTTGTCCTACCGTTCGACCTCACGAATGCGCCAACAGCGTTCATGGACCTAATGAACCGGGTGTTCCAACCTTTCCTTGATGACTTCGTAGTAGTCTTCATCGACGATATTTTAGTCTACTCTCCGGACTGGGACAGCCATTGGGAACATCTACGCAAGGTTCTAACGAGGCTGTGAGAGAAGCAGTTGTATGCAAAGGCAACCAAGTTCGAATTTTTCTTGAGAAACATTAGCTTTCTTGGTCACATTATTAGTGGAGAGGGAGTAGTAGTGGACTCGAGGAAGGTAGAGGTCGTCACGGCATGGGTGAGGTGAGAAGTTTCCTGGGAATGGCAGGCTACTATCGTAGATTCATTAAATCCTTCTCCGAGAGGGCAAGACCGCTGACGGAACTATTGAAGAAGAATCGAGCATTTGAATGGACCGAGGAGTGCCAAGGCAGTTTTGATCAACTAAAGGAGGCCTTGATGCAAGCACCTGTCTTGGCACTACCACAGACTGAAAAGGACTATGAAGTGTACACCGATGCTAGCGGAAAAGGACTCGGGGCCATATTAATGCAGGAAGGGCGGTTAATCGCCTACGCATATAGGAAACTGAAGGACCACGAGAAAAACTACCCTATCCACGACCTCGAGATGGCAGCAATGATTTTTGCGCTGAAGATATGGCGACACTACCTGTATGGTGTACGGTGCGAACTATATACGGGGCATCAGAGTTTGAAGTATGTGTTCACAAAGAAGGAGCTGAACATGAGACAACGTAGGTGCCTCGACCTAATGAAGTACTACGATCTAGGGGTAAATTATCACCCTAGCAAGGCGAACGTAGTGGTAGACGGTCTCAATAGGAGCCTAAGAGAGGATCCACTACAGATAGATATAGAGAAAGTGGGATTGGAGGTAGTGGGGAAGGGCAAGATTAAGACGTTAATCCAAATGGAACCCGCCCTCCTCGAGAGGATTTTATAGTCGCAAGAGGCCGCTACGGAGCACCACATCTATGATAAGGCGTATGCCGGGCAGGATCTATTAAGTGTCATTTTCTAGTTTATTATTAAGTATTATTATGTATTAATCTAGTGTTTAGTTGTCTAATTTAGGATTTATATTGATAAATATTGAATTTCCTTAGAAAAATCCTATTTTTCTATTTTGTATATATTTTCTATCTTTTTTCGTGCTATTTGACTGAGACATGTTAAGAGAATGTCGTGGAGTGTTGCAAGAGTATTACATGAGGTCAGACTTTGACTTTTCGTGCTTTGTATGCGACTTGGAACGACCGTGGGGGGAAGACTGACATTGGTCAAGGCCCCTGACTAACGGCATGTCAGAGTCTGTAGCAATGATTGGGGCGTTAACTTGCATGCAAAGGAAAGCTGCTGGTGCACGCAAGACAGAAAGAATGATGAGAAGGGAACCTAAAGGAGTTAATGCACGTGGGGAGTGAGATAAGAATCGACTTGGAACACTTGTTTGAGAACTTTTCGACTTTTGCCATTTCCTTTCTAGACTAAAACTTTTGAGTTCTTCCTCCCCTTCAAGGAGGAAGAACACTTAGTTTCCAACTTCGTTTCTATTTTCATGACCCTTTGTGGCTAAAACCCTTTAGTTTTTTAGAGAAGATGAAGTTTCCTTCCAAGTCTTTAGCAATACACTCAATTATTCGTTGAATTCATTTTGGATTATGCATACTTCCCCGCGTCTTATTGCAGTCTTTCTATAACGACTCCTAATCAAGGTCCATGAGTAGCAAGCCACTCCTCGCGATTTCGTGAAGATCAATGTGAAGAGCGCCAACTCCAACCTTGCCAGTTCGAGGGAAGTAGCGGATTGTTTGTGGCTTAGGTACCATGACAGTGGATAGGTTGTGACCTCGAACCTACCACTTGCTATTGGCAACAGTTAAGCACACATGCGCAATTCGGCTTTGAAGGCAATCGAAAGCAATCCTCTTGTCTTCCTAATCATCCAAGGGGGAATCACATGAGGCTATTCCCTTGCCTCTTTGTTAATCAGAGTGTAAGGGAGAGTAGGCTATTCCTTGTTCCTATAACCAGCTATTTGAAAGAAATCAGTGAAAACCGAGGTAAGGATGAACAAAGGAAGGAGACGGAATCTCATTCCTAGGAATTGCGTCTCATAGTCAAGGTCCATCACTTAGGTTGTATCTTTCATTTTTACATTTCACAAACCCCATTTTACAAAACTGTGACATTTTGTAGAAGTTTCTTGCAAAACACTTTTCACGAAAAACAACTTATTGAGATCGATACTCGTACTACGCTTTTTGATGTTTTACGTTTTATACATTTAAAATTTGTTGAGGAAATGACACGCAACAGGACCCTTTCTCAAAACAAGCAGACGGTTTGATCGTTGCGCATGGAAGGATATGGGTACTGGAAGAAGAACTACGAAGGCTGATATTGCAAGAAGCTCATGAAGTAGGGTATGGAATGCACCCTGGAGGAACAAAGATGTATAGAGACATCCGGAACACGTACTGGTGGCCAGGAATGAAAAGAGAAATTGTAGAATTCATGAGCTGCTGTCAAGTATGCCAACAGATCAAAGCAGAACACTAACAACTAGGTGGACTCTTGCAACCATTGGAGATACCAGAGTGGAAGTGGGAACAAATAGCCATGGACTTCGTGACAGGCTTGCCAAAGACAAGATCTGGACATGATGTGGTCTGGGTAGTAGTGGACAGACTGACGAAGAGTGCCCATTTCATCCCAATCCTCTCAAAATGGAGCATCGTAAGATTGACCAGAGTGTACATTGTAGAGGTAGTGAGACTCCATAGAATACTTGTGAGCATAGTGTTGGACAGAGATGTCAGATTTACATCTCGCTTGTGGCACGCACTACAAAAGGTGATGGGAAGCAAGCTAACTATGAGCACCACAATGCACCCGCAAACGGATGGTCAATCAGAACGCACAATCCAGACCTTAGAGGATCTGTTACGGGCGAGCGCCTTAGAATTTTTGGGAAACTATGACAAGAATGTCGCCGTGCGAGGCGTTGTATGGACGAAAGTGGAGGACCCCGCTGCACTGGGATGAGGTAGGCGAGCAAGCGTTGGTTAGTCACAAACTAATCGAAGAGATGGAAAACAAGGTGAAGGTCATCTGAGAGAGACTGAAGGTTGCGCAGGACCGCCAGAAGAGTTGGGTAGATCAAGGGCGAAGACCCTTACAGTACGAAGTAGGGGAAGCAGTATATCTACGGCTGTCACCGCAACGAGGACTAACTAGAAGCCCCAAGTTCACTAAATTGGGACCCCCATTTCATAGGCCCATAGTGGGTCGTGCAGAAGATAGGGGCGATAGCGTACTAACTCGCACTTCTGCCAAGGCTCGTGGGGATACACAATGTCTTTCATGTCTCCTAGCTACGGAAACAGATCACAGACTCGGAAAGAGAAATCAGGAATGATGAGTTCGACGTAGGAGACAACCTCACGTATAGGGTGAGGCCACTGAAAATTTTGGGGAGGAAGATCACTACGCACCGAGGAAGGCCAATTATCTGGCTAAAGATACAATGCGCAAACCTAGTACTGGAGGATGCCACGTGGGAGAGAAAATTACAAATGTGACAACCACATCCTGAACTTTTTAGAGGTAAGGTTTCGGGACGAAACCTTCTAAAAGGGGGAGTAATGTAATGACTAGGGAGTTAGAGTAGCATGGGAGGGAGTCTTAATGGCCTTGTTACAAGCCGGCGTGTGTCAATCACAATAGGAGAGGTGCGAGAGGGGCTGTCATGCAATAGGGTGACCATGGCATGAGAAGAATCGATGGACTTGGCAGCCCTCACCACCACCACACAAGAGGCATGCAGGTCGTGTCGCAAGGGAGAAGGAAAGGGGGAGTCGGGTTGCTGGGCAGGGGACAGCCTCCACCCATGACCCGTGCGTGCGACCCATCTTCGAAATTGACCCGCTAACTAGAATTGGGGGCGAAATTAGGGTAGAGGGCTACACGTCTGAGAGAGGAGTCGTGAACCCGAAAGGAACCATGGTGCGAACTGGTCAGAAGCGAATGCACAGTGCACGAGAGTCGCCGAAAGCGGCGAGGGTAAGGGGCTTAGCCTTGGGTGTATATTTGGGCAAGCGGGCGGAGCCTTCGAGTGGGGCCGGTGAGGATCGAACACCGGCAACAACTTGGGACTACCTGAGGGTGTGGAAGCCTTAGCTCACCATGAGCGGGGCGATGTGAGACTCTCCCACGGTCAGGAAACCCGGTCTTCCGGCAACGCGGGCGAGCTGTGGGCTAGGAAAAATGAGTGATGACCGAGAGAGGGGAATGTGATGAGGAACGATGTTTCTCCTACCATGAGAATTAACGCCTTACTCATTCTTGTGTATTGGTCCGGACTCCGGGTCTATCGCTGGAGTGACCGAGGAGGGTGCGCCAATGAGATAGTCGGGCAAGGGTGGTCGAGAGTCATGTTTTGAGTCTACGCCTGTAGCGCCGACGGTGTGGGAGGTGCCCTCTCTTAGTGCTTAGGAATTTAATATGCTTTTGATGTGTTGATGCACGGGGAGTGTCTCCCCGATAGCTGCTAAGTGTCTGGACGTGTGGTGCTTGTAGAGGGAAGTGCCTTCCCTTATGGTGGTACTGTAAATTGCTTAGGTTGTAAATATTGTTGATGACTTTCGGCAAGGTTGTGCGATATTTCCATATATGAGCTCTTGTGCGGTGTCGGCCGTGCACTGCGTTACCATACTTGTTGTGCAGTTTAGGGGGTATGGGGCGTTACATACAGCGGCTATTTTGGACAATGTGAAAAGTAGGATCACGATACGTACAGTAGGCACAGAAAGCAGTCGACACCTACATAATTCAGAATTAAGTCAGATCAACATTCCCTATAAATATAAGAAATCCCCAAAGAAGAAGGGGTTCGAGTCCAAGCTTCCTAACTTGTGTCCTTCCTCACTTCCATCTAGTGAAGTTATTTTCCGGCAAGCTCCGATAGCTCCGTGGTTTTTCCGTCTTTCAACAATTTTCACGTTAAAATCCTTGTCTCCTTTCATTTATGCTAACCAGATCACGCCACACAAAACATTGAAATCTTAATCAGATACGACGCATCTGGCCGTATCCATAACCGAAAATCGGTCCATGCCATTACGCCGATTTTCAACCACAACATATGAGCATAGTGATTAGGGTAAAACATGAAGAGCAAATGTTGTCATATGATTATCAATGCATGCAATCAATGTTACATTAATAGAATTAGTCTGAACTAGGACTATGACAGATTTATGATAAAATTTAGTAAATAAAATCAACAAACTTTTGAACTCGATTGCATATAAGAGGAGATGGATGATGCTTTGGAATTCCTAGGATTAACATGCAAACTGCTACATCTATTCATTCTAAATCATAGATCATTCACATAACAAGCAAAAGTCTAAGTCTACACAAACCGTTATTTTTTCTAATTTTTTGTCTACCTCTAATTAGGTTTATTTTAGTGAGTTTCACTACTTTCCCCTCCTGAATTCATTTTGGTTTGTAAGGTAATAATATGATATTTAATTAATGTGATTTAGTGAACAACAAATTTTTTAACCCTTTTATCTCAAGACATCACTAGATGCTTTAACTACTTATGATAACGGAAAAAAAAGCGTTTTCATAATATATCCTAAACAGCATTTTGGTTTTAAAGTTAAACGACATCAAATAATACATAATAGAAATAGAAACGGTAAATGGTTTATACAATAAAGCTAAAACTGTTCTTAGCTAAGGATAATGTTCTTCATCAAAAAATCTTCAAAAAAAGGCTTGGTTTCCTCCCTCCTTCTTCTTCATTGTCCCTCTGTGTTCTTGTGATTATTTTTTCTTCCTCCCCACAATTCTTAGTGGCATGTTATTCAAGGGTATTTCCTCCTCTTCTCTCTCCCATTATTTTCAAAATTCTTTTTCTTTACTTCCTTGGGATTTAATTATACTTACTTCAACTTTTTATTCATATTTTCTGTAATTTTATTGTGCTTTTTTCGACTCCTAGGAAATTGGGCTGCTCGCAAATACTACATTGGTCAAGAAAATTATTAGAACTAAAGTTGTAAATCTTATTTTCCAATTAAGAATATAAAAAACACAACTACAATTCTAATCACAAAAACATAGAAAATACGTAATAAAATTGAATTTTGTAACAAAATATAAGTCATCTTCATATATTTAAATACTCAAAAATATGTGTTATCAAATTCTTAATTCAATAAAATTCTTCTATTACATATGTTTTTTTTTGAAAGTAAGGTACTTTAGAAACCAATTTTTGTAAAATAAATATATGAATAGCCGATCCCTTTTATTCCATTGGTGTGACGGCTACAGAGGAATGGGAATGGCGCGGAGAGGCTGAGCTTTCTGGAGGGTGAACCCGGGCTTCTCTTCCATGTCCAAATCCTTGGCTGTCATTCCACTCTCCAGCTTCCAGTTAAACGAGTTCAGCAGCGACCCCAGCATCAGCGGCAACATTCTGACGGCCAGTGGCAGCCCAGGGCAGATCCTACGCCCCGCGCCGAACGGGATCAGCTCGAAGTCCTGGCCACGCATGTCGATCTCCGATTCCAGAAACCTCTCCGGTTTGAATTCCAAGGGATTCGGCCAGATCTTGGGATCCCTCCCGATCGCCCACACGTTGATGTAGACGTGCGAGTTATTGGGTACTGTGTAGCCGGAGACTTCTGCGTCCTGTTCCACCCGGCGGGGGGCCAGGAACGGCGCTGGGGGATGGATCCGGAGAGTCTCCTTGATGATGCTGCGGATGTAAGGTAGTCGTGAAATATCTGCTTCCTTTAGGGCTTTTCCTTTCCCGATGACAGTCTCCAGCTCTTCTTTCGCTTTCTTCATCGTTTCAGGGCTCCTCAGCGTCTCCGCCATCGCCCACTCGAGCGTGCTCGAGGTTGTATCGGTCCCGGCGACGAACAGATCCTGCGTGAACCGATTGCTCACCAGATGTTCGACCAAATTGCTAAAACAACTTCCATGTAACCCTTCCAATCGCTTACCATACACATGCGTTCGATGTGAGTTCGGTCCAACACATCAGGGTTTTCTTCACTGATCGCAAGTAATCCGTCGATGGCGTCGCCAAAACCCGCTTCACTCTGCGCTTTCTGCTTCAATCTCTCATCGATGAGTCCCCGGAAAAGGTGGATCATCTTGGAGAAATGCACCGCCATGCGCTTTCGAATTCCCTGCGGATCAACTTTTTCAAGAAAAGGGAAGAAATCTGCAAGATTCGGCTTTCCAGCTTCTTCCATGACCCCCCTCAGGAGCTCCTTAAACTCCTTGGCCGAATCCGTGAACGGATCCGTCAAATCCTTGGAGAAGATGGTGCAGGAAAGAAGATTCAGGGACGTCCTAACCGCAGCCAGGCCGATGTCAACCGCCACCCCCTTCTGACTACTCCTCCGACAGTATTCAATCAGCTCCTCCACCTTCCTCTCCCTGAGATGCTGACTCGCATCAAGCCGGCTGCCGGAGAAGATATTCGAGTTCATCACCCTCCGCAGACCCCTCCACCGCGCTCCGACAGGTAACCATAGTACAGAATACTTGAACTGGTCGTGTGCGTGGATTGCATTAGGCACCCTCCTGCTTGAAAACACCAAATCCTGCTTTTGCAGCAACTCTCTAGCCATTTCAACCGACGTCGCCACCACCGTGTTGACGAATCCGAGACGGATGCACATGAGCGGTCCATAAATCTCAGCCAGTCCTGCGAGGGACTTGTGGGGTTGATCACCCAGGAGGTGCAGGCTTCCGATTATCGGCAGCGGAGTCGGCCCCGGAGGCAGCCTTCTGCCTCTTCTAGAAAATGTTCGTAGTGCGTAGATGAGCGTGAAAATGAAGAGTAGTCCCGGCACGACTGTCAGCAAATCCATGGCGTGAGATGAAGAAAACAGTTCAGGTTGCCGTCGAACTTGAAACCCCGGACAAGTCGCCGGTCGAGACTCCTATAAAAACATTCAGATTTCGGCGGCCTATTATTTCGGATTTTCCAAAACAAAAACAAATAAAATATAATCCCCAATTTTTAAATGGGGAAATTAGTGGCATGATTGAAAGACAATTAACAGAACTTGAGGGAAAAGAAACAAAAAACCATGTGGTTAGGAAAAGGTCACCTTTGTTTTTGAGTACAACTACAAACTACATTTATATGTTTTTAAATGAGGTTCAAATCCTAACCTCTTGTACTTGATTTGGTTCAAAATTCGGTTTTGATACAAATAAATCTGATTTTGATCGATCAAACACAAGTTTAATGATAATAAACTTATTTTTAGTGCATTATACTTAATCCTATAAAATATGAAATATCAACCTCAAATATTAACATCATAACATTAAATTTTTATAAACATTGAACATAATGTTTTTTAAGCAATGTTTAGAAGTTACTAGAATCAATTCT
This sequence comes from Utricularia gibba, assembly GCA_002189035.1. Taxonomy (NCBI): domain Eukaryota; kingdom Viridiplantae; phylum Streptophyta; class Magnoliopsida; order Lamiales; family Lentibulariaceae; genus Utricularia; species Utricularia gibba. Next base: position 1,369,501 of record NEEC01000016.1, on the reverse strand, counting down.
ATTATAATACAATTGTTTATCTTTCAAACATATATCAAATTCTATTTTATAATAATTATTTTTTTAGAATCACTTAAATTTTATGAGAATCATTAGATAGTAGTTTGTCTGTGAAAATTGAATTTTAAGAATTGGCTCTAATACTAAAATTATAATTATACTCATGTGTTATAAATAATTACAATTAATATTACTACGACTTACCAATTTTTTTTAGCTAAAACGAATAATCATATATCCGATTAAGTGAATTGTCGAAAACTAGTTAACTAGCCAACTTGAAAAACATATTACAAAATGACTTCATATTTTTCACATAAGTATATATTGAATATGATATATATTAAAAAGTAATTGGGTGGTAGTCTACATGACTATTGTGTACATTTGTCATTCTTAGACTTCATGAATGTAATCATTGTTTAGAGATTTTCAAAAGTGTAAACATGAATTACAAAAATTTATTAAAGAGTTGAAAAGAATTTTGGTAATCAAAACGTTATTCGCTCAAATTGGGATATGATAATATTTCGAATTTCAAAACATCAATTCTTATACATATTTAATTTTTGGAATCTTTTTACAAAATCGTATATTATAATGTGTCAACTTTATAAATTATTTATAATACATAAAATACAAGAATCACATATCAATTTTTAATAGTTCATATTATGGCAATAACATATGATCGTTTGTATCAATCCCTATGGACCGTAGACCAGAGCCCAGCCCAGCCCAAGTGAACCGAACTGAACTCGTCGGCCCCCGCACGCCATCGGACACGGCGTGTCCGCAAAGCAAAGAATCTCAAAAAGCCCCCTATGCATTCTGGTAGTTAGTTGACTTGCACATCATCTCAACATAATTCCAGTTGAAACTCCATTTTTCTGAGCAGAGTATTAGAAGATACTCTAGGGCTTGGACCAAACTAATCCTATCCACATCAGCTAGACCCCCAAATTCAATGAATCCCGAATATCGAATTACGAATGTCTCACCCATATGTTGCAAACCATGATAGACCCATATTGTAAGTTCAGAGATGTTGTAACCGTTACAATATCTCACATTGGTTATGGAATTTAAATAGTACGTACTTAAATAGAGATATTTCTCCTAATTTTATATGAAATATTTTCTCTAAAAAAGAAGAACGTAAAATCTTGAGTATTAATTATCCGAAACGAATAATATCATTCAAAGCGATGGTGGGTCACAACACATATATTGGATTTTGTCATTCGTCATTATAAATTCAATTGTAGATCTACATTATACTTGTAAGATATTATTTATTATAGGTATTCAATCCTCATGGTTTTATGTTTTTTAATTTTCAAAAAGATGTATTGCATAAGATTAAGAAGATTCATTTATTTAAATACATCGTTTTTTATGATCATAACTAATGTGGGATATTATCATTAGATCATGAAATTTTATTATATGATATTATTCATTTTGAATATTCAATTTTCACAGTTTTATGTTCTTATTTTATAAAGAAAATGTATCATATAAAATTAGAAGTCTCTATTCTTAAACACGTTTCAATTTCTCGTATGTAACCAATGTGAAATAATATTACTAGATTGATTAGTGTATTGCATGTTCTAGATAGTTGTGTTAGTACATCACATTGTTACACTCATTGAATATTGTGACGAACTACCTAGTTAAAAAATAGAATTAATTTAATTAAAAATAAAAAAAATCCGGTTTGATTGTTTTTTAATTTCCAAATAATGTTTATCCAAATTGAAAGCCGTCATTACAACAGTGTTCTACGTGTACACGTGCCTGCAACGAATAGGACTTAGCCACGTCATCAGATTCTGCCACCTGGACTTACGGCCTGAAGGCGTATAAATGGGACTGACGAGCGAAGCTGCATCACATGCAAAGACTGTGAAGAAAAGTCTGTTGAGGAAAAGCTTCGATTTTTTATTTGTTTGGGGAAGAAGGCAAGTGAGCGTGACACGCCCGGATGGGGACTAGGATTTTTGGAGGAATTGGGATTGGTTTCGTTGCGGTTGTAGCGCTTCTGAGTCTATGGGAGGTGTCCGCGGAGGGGGAGGTGGAAAAGGTGTTGACTTTGGACCACTCCAACTTCAAGGATACTGTAGCTAAGCACGATTTCCTCGTTGTTGAGTTCTACGCTCCGTGGTAAGTTGTTTTCTCTGGTTTAGGGAAGTGTGATAGCTTGTGATTCGGATGAATTGATTTGATCCGACGAGATCTGGTTCCCCTCTTGAGTCCCATTGAATTGAATTCCACTCCTGTTCCTGTCTTGTTCATGGAAATGGGCGTACTTCCTGTTTGCGATGTTTGTCTCCTTTCAATTAAGAATGGTGAATGCATGCAGTAGGTCTGCTAATGCGTGCGTGATTGCAAAAGTCAATTCCGTTGCTTTCGTTTTGCTTGGTCATCTGGACAACGAAAAGATACGGTTCTATGTAAACATGGAAAGTTTCCTTTGGGTGTGGTCGTTTATTCATCTGCACAGAGATGCTAAAGTGAATTCAGGTTCACTTTCCTTTTGTTCATTTTCGTAACAGGTGTGGTCACTGTAAGGCACTTGCTCCAGAGGTGATTGCCTTTTGCTGTTTTGGGGCTTCGACCCAGTTGGTGCAATGTTTTAAAGCTGCCCTTTTGTGATCTTTCCTCTCTTAACAGTATGAAAAGGCTGCGGACACGCTGAGCAGCCATGATCCTCCAATTGTTCTTGCAAAAGTTGATGCCAACGAAGAAAGCAATCGTGAACTAGCAAATGAATTCGAGATAAAAGGTTTCCCCACCATTAAAATTTTCAGAAATGGTGGAAAGTATGCTCAAGAGTACAAAGGTCCTCGTGATGCTGAGGGTATCGTCGATTACTTAAAGAAACAAGTTGGCCCTGCATCCACTGAAATCAAATCAGCTGAGGATGCTGCTACCCTCATTGATGAGAAAAGTGTTTTTATTGTGAGTTCATCATGTCTTCTGTGTGTTTTCCTCTCCTTGTTTGGTTCTTTCCCCGCTCTGAAGTGCTGAAGTTTCATGTACTAGGTTGGAATTTTTCCGGAATTTTCTGGGGAGGAGTATCAGAATTACACCCTTTTGGCAGAGAAGTTGCGGTCAGATTATGGCTTTGGTCACACCCTTGATGCTAAACTCATTCCTCGGGGTGAGCCAGTCACGAAGCCGACTGTCCGCTTGCTTAAGCCTTTTGATGAACTTTTTGTTGACTCAGAGGTACCCAACATTACATATTTCCCACATTCATCTTGCCCCCATACCCTTCATTTCTCTAAGCTGAAGGCACTTTTTTTTACTGTAACCAGGACTTTGTTGTCGAGTCTCTGGAGAAGTTCATTGCAGGCTCTATAATCCCGGTTGTAACTGTCTGGGACAGTGATACTAGGAATCATCCCTACGTCGGTAAATTCTTCCAAAGCCCTGGTGACAAGGTACACCTCAACTTTGCAGCGCAAAAGTTCCATACAAAGTCGCTGAGGCATCAGAGTCCTATGTTTTCAGGCCATGTTGTTCATCAACTTCACCAAAGACCAGGATACTTTCCAATCCAAATATAAGGAAGTGGCTACTCTTCATAAAGGAAAGGGCTTAACTTTTCTGTTGGGTGATACTGATGCTGCCAGAAATGCTTTCCAGGTTAAGCTTCTCACCGCTCGTTTCTCTGTCTGACTGGATAATATGAATAGAACCTGAAGCTTCCTTATTCCCCGGATTGCAGTACTTCGGGCTCAAGGCAGAGAATGTCCCAGTGCTCGTTGTAATGAAAGCTGATGGTGAGAAATATGTGAAGGAAGGCATTGAGGTAGCCCAAATTGCTCCATGGTTGAAGGAGTATGAGGTAATCCCTCATCTGAGCAGCTTCTACTCATGTTCTAGTTCTTTACCTTGAAATGGTGTTCACAGAATGGACTGCTGAAGCCGTTCATAAAATCGGATCCCATTCCTGAAGTGAATGATGAACCTGTGAAGGTGGTGGTTCGCGACAGCCTCGACGATATCGTCTTCAACTCTGGGAAGAACGGTTGGTGCATTGCATCCATCTTTGATCTCTGTATTCCATGTCTGGGATCTCACAAGAGTAAGGTTCGGTTTTGACAACAGTCCTGATAGAGTTCTATGCTCCATGGTGTGGACACTGCAAGAAGCTGGCTCCAATCTTGGAAGAAGTAGCCATCGCCTTTGAAAAGGATCAAGATGTCATAATCGCCAAATTTGTAAGCTTTCATCATCACCATCTTGATTTCCATTCTGCTATACCTGTGGCACTCAGTTCATCTCCTGGTTTTCATTTTCCTCAGGATGCAACCACCAACGATGTCCCTCGCTCCACCTTCGACGTCCAAGGATACCCCACAGTGTACTTCAGATCGTCTAGCGGCAACCTGTCTGTGTACAGTGGACATAGAACGAAAGAGGACATCATCAAGTTCATAGAAGACAATCGGGATAAGCCAGCTGCGGAAGAAGAAGCCTCCTCGGAGCCCGAAGTAGCCGAAAAAGTGGAGTCGGCCTCCGTCAAGGATGAGCTATGAAGAGGCTGATCCCTCAATCAATACACCTGTTTTGTATGGTTCCTGCTCTCTTTTCCTCATGTATGAAGACTGCAACCACTTGACTAGATTTTGATTCTGTTGAAATAATGCAGTTTCTCTCGTCTTCCCTAAATGAGTGATATAATCATACACAAACCATGTATGCATTCATGAATACAGTGCTAGATAACCATTCTTGCAGAACTTCTACAGTATACCATATTCCTTCACAGAAATAAGCTTTGGTCCTTGGCTTTCAGCCAACTATCGACTCGATTCACTATGAAGGCAGCTTTCACTGAAGCTTTTGGAAAATAGAAGCTGATGAACAAACACTGTTCCTTCAACGAAACTCAATTTGCATACAATGTAACTAGTTTACATCATTTTTACCTTTCTCCTACAGGCAACGAAATGAACTCTTTGATATAACTTATCAGCCACCCAAGTGTTCTAGTTTGGTGCAAGAAAGTGAGCACGAGCAAGCTGATATTCTTTACCAGCAATCCAAACCCCAGTCTGCGACCATGATATATCTTCCCATTCCAAGTTTTCCTCCAAAATCTGAAGCACAACGTGAGAAGCTATCTTTTTAACTACTCAACAATGGAAATATATAGAATGTTAGCATCATTTAGACATTGGTACCTCAACATGTTCAGGAGGCAAAGGGATTCCAATACTCAGCATGAATTTTTGAGGAAGTGGTCTTTTGCACCGCGACCAACGGAATAAATCCACCACGGTACTGTCCCCATCCGCTGCATTTTTTTCACCATTGTAATGATGCGGACCATGATGTTGGGTTTTTCCAGTTTCTGCAGGATTTGCCGCTGAGGTTTTGGTTACTTTCTCTCCATTAAAACACAGCTCGTACCTAATGATGACACGCAGAAATGCAATGATAAAAGAGCCTTCAGGCATTGGCGCAACAAAACATGCTAACAAAGAAAAAGTTACCTTCTGGAGTGAGTCTCTACATATAGAACTTCTCCTTTCTTTAAGCGTGCTGAGGTAAAAAATGACCTCTTCAGACCTTTGTCAGCAACGACACTTATGCTGTACTTAAGCCTGAGAAGAGAAACACAGATTCCGGTAGAATGATAGTAGAATCTAGCAAGTGAAACAACTGGGGGAAATCGGCAAGAACAGGATATATGAGTACCATGGTTCCATACAGAGGTTGAACTGGATAGTTACTTCACGAACAAACCTTTGCTGGCGCAATGCATTCTGAGGAGGTTGGGCAACAAATATCAGATGAACAATCTCTATTTTCCATAACATTATGAAATAAAAACTTAGCTATTGAAATCAGCATCAAACAGATTACCGAAGCTGCAGCTCGAGTAGTCATTGTCCTTTCAACAGCAACCGGAGCTAGAGTAGGTTCCATGGTTGATGAATGTGAAAGACAAGGCTCAAGATCAATAACTCCCCCTCCCTTCTGGAATGCATACTAGAAATATCAGGTTGACAGTACACTCTCACACTACATTTTTTGTTCTAGTAGCTACCAAGTGAAAGAACATTGCGGGTAGAGGAAGATGGTAAAAAAACAATTTTAAAAACAACACAAACCCACCTTCACAATACAACACTTCTCAACACGGTAACTGCAACCAATTGCAGCTCCCCAAGCCCGGGAGCGAACATTATTCCTCAGCGTAGAAATGTAGCCTACAATAATAAGATACAAAAAATTTAAAACAAAATAGACTGATCTTATGCAGAAATAGAGAATGAGCTATTGAGAAGAAATAAAGCAAACTCAAACACCTCCAAGATTGTAAAAATATACTACGGATTATATTAAGGAGCAAATACAACAGTCAACTTATTTATGGGCAATACTAAATCATTACACTTAATTGAGAGAATAGATGTTTTAAACATACAATCTTGTGGAGGAAGCACCCAGACTGTAGCACGTAACTCCTGAATAGCAGACGGAGGAGGAGAAGCAGTAGGACGACAGAATCCCATATGCATCAGTACTAGAAAAAAACACACGTTTTAATCAATTTATGAAGCAAAACTGATTGGATGTAAAATGCAGAAAAGCAGCATAATATCAATCTTTCCCTTACATACCAGCCACCAAGTCCGAGTCCACAGTGTATACATCTGTTCCCCACAGCTGACCACCCCTTACCTGCACCAAAAGATACCTCGTTAACATTATGAGTCATGGGACATAAAATAGGTCTAACCAATTAAAAAAATGGAAAAATCAGGAAATGAGGAATAAATCTTCAAAGAAAGAGTACAATGTTACCAACGGATAACAACACAATGCTTCACAATACCAAAAGCAGTTGAGCTCTGACGTGATTCTTACTTGGCGATTGGTAGCAGTAACATGCTCAGCTGGTATGTGGATTTCTAAGGTAGGTCCACTCTGAGGGCCATCAGATGCTTTTTCCATCTGAGACAATTCATATTCCTTCCACAGCTTAACAAGTTCTTGCATACATTCCCCAACTTTATAAACACAAGACACATCAGCCTTATTTTGAGCCCTGCATCCAAGAAAAATTAAACATGAACAATATGATGATAAGCATCACATGAAATAAGGATTTTTTTTACCCCACAATATCATTAGCAGCAGACCTAAAACGGCTATCTCGATTCTCAGTTTGAGGGCTGCCTCTTGGCCGCAGCATCCGTTTTTTCTGAGCAACCCCACAGTTGAAAACATCTCTTTCTCGATCTGCAGCTCCTTCAACAGCACTTTCATCACACTCTCTTTCATGAATCCTGACACGCTTCTCACATCTTTCTGGTTCAACATCAGCATCCCTTTCCTTCTTCTTCTTCTCGGGTTCTCTCTCAAGGTTCTTGCATGTCTCACTATCTTTCCTCTTCAACTCCAGAACAGAATTTTCTGCATCCGCACCTTTTCCAGTAATCTCACCAAGCCTTCTATCGTTGATAGAAATTTCTTTGTCTTGAACACTCCAAGGTTCCTTCTTGAGGGGATCCTTTTCCCTTACAGGAAGTTTATCCCTATCCTTTTGTTGCTCTTTCTCTTCACTTAATGCTCTTTCAGGGTCTCTGTCTTCTCTTATTACATCCTTGTTCTCACAGCCTATGTTGGGCAGCTGCAAATTGCTTCGATGATCATTTCGTTCTTTATCCCTTTCTCCCCATTCCCAGTGTTTCACTTCTTTCCTCCGTCTATCTTTGTCTTTGAGCTTTTCATCCCCCTTATTTTCATCTTTGTTCTCCCCTAGAGCCTCATGAGTTTCATGATGTAGTTTTCCCTCAGCATGTGAAGAGTCTCTTACAGTATCCAACCCACCAGGCAGAGGGCCTTGTGAACAGGGTCTCGGAATGTAATCATTATGATAACTGGTACCTATATCATGTTTCGCATCTTTATGATCTTCAGTTTTCCCCTCATGCTTATTGGAATCTGCTGTTTGCATCACCTCCTTAGATTCCAACTTTACCTCGTTACCCTCCAGAGTGCCCTTTATCCCATCATTCAGATCCCTAATCTCCATCCTGCTGTCTGCACCGAGAGTCTCTGAAACTAAATCATTTGCAGGGACTCTGTATGGGAAATTAGGAATCAAGGATCTCTTTTCTGAATCACGCAAATCATTGCGAGGCAAAATCTTTGATGCCCGAATTTCAGGGCTAATTTCATAAGAAGCATTGTAGTCATGCCTTGAGGAAGCCACGGCCTTTCCTCCACCAGCACTAAATGCACTCTTGTCCTCGTGTGGATGCTTCAAAGCTGGAGAAGGTTGATTCTGGTTGCCACCACCAGTACTGCTTCCACCACCACCATCGTCATGAACCCTCCTGTTGGTGGTAGAGCTCATGCTTCGATGCCACCTTTTTCCCTGAAAAAGGAAAAAAAGAGTAGCAACCTCAATTTCATTAACCGAAAAGGAAAATAATTGCTAGAAAAAATAAAAGAACAGATCTTCAGAAGATTACCCAAAGAAACCAAGCAAGAAAAACGGGCACACCCCGTTAGATCTTCAAGCTAACTTCTCGTAGCAGAGAAGCAGAAAACATTAAAGCAAAATAAAACTAATTATCTAAAGGATCACGGAAATCAAGTTAACGTCCAGAAAATGCACCGGCAGCAATTAACAGAAAAGCAATTAAACGTGTTACGCAAGCCCCAAAGTCTTCAATTAACCCCAGAATCTACGAAAAAGCTCAGAACAGAACCAATGCTTCAGCATTAAGGAATTAGGCATGAAAAGGGGGTAAAATTCGAAGAACCTCACCTCGTGAAGAAAATCCAAGGAAGAGTCCAAATACAAAGTGCGCTCAGGATTCACGACGCAGTTGAACTGTATATTCACATTCCAAATGAGACTCAAGATGCCGCTGCTGCTGCTTTACCAGATCATGAGGGCGGACAAAGATACGGCTAAGAAATGTGAACCTTATACCACACAACGATGAAACGCGAAAATAGAACATGCACCTGGACCCAGGCTTCACACAACTTCCACGGAATCGAATCCACAGAGAGAAGAAAAAATTTACAAAGCGCAAATAAAAAAAGTCAAACCTGAATTCTATGATTCGTGTGACGAGGAAGAGGAAGGGAGAGAAAGACATATGGGCCGGCCTGGGCCTGAAGGCCCTTCCCATACTTGTTTGGGCCGCGTTCTTTTTTATTATTTCGTATAATAAAAATGTTATTAATAAAATAAAAATTAAATTTATATAAATTTTTTAAAATACAAATAATTTTACACACTCGTGTTGCATTAAACGTAATAACTCCCATCACAGGACCTCTACTCTTACAATTACTATTCTTTTTAAAAGAAATATTATATTAAACTGTTTTAAAACGTTTTTTTAAAAAAAAAAAATTGTTTCCTAATTTTATAATATGAAATGGTGTTATAACACATATTGATCACGTGCAACTGATTCCAGCAATCAGTTCTCAAATGGAAAGCTTTGTAAGTGGAGGGATTTTCAACGGATCTCGTGAAGGGAAAGTGAAAAAACATAGCAATAAAAACTGGGATTGTTCAACTATAGAAAGGAATCAGCAACACAAAAGCAGGAAGATATGATGACGGTCTCAGACACTTATTTAAGACAAAATACACCAACAGCAATGCGATCTCCAGTCTTGCTCTGGCACGTGCACTAAAATCTCTCAATACCTGGGAATTAGCCATCACAAATCATGAGGGAAGAAACATACATAGAAGCCTGGCGCTCAGTGGCGTTCTTTAGAAACCAGAATCATGGTTTCAGTACCTGTAGTGGGCGGGCTTGTAAGGACCCTCAACAGGGACGCTGATGTAATCAGCTTGCTCCTTGGAGAGCTTGGTGAGCTTAGCACCGAGCTTTCCAAGGTGGAGGGCAGCCACTTTCTCGTCGAGTTGCTTTGGCAAAACGTACACCTTCTTCTCGTACTTGCCGCTGCTTCTCTCGTTCCAGAGCTCGAGCTGAGCGATGACTTGGTTTGTGAAGGAGCATGACATGACGAAGCTGGGGTGTCCGGTGGCACAACCCAAGTTCATCAAACGGCCTTCAGCCAGGATGATGACGCCGGAGTTGGTCTCAGGGAAGACAAATCTGTCAGTCTGGGGTTTGATGGTGATCCTCTTGATTCCAGGGTATGTCTCCAGTCCCAACATGTCGATTTCATTGTCAAAGTGGCCAATGTTGCAGACGATGGCATTGTTCTTCATCTTCTTCATGTGATCAACCATGATGATGTCCTTGTTTCCAGTTGTGGTCACGAAGATATCAGCGTCGGAGACAATATCCTCTAGGGTGAGAACCTGGTAACCTTCCATGAGGGCCTGAAGGGCACAAATTGGATCAATCTCGGTGACGATTACTCGAGCACCAGCTTGTTTCAAGGCGGCAGCACAGCCCTTGCCCACATCACCATAACCGCAAACTACACCAATCTTTCCAGCGATCATCACATCAGTAGCCCTCATCAATCCATCGGGCAGAGAGTGACGGCAACCATACAAATTATCGAACTGCAAAGGCACAAAATGGGGGAGTGAGTCTACAGAATCGTAAACCTCTGCATCACGTTAGACCTTGGAAAAATAATGCCATTTCCCAGATCATGGAGTCAATTATGATTTGACACATCATTTTTAGCATGCCCCCACAAACAAAAAAAGAAGTCAAGCCATTTGAAAATTTCGATCACCTCATAAAAGATCAGTGCTTTACGATCTGACTAAATCAAGTGAGATCCAGTTCACCGGAAAAAGGATCTCATCGAAAATGAGACTAGGAATAGCAACAGCATTCAGAATCAAGTACGTACAAAGATGAGAGCTCACGCGTATATCTAAAGGAAGTAAAGAAACCAGATCTGTTGAAGCACGTAAATGAGATATACGAGAGATCTGCAAGAATAGAGAAAGACATACCTTGCTCTTGGTAACGGAGTCATTGACATTGATGGCAGGGAAAAGAAGACTCCCATTGGCCTGCATCTGGTACAATCTTTTGACACCTGTAGTGGTTTCCTCTGAGACACCAACCAATCTCTCCTTCATCTTGGTGTACCTCTTGGGATCGGTCTTGAGCCCATCACGAATCAAACTCAACACGATCTGGAACTCAGCATTATCCGTGGAGCTCGGATCCGGCAACTTTCCCGACTTCTCAAACTCTTCTTCCGCCTTAACACCCTCGTGGATCAACAAAGTAGCATCACCACCGTCATCAACAATCAGATCTGGTCCTCCACCGGCACCCCAATCAAGTGCCCGCTCCGTGCACCACCAATACTCCTGCAAAGTCTCCCCTTTCCAGGCAAACACAGCAGCGCTATCCCGAGCGATGGCGGCAGCAGCATGATCCTGAGTAGAAAAAATGTTGCAGGAACACCATCTCACCTCAGCACCCAGCGCCGTCAATGTTTCAATCAAGACGGCAGTCTGAATTGTCATGTGAAGACTTCCGGTGATCCTCGCCCCCTTAAACGGCTGCGATGGGCCGAACTCCGTGCGGCAGGACATGAGCCCTGGCATTTCAACCTCCGCGAGTTCGATCTCGAGGCGTCCGAAATCCGCCTGAGACATGTCCTTGACCTTGAACTCACGGCCGGAAGTCGTCTTCTCCACCAGCAACGCCATTGGATCCGCGAGATCGGAGAAGATTAGCAGCAGATCGGGGGAGAAGTAGACCACGAATTCCTCAAGCGCCACCGAATGGAAATATTTATGGAGTGAAGGCGTTTCACCAAACACTAGGGCTTGTAGCAGGAATATACCAAACTACCCTTGTAGCCGTTCTCCTGACACCCTGGAAATTCCAAAATGTACTGTAATACCCTTGAACCCGGTTCACCCACGGGCCATATTTAATACCAAATATCGCTGATGTTAGGTGAAGCATCCCTCGAAAAAAAAACAAAGCACAGGTTAGGTGACGATCTCGATTTCGGTGGTCCACCCGTTGACTTTTCAACCCCACCTAATTAACCGCATATATTAATGTTTAAATAAAAACACATTAAAATTAACCGCAAATGTGTTTTTCAAATAATATTATATTTAATAAATATGTTTAAAAGACATAAAAATGAAACAAAACTCATTTGATTGAAAATTCTTATATAAAATAATAATTTCCAAAATATAAGTATTTTATAAATTCTATGTATTAGAAAAAAACGTGCTTATTGAGAAAACCATTTATCAAAAACATGTAATTCTCAATTACAGGTATATTTAGAGACCTCAAATACAAATATGCATTTGCATTTCATGTCATCATTTTTTGTTAAATGCATATTTTCCAATTCTCTTTTAAGTTTTCAGGTAGTGTTTCATAAATGATTTAATGATGGTTTTGAAGTGTGTTTTATTTAAAATATGTGTTTCATAAAAAAGTTTTAAATTAAACCAAAATTGGTTTAAGATAAATTAAAACCAAGTATACGGATTTTTCAAAAATTGAGTAAATTATATGTTTTATATTAAATTGTATATTTATTCATAATTTACCTTTTTTACTCATTTATTTCAAAACAAATATAAAATTAATCATTTAAAAACACTATTCGAAGACATTTTTATTAGAAAATATTACACATTTAAATTCATTTACCAAATATATTCTACATTTAATATTATAATATATATTTTATTTTAAAAGGGCTTAGCAAAAGAATGACCTAATTATTTTAGTTAAATCTTACATCGATTATGAATGATATTAAAAAGCAGTTTATCTAGAAAAATTTTACTTAATTTTACATAAAAAAAATTTCAAAAAATAAAAAAATAAAACCATAAAAATTAGATATTCGAAATGAATAATATTATAAATAGATTGTGAATTTTTAGATTTGATATTAAAATCTTAAGTATACAAACAACATTTTAAAATATTAAGGTATTAGACTTATTTAAAATGTTAGATTTTAGTAAATTAACCTCTAGGCACACGAAAAGGATTCGTACGAGTCATAGCATCCCGTAAAACTCGGCCATCTCCTGCCAAGCCTTCCCATCCAGCGAGTAAGTATATGAAGCACATATTGTAGTCACATACTCCCAATACATTGGTTGAAATTGATCCTTTCCGTGTCCGATATCGTGGTTTATCAGTTGTTTTTACTGTAACATCAATGTATGTGTCGTCTAATGCACCAAGATAATTCTAAATTATAAGAAAACAGAAAGTATTACATACTTGATATTAACAATGTAATGAAAAAGAGCACATATCTCGAAATAATTGAAACTTGGAGAGCCATTGTTGCCATTGCTAAGGTTTGGTTTAATCAACAATTGATTATACAACTTCAGAACACATCTCAATACTCATTAAAATAAATGCTACAAGTAGCCGTAGAACGCAAAAAATCAAACTTTTGTGTTCTAATCTTTTTGTGGTGAGCTAAAACACCAAGGAAAAGTGCTACCTTTTCTTCAATGAAAATCCATCTAGATTCCTTCAACCCAGAATAATGATGCGACAAAACACATAATCGACCAAAAACATACCGACTTAGACGCAAATTCTCACTCGCTGCCCCCCTAACATCACTACCCAAATTGGAGAGATAATTAACTTGTTTCACACGTCTACCCAAAAGCGAATAATTTTGATCCTTCACTACTCGTGAACGTTTCTAATGCAAGTAGCAAGTGAATCGAAAAATAACTACATGAAGGATAATTGCTCGAGTGACAAGAAGTATTAACATCTTCTTATGGGCGTCACTCACCATTACACTCGAAATCTTTGGTTCAAATGGAACCTTTTACAAACCCTAGAATCGACTTTTCCCAAATTGCATATGTAGAAAAAAACACAGAAGAATAAATGACAAAAAAGAAGATGTATGTAGGTTGAAGAAAAGGTTAATTTGATAAAATCACATGATGGGAATAGATAAAGTAAGGGTGGTGGCTACTTTTATATAAACTCACCCACAAAAGTTTATCAAATCCGTGTATAAGCCCGGGATACATAAAACCGCAAACCAAACACAGTAATATCTAATACCTATTAATTAATATCTCCTTATACCTCCAACTAAACACTGCCTAAATTACTTACCATACACCACCTCAAGATTTGTTTTTTATCAACTGTACATCAAAAATTAAATGTTGTTTTTCAATTTTTGTATTTTTTATATTCTAAAAAATGCATTTTTTCTTTTGGAGGAAGAAGGCACGAAAGAAAAAGCAAGTTTCATGCATCTTTTTCATGAATTCCTGCGGTAAAACTCGCCTTAACGCCCATGCTTCAAAACTACTACATAAAACGTCGAGAATCTAAAGGCAGCTCTGCTGAACAAAGCAAAATGGCAATACCTATGTCGTTCATCTTTCTCTTGAGTCTCTAGAGTGGGATTGCGGTTGCTAAGCTAACGGTGGTGTATGCGTTCGGCGATTCTTTGACGGATCCCAGCAATAACAACTACTTGTTCTCGTTAGCCAAGGCGAACTACGAACCCTATGGAGTTGATTTCGAAGAAGCCCCTTCTGGGCGATTCTGCAACGGAGGCACTGTAATCGATTATCTAGGTAGGTTCCATTAGAAATACTCGCATGTTCATCCCTGCAACGGAAAGGTAGAGGTGGGTTTGGTTCGAAACAGAACGGTTCCAGCGAACCGTCGATTCCAAAACCGTGGTTCACCGTGGGCAACGGTTCCGGTTTCGGTTCGGAACCGTATCTGGGAGGCTTGAACCGAACCGAAACCGGAACCGTACGTACGGTTTTGATTCAAACCCGAAACCGAGATTTACGAATCAAACCGTAACCGGAACCGTGGTTACTGTTTGTAGGTGCTTTCCATGCACTCATATGAATCCTTATGCGTGTCTGAAAGTGAAATTTTTAATAAATATTAAATATTTAAAGAATTGATTTTAATTTTAAATAAAATTAATATATATGTACGAAAAATAATTTTTTTCAACTATATTTCTAATAAATTATTTTTAGTTTAAATCTTTAATATTTCTGAGAAAATATTTTTTATTATTAAAAAATGAATACATTTAAAGAATTTAGTCTTACAGTTTCACATAAAAATGAAATATAACAATATTATATTAACATCATCTGTAAAATAAGTAATTTGATGAGAGTTTAATATATTAATATGAAATAAATAAATTTGGTATAAATTCAATATATAATAAATAATTTGGTATAAGTTCAGTATATAATATAATACGAAATAAGTTAATTTAACTAAATATTAATTAATATTGTTATCGTCCATTTTCTAATTCATATGATTGTTTTTTATGTTCAATTTTATAATATTTTAAAAAAACATGATTCAGTTATTAAAAATTTGAAGTGATACCTACGCATTAGATGATTTCGTAGGACGTATAAAAAAGTGATACGAAATAATTTTCTAGTAACAGCATCTATTAAATAAGTACTTTGGTAGGAACCAGTCATAATAGTACGAAATAATTCAATTTTACTGGAAAAAACAAATATCGTTGTTATCTCTTTTGTAATTTGTATGTTTGCTTTTATGTTTAATTTTATAATTTTCGTAAAAAAATGTCAATTAGTTATTAGAAAATTAAGCGACATTTGCAAAATAATTAGATTGTCATGATTGAAATATAATACTACAAAATAAGACAAATCTTTTAAAAAAAAACACAACATTGTTACTAACTCTTTTCATTTTCTTCCATTTCCTTTGGGTCTGCCTCTACCTCTTCCTTTATCTTTGCTTGTGCCCGCACTTGTAGAAGGTATGTCTCTTTGCTGAGCCATTGCTATAACATCGTTTTCATTCAATTGAGCTTGCAATCTGTGAAGTTGTAATTCTTCCTCTAACTCCTGTATTTTTTTCATTCAGCTTCATTATTTCCAATTGAAAGATGATAGATTTTTGTTGTCCAACAATCAATTCATCGCCTTTCATCTTCAATTCAGCCTTGTATACAGATTGCTGTGCTACCAAATCATCCATTCTGTTTTTGTTCTTCTGAATCGAAACTTGAGATCTATTATCTAAAGAATAAAAAAAACTAAATTAGAAAACATAAAAAAACAACTATCACATGTATTAGCAAAATAAGTTTCATTTTTATTACCTCATTTTCCATCCGTTGAATATGTTTATATTAGTTTAAAATGAGTTCTTTGTCATGTTAGTGTGCAACCAAGAGCTCCTCATTAATATACACTTAAGCCTCCTCATGAATAGGCACTTCATTTTCCTCATCTCCATTTTGTTGTTCAGAATTTTACTACACAAAAATTCTTTTATATTGCAAACCTTATATATTTGAAAAAAAAATAAATAAAATTAAATAATATTCCTACTTTATTTACTTGTTGTTCATTGCTATCGATGTTTAGTGGAATTGGTTGTTCATAAACAACAAGCTGATGACGATTTCGCCTTGATGTTGGTTCAGACCGCCACTCAACGACACCATGAATGTTTCGAAGTGCTGTCATAGTGTTAAATAAATAAGTAAAATAACATATTGGAAAAAAATGTAAATTAAAAAGACATACTTCGAATTTGAGCAGAGTTTGGGATGATGTCTTCAGTCATATATTTTTTTGATTACAAATGACTTTTTAATGCATTTCTAGTTTCCTCATTCACATTGATTTTTTCAATACAAGAATTTATAACATCATCCACAGGATATGTCAATGGATAATGCTTTGAGATTTCAAAAGATGTAGTTAGTACAATCCATAAAAGAAGTTTATCCCATCGTGACACAGTTCTAGATAGGTTTTGATAAAATCTAGTATTTGGTAATCCTTAAAAATACCATGTTCCAGTAGGAGCTTTTTTTGGAAGACATAGTGCAAAAAAATTTGATAAGGAAAATTCTACATATTCTTGTTCACACAAGTGTAAGAAAACTAAGATAATACTATAGGAAGATGGTGCTAAAAACCCAATAGACAATCTCAAGTAGGTGAGCACATTAAGAGCAAAGGGATGAATAGGTAGCCTAAGACCAGCATCAAATGTTTTATGAGACACAAGCCAAGCATTGGGATGTTCATGAAGGGGATTGGCGTCAAAAGGTGTGTTTTGCGGAGCAGGAATTGTCAACCAATCGATTGAGATGAAATATTTAACATGAAATCTATCCATTCCCTAATCAATAAAGGATACATAATAAGAATGGAATTCTAAAAATAAGGAAATGGAAAACATCAAAACAAACATGATATTAACGATGAATAACGCAGCTAAACCCAACTTAATATAAAACGCATACTGCAGCAACAAATGCATAGAATACATTTCACAAAAATAATGTAAGTTGCAACAACAAGATTACCCGATTTTAAGCCGACGAATTATGGGCTTTCAGGAGCGCAACGACACTGATAAGAAGAGCCTTTGTATGCAGCAAAATGTGATGTAAACTAGGTAGGATTGTACACTTATATAATGGACGCCAACTTTTTCAGAAAATCATATTGCATAGATTAATTCACATCCATATACAGACTAAATCAATTATTTAAAATAATTAAAAAATAGCGGCACCTACAAAATACTCATTGTTTCATGTGCCGTCCCAAATTTCAAATTCTCAGTATTTTAAAAATGATAAACGAAAAAGGTTATGGATATATTTCAGTGACACCTACGCGTTACGTGTGTTTGAATGTACCTTCTCAAAATCCAACTATTCTTACATTTTTTTAAAAAATGACAAGAATTTATTACACATTTAACTACCCTAAACCCTTAATTAAATTACAAATTAAAAATTTTAGTAGTTTTTTTTATAGTAATGAAGTTTATCATCACCAATATTGTAACGTTAAAAATAATAAAAATTATGTTTTTTTGCAAATATATGTTTTTTTAATAAAGCATCATAATATTTGACATTTAATTAGAAAACAAGATATATTAATATCTAATGTAAATGTGAATGATTATTTATAAACTTCAATGTCATTATATTGCCTTTTAATTATACATTTGTAATTTCAAATTTTTGTACCAGTTTTTTTAAATAGAAATTCGATAGAAAAATACTTTGTATCTAATGGACGTCAATTTGAATTGTAAATCATTTAATAAACAATTTACATACGTAAGTACATTTCAGAGTATTTCCATAAATTGTTTTTGCCGCCCCTAGAAAACGCAGTGTTATGTATGTGCCGTCCAAAATTTCACATTTGCAACATATTAAAAAGGCGGGAATATTTCAGATATTTCGTTTACCCTAAACCCTAAACCCCTAAAAACCCTAAACCACGAAGTCGAAATTTATGTTTTTTTTTAATATAAATGGTCCTTGATGGTGACGTTTATCATCGTGAATGTTGTAATGTGCTGAATATTTAAGATAGGATTATAAAAAAGAACTTTTTTCACAAAAGTATATGTATATTGTATCTCAAATGTTTTCCTCTATTAAACCTCACAACATTTGGTGTTAAGTTAGACAAGAACTTACATTCGTATCATATTTTTGCTAAAAATGTTCTAAATTAAAATGTGATTGTATGTCAACAACACAATTATAATTCTGTATTTTAGTATAACATTATTTAAAATAATTATGCACGAAAAAATATTTTTTATATTATGGATGCCAATTGTAATTGGAAATCGTTTAATAAACAATTCACATCCATAAGCAAAATTAATAATATTTTCATATTTTGACGGCCCCTATAAGAAACATTTTTATGTATGTGCCGTCCCTATAAATTAATTTACAAAATCAAAATAAGCGTCATATAGTATAAATAAGTTGTTTCGTAGGTGTTGTCAGTAATTTATTCATTTATTTTAAAATAATTTCAATGGCATAATCAAAATGTGACATTTCGTAAATGTCTGTCTAATTGAGAATAAATGGGACGGCTATTTAGAAATTAGAGACTCCTTCCCTCAATCATGTAGGCATGCATAATACTCTAATAAGGCATGTCCCTCACGTATGGGAGGCTGTTCTATTCGGTTTTCATTAACATAACTTGGAACATCATGAGCATAACCCTTCAAGGAAAGTCTGCAACTCACCATCAACATTGAGTGATGCATCATCCCTATTAGTATGCAAATAGGGACTTGGAAAAACAACATTATTTTCCTAAAAATTGAAGGGTTAGATTTGATGTATAACCAAGTGTGTGCAAGAGTATACTGGCAAAAAATGACTTACCGGATTTTTCATTGACTTGTGAGGTGAATCATCAATTAATTAGGTATTGTGACGGTCATATCTCGTGTTCAATCCATTGTTCACAGCCCATACACGACTCAACTCCTTCATGTAAACCGCGTTGCTAGGATTGTTGTGAACATGTACGCCGGTGTAATTTGTCATGGTTTGGTCCCATACGAAAATGAGTTTGTCGAATAACGAAGGTGGAAAGACTCATTTAGTGATTGCTTGTAGTTGCTCCCTACAAAATAAATCACTTGCAAGTGTTTGAACCAATTCTAAATACCAACCAAAAAAAAAAGATGCAGCACACGTACCCCCACGGGATGACCATAAGGCTACATCAAAATTATCCACACACCACCTAATAAAATCGCGGGCATATGGACGTAGAAAGACTGCATAATTTGCACCAAAAGTTACATATGATATCTCACAAATTGTGAATGCACATAACACACAAAAATAAGTATTGTGTTAACGTACCTGATCGGCCATATATGATTTTATCTGGAGGAATTCGTGACCTTGACGCTCCAGCCCTATAAACGATGTCTGCTAGCACACCATTTACATCCAAGATAATCAGCTTTCGTTGAGGCTCTGAGGCATTCAAAGAAGGTCCGGTATATGCCCAATGACTCTCATACCAATCCAACTTGTAGTGAACCTCTTCATTCTCCTTTGTTATAAATTCAAGTCTCTCATCCACATTATCGAGACCATGTGTGAGCTCGTCCCCTTCAACATCATTCCCATCTTGTGTCCTCTTATTCCTAGACAAGTCTTCATTCTTTTGGGAGACTCTAGGATTTTTCAACACACCACACCAATAGCGTTTTTTCCCCTTTAGGGTGTAGTGGTTCTTGTTTAGAATCCTAGAACATATACTCACAGCAAAAAAATAGCGAAGTTCCACCTCAAGACATAACTTCTCACAAATACTAACAAAGACCAACACATGAGATAGATCTTGGAGTCAAATGAGATAAAGGAATCTTTAAACATTCTAATATTTCTTCTAAAAAGGGCAATAATGGTAAGCGCAAACCACAACGGAAATGCTCCGTGCTTAAGGCAAATCCCATTGGACCCACACGGTTTGGAATTTCACTCTCAATCAACTAATCCGGTTCTTTGTCCCATATCTCATATTCATCCGGTATCAAGAATCTAGTTCTCAATTTTTCAGAAGTGTGCATCTACAAAAACCCATAGGTATTGTATAAAAATTCAAACTACAATAATTCAACAAGGTATTACAATTTGGAACATAGATCATCAACCCATGGTGGAAAATAAATCACTTATCTTGTTTAATTTAAACAACACTCCAAGTAGGTGGTGGGACTGTGGGGGCGTCCGGTCGCTTTCGGCTGGGAGGGAGGGGGAAAGAGGTAAGAAATTTTTCTTACCAGATGGGTGGGGATTAGGGTTGTCTTAATTGACAACGTGGGGAGTGAGTAAAGTGGGGACTGGGGTGGTGATGTGTAGCGTTGTGAATGGGTGCGTGGGGATTTGGTTTAATACACCAAATCATAAGCTAATGATTACGCGCAATGATGTCCCTACTTTTGTAGGTTGTCGATAATAGCTTTCATTGTTTTTAGACAAGGTGTGTGCCGGACGTTTGAATCGATGCGAACCCATGGTCTAATTAATACTCCAATTTTGAGGCACCCAGAATCGCTAATGTGGGCGACTGGCACAAGAAATGAAAAATTAGGCACTCGTACCCGAAATTTGGGAATTGCGCAATCTTTGAAAGTATTCTTAATTTTCATAATCATAAAAATTTGTTGTTGTATTAATTGGAATATAAAAATTTGAAAATGAAATGATTTTACATATCCTAAATACTGTAAATTAATTTTAATAAATAAAGAATATTCGTCTGTCGCTTAGATCATTTTCCAGACACCGACATTGCCTCATGTGGGTGTCTGGAAAGAGAGTCGGGTATCCTTTTCCAGGCACCCACAATGCTTGTGTGGGTGTTTGGACAGAGTGGGTAAGGCCATTTCCAGGCACCCACTTCTCTTATATGGGTGCTTGGGAAGGAGCATTTGAGATAATTTTCCAGACAACCTCTTTCCTCATGTTGGTGTCTCGGGAAGGTATTCAGGAAAGAGAGTTGGACGGCACCTATAAAATAATACATTGTGTGGGTGTCTGGCAAGAGTGATTTCCAGGCACCCAGCTCTCTTATATGGGTGTCTGAAAAGGAGTATTTGAGACAGTTTTCCAGATACCCTCTTCCCTCATGTGGGTGCCTCGGGAGGATGCTTGCGAGTCAGTGACCAAATTTCAAGCCAATCCTTTAGACAAATTAAAAAGTTGAATATAACATTTTTTTACAAAGTAATATTATTTCATGAAGCACTAAATGTTTCCAATTTAGGAGTCTTCAACTTCATCTTCACTTGAACTTTAGGATAAGGTTTGATTTCTTTTCACAACCTCCAACCAATCCTTTAGACAAATGCATGCCTCCAGAGTCTCTACGTTCAATTTGGAGCGCTTGTGTTTGAGAACTCGTCCCCCTGCACTAAACGCACTTTCAGATGCCATTGTAGATATTGAAGGTGTTAGAAGATCTTTGGCCATTCTAGCCAAGATAGGGTAAGTAGTAGAATTTGTCTTCCACCAACCCAATATATCAAAGTTGTCATCATCAACACCCTCAACAATAGGAGTATTATTGTAAAGTGTAATTTGATCAACAGAGTTTAATGAAGATGATGAAGAGGACGACACAAATGAACTATGTTTCCTACGAATAATGTCCATTGGATTGCCACTACCAAATGTCGACTTGTTACATGCTTTAGGAATAGGAACACTAAGATCACTGTATTTAGAAGCATAAAGGGAATACATGGCACGTAGAACATTATTGGCATCAACATCTATTTCTTCACAATTTTTAATGGAAAAGTAACATCATCCACACTAAATGATTCTGAAATACATTCAAGTAATATTTTCATACCTCTAGACTTAACCCGGGGATCCGAAATAGGTGCAATAAGAAACAAATGTGGGATTTCATCAAAATATTTCAAAAACTTATTTTTCATATTTCACACTACGTCTCCCAAAAAATCACAATCACTTTGATGGTCATAAAAAGCAAACGAAATTTTACAAATACATGAAAGCACAAGTTGAGAAGTTGAATAGTAAATACCACTCAAAATCTTAGTACAAGAATAAAATATTTCTAATAAATTTACTAAACCTCTTATTTTTTCAAAAATAGAATGAGTCAAGAAATTGTAACATGTCAAATGTAGAGTTCCATCTAGTTGGACAATTATTTTTAAATTTACGATAAGAGATGTTACTTTCTTGACAAATCCTTTTAAAATCATCTCTTTTATTAGGGGAAGTTCTAATCATACTAATTAAATCACGAATAGGAGTTAAAAAATTTTCACATTCTTTCAAACCATTTTGAGCACACAAATTTAATATATGACAAGTGCATCTAATGTGGAAAAAAATATTATTTAACATAGGATTCATGTTACTTTTCAAAATGTCTATAACATTTGTATTTGCAGAGGCATTATCCAAAGAAATAGAAAAAATTCTATCAGATATTCCATAAAATATTATGACCTTTTCAATGATTTTAGTATATTGCCATTTGTGAACAAGATGAAAAATAAGTGTGTAATTTAAGAGAGTGTGTCGTGAGGGTATCTGAGACCATTTTCTAAGCACCTACATCTGTCGTGAGTGTGTTTGGGAAGGGGTGTTTGTTAAGGGCGAAAATCGATTTAGATTCCATCAGTGTTAGAGAAGATTTTTCAGGCACTCACTTCCTTAGTATGCGTGCTTGAGAAAAGTGTAAAAAATAATATACATTTTTTAATTTTATTTTAAATTTTTAAAATTTTTTAAAATTTTTTTAATTGTTTTTAATTTTTTTAAAATTTTTAAAAATTTTTTAAAATTTTTTTATTTTTAAATCTAAACCGCACGGTTTACGGTTTATTCTCACTTCTTATTCTTACTTCTCATTGTAAATTTAAAAATTTATCCTTCATTACAACAATATATTCAATATTTCATTCAATTTCCATGCATTCTATACCCTTCGACAATGCTTTAGGGTTTAGTGATTTTACACCCAATTATGATTTCAATCTAAATTGAATAACATGCTTTTTAGGAGTGACATTTGTTGGAAGGTCTTTATAATTCCAAAGATAACGCCTTTTTTTGTTGCTCCAATTTTTTCCGATATTAATTTCAGTTTGAATTGGATCCTTGCTTCTTAACTAGGGTGGAGATAAATACGTGAGTTGTGGCTGAGCTTTTTTTAAAATTGCATTTAATGTTGTAGCTGAGTTGCTACTACTTTTGTTACATTTAATAGCGGACTTTGGATTGAAAACTTGTTGTATCATAAACGTTGCACTATTTTGTTTAAAAAAAATTCTGAGTTGTCCTTTTATATTGTGAGATATTAATTTATGACTTGCTCTACGTTTAATATTACTGTAATTTTTCATGCTTAATAGTTTTTTTTTATATTACTCCATTAATATAGATGTCTTCAACTAATTTTAGTATATTTCTTTAATTTTTTTTTCCTTTGTTTTGGCTTTGTAACATAGTGATGGACAAGGGGAAAAAAGTGTTGGAGGTAATGAAACTAACAAAAAACGTAGTTCAAAATGGAAGCAGATCTCTAAACGAGTTTTTTTATTTCTCGAGATTTGCCTGGCTGAGGTTTGTGGTGGAAATCTACCTACTACATCATTCAATAAGATTTGTTTGTTGAATATTCTCAATAAACTAACTAGCCAAACTAAAGATGAGTATTCAATGAAACAAATTAAGAATAAGTGGTGTGATCTTCTAGCATTATGGACTTTGTGGATTCGATTTGTGAATTGGATTGGTGTAGGTTGAGATATGACAAAAAACATGATACTTACTAATGATGAATGGTGAGCAAAAAGGATTGTGGTAATTTATTCTTTAAGTTTGTTCATTCTATTTTAATGATCTATATTATTGGTTTTAGTAGTATTTGATACCTTGTATGGTGATAATTTCGTTTTTATTGTTTGATTTTCTTGCTTGTAGGAGAATAAGGAAACTAAAAAATTTCATGATGCATTGCCACCACACAAAGAACTCATGGAACAACTCTTCAGTGGTATCATTACTATTAGTCAAGATAGCTACATACCAAGCTTTGGAATTCTACTAGTCGGGATGGATGATGAATTTGAATGTGTCTTTGAGATGAAGGATAACAATTTTGATTGGACTTATGAACCTATAGTTAATGACTTTGGTACACCACCTTCAGGTCATAGTTTTAATCGTATATCCGGTAATAGTCTACGAAAAGAACAACCAAGGAAATGAAAAAGTGGAAAGGGAAGTAACTTAGACATTATCGCGAAGTCGATCAAGCAGATTGCTGAAGATAATGGACGTCGTTTAATGAAGGATGATCTATGACCTGTAGAAGAGTGTGTTAAGGTTTTGGTGGTAATGTTTTATGATGCAAGAGAATGCACCACTTGCCAAGATAGTGAAATATCATATTTTCTTAACCATTGACATTGATGATAAACGCATAACATATTTGAAGAGTCGCATGAGCACTTCCCAATCCTCGAACTACTCTCGATTTATAAATATTAGATCAAATGCTAGTTCACCACAAAAGATTTGATGTTGTTGTAATTCAAGACTAATGTAACGTTTTTACTTTATTGTGACTTTTATTTCATCTTTTTTATGAAGATAATTCCTCTTTCTCATGATTTTATTTTTGTTATTTTGTAAAAAAAATTACTTTCTTGTGACATTATCTCCACTTTCTTGTGACTTTAATCCATTATCTCGTGACTTTATTTCCATTTTCTCGTGACTGTTACTTCTTTATGGCTTTTATTTTTTATTTCTTATCACTATAAATATTCATATTTAGTAGTTGCATTCTTCAATCATGTTTTCATTGGATAATTCTCCTCATTCTTCATAAGTCAATATTGATCCCGATGATGGCACGCATGCATTACATCAAACATTTCAAGTCATAGGAGCACCAGCCATCTATCATGAGCACTATATGATCAAACAACCTTTCAATAATAGACAAGTTAGTGGTTGGTCTTTGCTTCTCAATATACTTAATGCCCATTATCGTAGGACATACAACTCTTTGTGGATGAACATTACTATTTTTCTCTAACTCTGCCATTTACTTGTGAATGATTATGATTTCTAGATAAGATCAAAAGTTGTTGAAAAATTAGTCATGTTCCTTGAAGTAGTCAAACATCAAGAAACAAATCGTTCTTTATAAAAGTTTTTCCAGCGTAGGACCAATACTATCCACAAGACTTTCAACAACGTATTACAAGCCTTAATCTGAATGTCCATCGTATGGGTTCAGCCTCTAGATGCATATCTCACGATTGATCTATATATTCAATTAAATGATAACTATTATCCTTTTTTAAAGCATGTATTGTTGCAATTGATGGTATGCATGTTAGGGCCTTAGTTCATGTCGCTGATCGCATTTGTTTTATTGGACGTAAGGGAGAACTGACCCAAAACATTCTGGCCATTTGCAACTTTAACATGTGTTTTGTTTTTGTACTGGTCAGAAATGAAGACATCTTTTATGATAATAGGTTGTTATGCCAATGCTTAGGAGATAATTATTGCAATTTTCCAAAACCACCACCTAGTAAGTTTACTTAGTAGATTCAAGATTCTCTAATACCAAAGGTTACATGTCTACATTCCACAATCAATGGTATCATTTACCCAATTTTCAATGTACCCATGGTTTTAGAATTGCACAAGAATTTTTCAATTATAGACACTCGTCAATATGCAACTGTATTGAGCGAACTTTTAGAATATGGAAAAACAGATTTCATATGAAAAATGATTTTCCTCATAACTTGTCATTCAGAAAACAAATGCAACTTGTGTTTAGCTACGATAGTGATACACAATTTTTTACTTATACTTGATGCTGACAATAATGAATTATGAAAAATTTACCATAATCAAGCTAACTCATAAAACCAAAAATGTTCATTATGACTAATGTGCTTTGATTGTGTTTTTCATTCAAATAAATAATTTATTTGTAATCGTTTATTATCCAAGTTCAATATATTTATGTATTTCATGTTTGACGGTTTATTTGATTCAACAATATTATTATTCTCATTTAATTGTTAATATTATCAATATTGATCTTATTTTATAAATGAATAAATGACAACTTATTTTTAATAGAAGGATAGATTTGAAATTTAACATGAAAATGAAAATTAAAAATAAATACAAGAATTGAAACATTATTTATAAATTTTCATAAAACAACTTCTACTTTTATTTCTTTTTTTAACTTCTATTTTTTAAGAAGTATAAGTTATTTTTTAAAAATTAGGTTAGAATATGTCCTTAATTTCACAATAAATTTAATTAATTAATAATTTTTTAATTTGTTTTCAAGTTTAAAAACTGCATTAACCGAATAACATAAACCGTTTTATAAATATTTCAATTTAAAAATATTTTGAAATTTTAAAAAACAAAATGGAATTGAATTTTTTAAAAATACAAATATCAGGAATTATTTCTTGAAAGTAGGGATTCAACTTGGAATTGGGAGAAATAGCATTTCAGTTCACTGGTTTGTGGACGCCCTAGAGTTTTGACGCTGATCGATTGCGCGCTCTTTTTCCCCAGCAATATTCGATCGCAATCCCTAATTGCATTGCATTACTCGCGTACTCCAGCTTGATTTGGAGATGGGATCCTTGGGGCGAGTTTTCTACACCGTTGGTTTCTGGGTAAGGGAAACGGGCCAAGCTCTCGATCGGCTGGGCTCTCGGCTTCAGGGGAACTATCTTTTCCAAGAACAGCGTAATTTTCTTGGCCATGCCACTCTCTTCTTCTCTATATGGTTTATTTAATGGAAACTAACATGGAGTGTTTAAGAAATGAATGTTGTTTTGTGTTTTTTCGTTAACACTAGAGCGACTATGATAATGTTGCCGCATAGGTTAGAAATCTTGTTCCTTGCTTTTAGAGAAGGTGGATTCGGTTTTTTGCGTCTAACAGTAGGCGCTTTTTTTTTTTTTTTTCGAATCAGAGCTCAGGAGCTTATTACTTGTTTTTCAGTGCAGCCCAACCTAAACATCAAAAGGCGTCTTTGATAACAACATATTAAAACGAGGAATCACTGCCCTTTTTTCTAATTCCTTGACTTATCAGCAAAGTGAACCATTGAAAATTGTTTTTTTCTCAAATCTCTGTTTCTTCTGCCATCTTGTGGGGTTTCCAGGCTTGGAAAAGTAACTAGTAAGCTCATTTCCAATGTTTTCCACAGTGTCGAGGCATAGAACTCTCATGAACTTATTTGACAAAGCGCCTGTAGTTCATAAGGATGCATTTGTGGCCCCTAGCGCATCTATCACTGGGGATGTTCAGATTGGACGTAATTCCTCTATTTGGTATGGATGCGTTCTTAGAGGTATGCGCACTCTCTCGGTATGTAAATGAAATGTTTTAATGTTTCAGGTTACATGACGATGGTGCTCTGTTGCATTTTTTTTTAATTCGCTTTGCTGTTAAACCTTGAACTTATAAATGCAGGGGATGTGAAACACATTACTGTTGGAACTGGAACCAACATACAAGATAATTCTCTGCTTCATGTAGCAAAGTCCAATTTAAGCGGGAAGGTCTTGCCTACCATTATTGGGAACAATGTCACAGTGGGTCAGTGAACCAACTGACTTAGAAAAATGTGGTTTTATAATGCTTGGGCTTTCTGTTGCTGCTGGATGAATTGCAAATTTGTTCTCAGGTCATAGTGCGGTGCTACAAGGTTGTACCGTGGAAGATGAGGCTTTTGTTGGCATGAGTGCTACGTTGCTTGATGGGGTGGTTGTTGAGAAACATGCCATGGTGGCTGCTGGAGCTCTTGTCAGGCAAAATACGAGGATACCCTCTGGAGAGGTATGTTGGAAAATGCCGCTAACACTTTGATGAGCTGCCAAAAGTAGGACATCCAAAGATCTTGATGTATTCCACCATGCCATATCTTTCACTCAGCTTAGTGAAGTGTCAGAAATTTTGATAATTCCTTTAATTTCTCAAAGTACTGATTCTGAATTAATGTCTGGTGTTGTTGAACTCATGAGGGGAAATACAACTTCGTCCTGAAAAAATTGTTTGTTCCTATGTTTCAGATATGGGGTGGGAATCCAGCCAAATTCTTGAGGAAGCTCAAGGACGAGGAAATAGCTTTCATACCCCAGTCTGCTACTAATTATGCAAACCTGGCACAGGCGCATGCTGCTGAGAATGCCAAGGAGCTTGACAAAGTGGAGCTTGAGAAGTTACTTGCAAAAAAAATTTCTGGGCAGGTCAAGGATCATGCTCACCTCTCGTCAGGTAGTTCCCTTGGCTCGTGACACAGTATCTTCAAATGCTTTCTTGTTGACCATGATAATCACGACAACAATGCACCGTTTTCACATCCAATAATGTCCGGACATGTACGATTGAACCTAGGATGTCTTATGGCATCCGTACATTGTTTGTTTGCCCTCCCATTACTCTCACTTCCATTACTGGGAACGCTTTTTCCATTAATTGTGAAGAAATCTCATTTTCAAGTTGGCCTGAAAACAATGTTTGCTATCATATCTGAAAATACTGTTGCTTCCTTGTGCGTTCATGCAGTTTGATCAGTCCTTTGGACAGTTACCGACTTTTTGCCTCTTGATTCTTGTATTAGTTTTTTTTTACAACCAGTGTGATCGACTCATCCTGTTGTAAGAACCCAAATCCTGGTATGACTGTCTGAAGTCCTAAATCCTGGTAGAATTTTTATATGAGAAATTCTACAAAGCACGGGTATGGGTGTGTCATTTGTATGGATACGGGTACGTGAGTATGGAGATATGAATACAACAAATTTAAAAAGTATTATATTATATATCATTTCGATATATTCATTTAAAATTTATTATTTTTATTATTTTATTAATGTAAAATATATCAATTATTAATGATATTTGATAAATGATAATAATCTAAAAAATATTGATGAAAAAAAGTAGAAATTCAGTCATTAGAGGGGGAAAAATTAAATGATATATGGTGATAAATGGTTGGTAGAGTCATGGAAACAATAAGACTAAATATAATTTTAATTTTTTTAATAATAACGACGTGTCGGAAAAATCAAATGATGTATGGTGGTGGATGGTTGGTAGTCATGGAAACAATAAAAATATAATAATATATTTTAATTTTTTTAATAATAACGACGTATCGAAACATATTTATATACACGCATATGGGGCACATATAAGGTGCGTACTGGGTACGCCTAAATTACAAAACACACGTATTTGCGCTTTGATGGAGAAATTAGCCGGTTATTATAGATTATTTTTTTCTGTTTCTTCGGTATGGGAAAGGAAATTTTTATTAATATTAGGTAAGTAATGAGAAAATGCGGATATGGCGTGACATTCGATGCATCGTGGGCCGGACCGAGTTTTGTAGCCCTAGATGGACGGGTGTCGCCGTTCTGCTATGAAATTCAGATTTGAATTTTTCGTCTTCAGCTCGGGGGGCCGGGACCAGGTGTATGAGAATCGTTCAACGACATCGGGCGAGCAGTCTGTTCCCACCACAAATGGAATCGAAATAGCAGCGCAGAGATACGTTGCCGGGCTGTTTCTCTCTCGCCTCTCTTCTTCTTCTAGGGCGGGCAGGGCAGGCTTGAGAGAGAGAAAGAGAGAATCGTCGTCTCATGGATCCAGCTTTCGATTCGCGTCTCGCTTAGGGAATATGAGATGAGGTTTTATTTCTTTTCTTCTTTATTCTGGTGATTATTCGCCATCTGTTCATGTTACCTACCTGTCAGGTTCTTCTATGAAGCTGGGTGTTTTTTTGTTCGTTTTTTTTTTCATTGCTCCGTCAAGACGTGCGTGTTAATCTAATGTGTTGGTTTTGTGCGGTAGGGACTACGGCTCTTTCTAAGTCTCTCCTTGCCTCGTTGGGAAGCTACGTGGTATGTGAGGTTTGGGAACTTTGATTTTCATGGGCGTTACTCAGAGTTCCTCAGATTTTTCGGTGGCATAAGATTATTTACTTATGCTTTGTTCTAATGAGACAAAAAATATTATGTTACGACTGTTGGAAATTGTTTTGCATCTATCGGCTGTTGGATGCTACTTATGAATTTTGTTTTGGATTGACTTTTATTTTGTGTGCAGGAGTTATTTGTTAGTAGACAACCATGCCGACTTTTTCAGCTTCAGCTTTGGATAGATTTATAGAATCTGATAATATGAGCTCAATGGAACTTGTGAGAACACCTTTTGATCCTGAAAGTCAGAGAAGACCTGTGACTGCCAATCCAAGAAATGGAACCTCAATGAATGGGAACTATTCTAAGATGGAGGTGAGGGGCTCTAGTCTTCCTCCAAATCCTTATCTTATCAGAGGTGCTAGCATTCCTTTGAACCGAAAGCATGAAAGAGGAGCTAGCCTTTCTTCAGCTCCTAATTTGGAGAGCGATGGCAATATCCCTACCATTCCAAAGCTGGACAGGGGTACTAGCCTCCTCTTGAGCGCTAAGCTGGATAAAGAAATTCCAGTTCCTTACGAAACAAATGGCTCATCAGCTTCAGCTGGAACAGTTGTGGAAAGAAAAGATCATTGGACAGAAATTTCTCCTGCCCTCTATGCTACGCCAGTCTCAACCCCTCTTCCTGATTCTCCTTCGCAATTCTCACCTTCTCCTTACATTATCAACCACAAGCGTCGGGGCCCAAGACTGGCGAAGAGTTTCTCTGAGGAGGATATTTTGAGTTGCAAGCAGAGCACTAGTGGGATCAATTTGAGAGAAAATGGGGATGTGGCAGCAGTGTCAAACGATGGCTGTAATGGTAAACCTGTGAGACCTCAAGATTCTGCTACTGCTAGCATTTGTGATGATAGACATGGAACAAATGATGATACAGGAATCCCTGAGCAAAATGGTGGGATGAATTATGCCGAATTTGACTTGGCAAAGGATAGTGAAAATGAGGATTTTATCAACCCACATGACTTGGTGACTGCTAGGAGCATCGCCGAAGATGAAGGAAATTGTGGAGCTGAGCGCAATTTAAATCCTACGACGCCTCTCTCTGAATTCTATGACGCGTGGGAAGGTGTCATTCTTTTTGCTGATCAAAATATTATTCTTCTTTTACGTGTTGTAATGATGCTTTAATAACATAATCTGCATCTCATGTTTCAGAATTGTCATCAGAAAGTGGATATCAGCTCTCAACACCCCGTACAGAAAATGAGCTGCGTGGGATGAGGATGAGTTTGCTAATGGAGATCGAGAAAAGGAAGCAAGCTGAAGAGGTTCTGAATAACATGAGATGTCAGTGGAGGAGGATTCGTGATCAACTATCAGATGTTGGTTTAAGACTTCCAGAGGCCCCAAGTTCTTACCCACCTGACGAGCAACCAGCTGATTCTGTGCCTGATATCTGTCAGCAAGTGCTTGTTTCATACTTTGTGTCTGGGCTGATTGGAAGGGAGCTTGCAAAAGCCGAGGTTGAGAAGGAGATGGAAGCTCAAGTAAGTATGAAGAACACTGAGATTGCTCGCCTGTGTGATAAACTTCGCTATTATGAAGCTGTGAACCAGGAGATGTCTCAAAGAAATCAAGAGATTGTGGGTCAGTTTCTTACCTCAAATCGTTTTACATGGAGATAAAAATTACCACTTTATTGAGCTCATGTGCTGTCCTTATTTCATAACAGAGAAATCACGGCAACTGAGACTAAGAAGGAAGAGAAGGCAGAAATGGATCTGGGGCACGTTTGCCACAGGAGTCACGGTAGTTGTAGCTTCTCTAGCATACTCTTACTTCCAAAGCGGAAGACCAAGTTTTTCAGGTGAATCTCTACCTCCCATGGCTGAACAGAAGCCCTCCCAGTGAACATCCTGTTAGTGCAGACTACAGCCATTTGGAAGAATAAGAAGGAACGGCAAATTTTAATCATGTCGATATACCAATCCATTGGTTAGGATGCCTTGCTACTTCTGAATTCATGAACTCGATGAAAAGCGTAGGAGGCTAGCTGCACACACTATATGATGCCGATTATGGCTTAAGATCATAGATTCGTTTGTACATGTTTTGCTTTCTCTTAAATACGTTGTATGGGTTGTGGTGTAGGGGATTTGATGCATGTTTGTTAGTAGTTGGTGCTATTGTACAATTTTGAGCTTCTGTGCTCCAAAACAAGTCAGTGGTCATTCCATTGTTACTGATTTGGTATAAACCCTGTGAAAAGGGATATCAAATGCCAGTTGCAGTCTACTCTGATGATTCCAAAAATTTGTTGCAACACTGTACAATCCTATTCATCATTCATCCAAAAGCCACTTGCGCCAAACATGTATCAAAAACCCAGAACAAAAGAAAAGTACCCCAAGAATAATCACAGTCCTTGCCCATATAGAGGATGTGAAATAATTCAACACAAAGGCATGCCAGGACCAGAACCATAGAACAGCAAAAACAGAGCCGGTTACAGCTCCTACGGCTACCTGGTTAAGTGTATGATGTCGCTGCGAGACCCGAAGCCATGACTGCAAAAGCATAGAGTTTACCAAGTTACCAGCCATTTCATTCAAAGATAACACAGTGAACTGTAGTGTACTTACCAAGTAGCACCCAACTGTGAAGGAAAAGGCGGATAGTGTGGTTGTGAGAGCATTCATTCCAAGCCATTCAATCACTGTGTGTTAACAAGCAAAATGCAGCTTTGGAGTTTTAGAACGAGCAAATGTAGCAATATGAGCTATAACATTTTTTATATAGAGCTTACATGATAAGTTCACAAAGGCAACAGCGAAAAATATGGCTTGTGCATGAGAAGAAGGCATTCCGGGATCAGGTCTGGATGTAGGGAGAGGTCTTTCTTGGTTTATGATCTTCTTCAATTGCATTGAAAGCAAAGCATTGAGAATGGCTCCAATGGAAGCCCACAATGCCTCTGGATCATGCCTCACTAGAATGATCACAGCGAAAAGTCCTGAAATGAGCCATTTGCTCTGTGGCAAGGAAATGAAACAAAGCATTAAATATCGAGAAACTGGGAGCACTCGTGTGATTACCAGCAATACACCAATCCAAATCTTAAGCGTAACAAAGCGGGATTAGTTCTGGCATTTTATCATCAATCAAGTGGGCAGTTAGGAAGGTAAACTCAGCATCAAGTACAGAGGAACTTTCCTACCAAATTATTGAGAGTAGCTTCGAGCCAGCCTCTACCAAGATCCGGAGACCTTTCTCCAACCATGGGTTCTTGCTCAAGTGCGCTAGTCCCCTCATCCCCCACAGTTCTGGAAAACTCAGAAAAAGCCTTCATAATAATCCGCTTTACGCTTCTAGAAACCCCCAAAACCGACCCTCTGCAACTCAACTCCCTCGGAAAATCCAACCTTTGGAGGCAAACCTTGTTTGGACCGCGACGTTTCCACGAGGAAAAAGCAGAAAAAACCCAAGGCTTCCCAACACTGGCCAACATTTTCTATCCACCAATTACATTGATTCGTCTTCACACGCTAAAATTAAGCCCTCAGAATTTGACACGTGTCGTTCTGTGACTCGTCAGTCACGCAACTTTTTCAACCTAATCATTTTGATTAAGTACGACCTCGTTATAATACACCGATGTGATTGATTTTGGGAAATTAATATAGTGCTGAATGTTTTTGTAACGAAATGTTTTAATGTTTTAAAAACATATGTTTTTATGATGAATTTCAATTATGATTGCAAATATTTTTAGAAGAATTTATTTTATAAAAAAATTTTTTTACCTTTTTTAATAAAAAATACAATAATATAATAAATCCAATCAATAAAATTTTATGAAATTGGATCTCAATAAACATATGATAAGCTAGAGTGGCTATTAATGCAATAGGTTATGGAGAGAATTTTTTTATGACTATTATAATAAAGTTGATAATGCTCATGGAATAATTAGTACTGTATAAAGTAATTGTGAATGAAACTAGGGAGGTCTCATTAGACTTGCAAGAGGATTACAATAAGGTGACCTGTTATTACCTTATTCATTCTATGATTTATAGTAATCCTTCATAGAGGGAAAAAAAAAAAGAAAATGAAGAAGAAGATGAAATTAATGGTACATAATAAAAGTAGATGCATCTGAAAACACACAATAAATTGAGGTAAAAGGATTACTCCATTTACCCAATAAAGGAGAACAAGGACATGAGAATTTTAATAGTTGAAAATTGTACTCCCTAATAAAAAAACTTGGGTTTAGACTATAAAATCATAATCAATCTTGAGAGAGAACTTCCATTTAAGTTAGTTACAAGAGGAACATATGGTACCAAGTACTCAATTTTGAAAGTGTAAATAATTGAGGGAAGCCAAACCTTAATGTATCAGTATTGATATCTGCCATAATCTCCATATGACCAATCTTCCTATTTGTTAGCGTATGATAAACATGAGCAGAGTAACACTCCTTGTAAATGATTACCCAATCGACATCTCCAAACACAAAATCGACTGCACAACGATGCTGATCAACATGTTGCTTGAAAGTTATGTTTTTCGTGATGAAGGCTCAGTAATTGCCACATGAATATGCAGAAATTTAGTTAAATACTTATGTCAAAAAAATTTCTTTTATCAAAATGCCTGTTTTTTTCCATTCATCAAAATAACTGTTATTTGTTTTTTTATTTTGAAAATATTTTTTCTTTTAATTTTATTATTATAATGTTTTTATTTTATTAAAATGTATGATTTTATACATTAAAATACATTAGTTTACCTTTAATGCTATGAATTATTGTAATAAAAAAAATATTCAAACGGATTAATTTTATTGATATAGAAAAAATAATGATTGAAAAAATAAAAAATAGAGAATTATAATATACATTATAAATTGATATAAATACTAAATACTTGTCTTTCTTAATATAATCATATTTATATTCACATGATATCAATAGAACAAAGAAGTCAAATTTTTAAAAACTTTATATTTTAATATGTTAAAAATTACTCACACCCAAAACCAATTTATAAATCAAAATATTATCAAACTCAATAAACAACTAATCTAATATACCACATTTACCAATATTATAATTTCCTTGCTATATTTTTTTAAAACATCTTCATTAATATACAACCAAAAAATATAAAATATATAATTATAATATTTAGTAAACATTTTATATTTTTATTTCCTAAACAATCCCACTTTTTATATATCATATTTAATATAATAAATAAACTGATTTTTATTTCCAAAAAATTGAAATATAAACATATATAAATATAATTGATATTTTAATTATATGTTATTATTTATAAATTTATAAATAGACATATTATTTACCTATCTCTATAATTCTAAATTTTTGAATAAATAAGAACATAAAATCGAAATAACAATTATATATATATATATATATATATATATATGTTTATATTTCAATTTTCTATAACTAAAAATTAGTTATTTTTATATTAAATATGATATATAAAAAGTATGGTTATGTAGCCAATATATATATATAATAGTGCTATTTGATGAATGTTAATCAAATATGGTAATATAGACTATGTTTTTTTAAAAGCACGATTTAATCTGTTAATATAATATATTATAAATTTTCAAATGTTACAAAATTAAATGAATAACACGAAAATGTCATAAAATTTTGAATATTTTTTCAAATAGATTTACATTAAAAAATTATAGATTTATTAAGAAAATAAAATTCAAAGTGTTTAAAATTTGTTTTCAATTAAAATCTTTCATTTGTCTTCCTATATCTGTTTCCTTGAGAGTCTACAACATATTTAAGATAATTTAAAAAATTGAAATGATTTTTGAAATAGACTTTCCTGATCAGTTGGTGTTAGAAGAAAGGCAATGAAGATGGCTTCAATGAGATAAGGGATAAAAATGGATATTTTTAATTAAGGGCATCACAAGTCATAGATGAAACTAAATTAGAAATAATATAAAAAAAGACTTGATAGCTCGAAATCGGCACATGCCTCCTGGAGGAGGAAGCTTAGAAATCCCCGAGTAGACGAATTAGGAAATCGACCCAGTATAAACCGAGTTGGCCAATACAAGTACATTTAATGCAGTACTAAAAAGTAGCCGAATTGCAGCGATATCATAACAGTCAACGGTTATCTGGTAGCAGTACTAGTGTACGATTAGCGAAGCAAAAAGTAGACGACATCGACATGATTTAGAATTTGGTCAGATTGGCATCCTCTATAAATGTGAGGAAACCTGATGAATAAAGTATTGAACTCCTGGTCTTCTAACTTATATCTTTTCTTCACTTCCGTTTAGTAAAACCATTTTTCGGCGAGTTCCAATAGCTCCGTGGTTTTTCCATTCTTCGACGGTTTCCATATTGAAATCACTATCTATCTTCATTCATGTCAACCGCATCGTATCACCCAAAATACTAATATCTAAATCAGATACGACTCGTTCGGCATTGCCTGTAACCCCAAAATCGGTTTTCGCCTTAGTGCCGATTTTCGACCACAACAAAAGCATTATTTATGTAAAGAGTAAACCAATTCTCTTCTAATCAAGATCATAGAACTTTCAATCTACCTATATTCAATAACTTGAACTCTGAAGACTATCCTTGTCTAAGTTATGGAGTTCAACGATAGAAACAAGGATTTTCATATAAATTTCAAGAATTTCATGTTGGGTTATAGGTTGTGAATCACTGATTCGTTAGAATTGGTGATTCCTAGGTATTGAGTGTGCACATACAGTGAATCCAATGCAAATTTGTCGTATTGATTGTTTTTTATTTTCATATTTTTAATTACTAATTTTAATAATAAATATGATTCATTTAATTAATTTATAAAAATCTTAATTCATTCATTAGATTTTTTTCATATTTTATTACATCTTTATCTAAAATCGTCGATAATCACTCATGGATTGCCATCATTCAAAGTACGACAATCATTGTTTATCAATTATCATTTTAATTTTTATTTGTCTTTTATGAATATTCAATTTTTGATTAAAAGTTATTTTATTTTAGTATTTGATTATAAATTATTTATTTTAGTATTTTATCAATATTATACCCATACACTCATAATTTTTCAAATCACGAATCAATGCACTCAAATCGAAGAATCCATGCACTTGCATTTATGTATCCTAGGTTACACAATGAGGAACTCTTTGAGTGGATTTTAATAGTGAATAGTATATTTGAGTTCATTCAAATGTTGGAGTATAAGGTCTCATTAATAATAACTTACTTGATAGGTCGTGTATTTGCATGATAGCAACAACTCAAACTATCATGGAATCGTATGAACAAAGGCAAAATACTCACTTGGGAAAAAAAAGAAGAAAATGATGAACCAAAACGGTTGACATGAGTATCCAAATAATTCAACATAACCCAACTCCACCAATCCTTCTCCCTACAACTTGATTGCCTGAAACTATATGGTACAATATCCATGAACCCATAGTTGTAATGAAGTGACAATCAGTGAATTAAATCAACAAAATCCAGATTATTTGCATGGAGATAATCCAGCATCTGAAGACCATGCTTAACTTCCTTTTTTATTCATTAGAATTTCTCATAAATTGTTCATTTATAAACCAATAATGTAGATCTTTATTGAGGTTTGAATCATAATTTTTCTTACATCGTTTATCATTTCTTCAGAAGCATTTTCGGTACACGTTTCTTCTCTAAACACTATGGAGTTCTATCAACTTATCGCTCATGTGGACTTGCAAGAAACTGATGAGCAATTGATGGGGAGATATATTACTAGGTTACGATCTGCACATAATCAAAATTGGTTACATTTCTCCATTGACGGGGACAAAGGGAAAGAGATCACAACTCACTACACAAATGTAAATGTCCGAAACAACACCTCAAACCAAACATTTCTCCATGATGGGCCTGGGCCTCCAACGTTTCACAAATGGGCCTTCCAGAGAACACCCCACGGATTTCTTCCATGGCCTCTATTCTACCGCGTGGCCTTTATTTATCTCATAATTAAAAAAAAAGAAAAAGAAAAATTGATGCAAACGCAATCAAGGCAATAAAAAAGTCAATAATTATTACACTGAATAATAAATAGGAAAGGGGCGGGGACAGGTGGCAGGCCTAGGGCATTTTAGCCGAAATGTTATAAAAGCCCCTGTCCCCACTCAACCTGACGTCATAATTACTTAAAAATAAAATTTTGGAGTTTCTGGTTGTTCGGAAATTCAAATGAAGGAATTTTGTGGGATATATTATTTTACTGACGTCATAAATGAGCATTTATTACGTTTTATTTGGGGGGTTTTTTATTGGGATTAGAGAAATGACTGCATGTCGATAAAGCCTATTAGACACAAAAAAGGGCTCCTGTAACCCAACCAAAAAGTAAAAAATAACTTCATCATCTGCTAAAATCCAGTTCCCTGAAGAGAGTAAAAAATTCCAAATGCCTCTGATCAATTACAGTTACCCTGTTCTACAGTTTACGGCCGTAACTAATGGCCCTGAGGTGAGTTACCTTGGCCTGATCTTCTTTTAACGCATTGGATTGGGAAGATGGTGAGAAACAAGATTTGACTTTAACTCCTCCCTGAATCCATGGTTGAATGGAGGTATGAATCTTTGGAAGTCATTAGGGTTTACACTTTGAAAGGATTTTTGAAGGAACACGGAGGAGGATTCCTATTACATTGTAAAGCTGGATTCTTTCTCAAGATCTTGATTGTGGGAAGAACTGCGTACCGGCCATGAAGCTGTTGATGGGAGCTGGATAGAAGCTAGGGTCAAGCAACGGTAGAGCAGTGCCGCCGGTTGGGGCGGAGGGGGTGGCCGCTGCGGAGGTTCCGGTTATCAGATTGAGGGGCTGGCCACCGGCGCTGATGCTGCCCCCGCCGGAGGATGTGTCCCCCGCAGCGGAGGCGGCTAGGTACTGGGCTTCCGTGCCTTGATCGTACAGGATCCCTTTGAATAGGTGCCCCGGATGTTGACTGCAGCTTGATAAGCGAACTGATCTTCGTCGACTGCGCTTACTCTCACGCACCGGAACACTGCCGGAGCGGTTACTTCCGATGGGAAGTCCCCAGTCTCCAACCCTTGGATGTAAGGAACTTGTTAAAATTGAGAGTAAACGAGGAAAGCCATGGATTGATTGGATTGTGTATTTGGAATTACCTGAGGATGTGGGTATGCGGGTACAAGCGAGGGAGTTTGAAATGGCGGGAGTCTCTCTCGGCCGCTTCCCGCTCGGCGGCGTGGCTGCCGCCTCCGGCTGCTGCTGCTGACGTTCCCTCCGCTTGGCCGCCGGAACCCAAGTGCTCTTCACATGTGTCTGGCACTGAAACCCTCTGCTCTTGCAACAAGTTCTGCATCTCATGTGCGCGCAATCCTTCTTGGCCTGATTCCCACAATCCTGACAACTGATTCCCCCACCACCGCTCGCCGACGCAGCGCCGCTTCTCATCATCAAAAACCCCGATCTCGAACCATCGCCCAACCCTCCTCCCCCCCTGCTCGGCCCCACAGCCAGCACTCCGGCAGAAGCGTACAGCTCCTGCAGAGGATTGTTCTCTCCCTGCCCCGGTCCCTGCTGCTGCTGCTGCTGCTGTTGCCATAACTCGAAACCCCTATACGGGACCGGGACGGGAACCGGTACGGAAACTGGAACAACAGACTCCTCGTTCCTCAACAGAAACCAATTCTCAGGATGGATCTCCGATGACGGAGGCTGATCCGTAGCTCCTCCTCCTGCGGCGGCGGCGCCTAAGGTGAAGAAACCGGCCATGGTAGCAGTGAAAAGGGTTTTGTTGTTGCGGAGAGACGAGGAATTAATTGTGTTCGGAAGCAAGAATCCATACAGCGACGTGAGAGTAATGCTCGGGGACAAGGGCCGCCGTTGTCTGCTGTTTTCGGGATTCTTGAATTGTGGGTTTCGGGGCAGACAACTTCTGCACTCCGATTCTGAACGAAATTGAAAGATCCTTCGTACCACCACCACCACCACCAGTGTCTCTTCTCTCCTCTGCAAATCGAGCATGTGATCTCTCTCCCTTCCTTTCTCAATCAAAACCTAAACACCACGAGTCCCTGTTAACTTTGCCTCTCCCTCCCTCTCTCTCGCCGGTCAGCTTTTCTTTCTTTCCTCCCCCGTTTTATGTCCCTCCACCAACTAAAAAACCCCCAAAAGAAACACCACAGCACAGCACAGCACAGCACAACGACCTTCTTTTCCCCTTTCCCTTTTGTATTTTATTTCTTTCTCCAGTCTCTCAATTGCTGCTACAGTCCCCTTTGACGCAGCAACACCAGCAGCGACCGCAGAGATCCCCAGTTCTGCCACCCGCCGCCATCTCTCTTTACTTCTCTCCCTCCACCCTCACATCACTCCCTTTCTCTTCTAATAATCAATAACAATTCATTTCAAAGATTTTTGTTACCACCTCTCACCGAATGGTGGCTATTAGATGATAATTACCGCAGTAAAAAGCATCAAACCGCAACACAACGCAACTGGGGTAATAAATAAAATGCATGTAGTGGAGTGGGCGCAGTCACAAGCTGGAGAAGAATAATTCAAAAAGCTTCCTTCTTTTGTTTCCCTGTTTCAGCGTCGAGTTTAGGAGCCTCATCAGCTTTTACCCACGCACACATAACTGTCAATCACCCCAAGTTATTATTTTTTTATTATTCTTTTCAAAAAGGAATTTCTCATTTTATTTTCTTTTAAAAAAAAACTCTCGCAAGAGTTGACGATAAATACCATGTAATAAAAAAATAAGGGTCAAATATTAAGCTGGATATTTTAATATGTATGGTCACGTTTAGTCCCCGTCATCGGTTAGGCCACCAAAGTTTAATTTTGAAAAGTCCTTTTCACCCTTCAATTTTTGTATTATTTTATTTTATTATCCACGCCTAAAATGCAGAAAATAAATTGCACAAAATTAATTAATCTAATAATTACAATTTAAAAATAATTTCCATCGGTTCCCCTGATGGATTAAACGAATAATAGATGGATGAATTGTTTTCAAAATGGGTACATCAAATTCATTATTTATCAATTTAGTAAATAATTAAATATAAACATACATACATTCTAAGAATATCAAAAATTCAAAACTATGTGCAAATATTATAGGTATGTTACGTAAATAAATTTTACTGAAGTGATTCTATTTAATTCTTAAAGATTATAATCTTTAAAAATTATTAAATTTACCAAATCCTTATTTTAATCATTGAATAAGATATTTAATTACAAATTATACTATGTATTTTTTATATAATTTAAAATATATTTATATCATAGTATTAAGTTATATAATAATTTAAAAAATTAATTTATATACTATTATATAAAAAATTTTTATAATATTAAAATGATTCTATTCATATAATTTTAAAATAAATTCTATTCTATATAATTTGAATCAAAAATTCAGAATATAGAACATGTTCTATCTATCACAAAATATACTTATAGAAAAATATTTAAAATTTCTATAATATTTTCAAAAATATGTTTTTGACAACTTAAAATTGAGACATGAGTTATTAAAACATTGAATTGAGAGGTAAAAAAGGAGTTGCGCATTGGGAGTGTGTGACATTGAAAGGCTTTCACTCCAATAAATTCATGACAACAAATTATTTCATATTAATAAAACATTTAATGATTTCCAATTTTTGAAAATAAAAATTCCCGCATATTTTGAAATTCAAAACGAAGCAATTCACTCCACCCCTTCACCTATTCCCAATTATGTGCTTTGCATTATTCAGGGGGGCCCTATTATGGTGATTCACTCTCTAACCCTAGATCCATTATGTGCACAATTAGGGTTTGTGAATGTCTCATTAGGGTAAAACATTGGGTTAAAAAAATAACCTAATCCCAACACTCCAACCACATCATTGGGTTTCCTCCAATTCAATGAGTG
Organism: Utricularia gibba; assembly: GCA_002189035.1. Taxonomy (NCBI): domain Eukaryota; kingdom Viridiplantae; phylum Streptophyta; class Magnoliopsida; order Lamiales; family Lentibulariaceae; genus Utricularia; species Utricularia gibba. The sequence goes on along the minus strand of NEEC01000016.1, from coordinate 1,327,190 downwards.
ACTTTGAAGAATGTGGGATTTTTATATTTGTGTATGTGAAAAATGATCATTTTTTGTAATTTAATAAATTCTTAATGGTAATCAATTCTATGTAAAAAATCCTTTGATTTAAGAAAAAAAATTAGTCTCAAATAAAGATAGGGTATGAGATGTTTTATTTAAAATTGATTACTATTATGGTAATTATTTAATTGCATTAAAAGCATTTTATATTATTTTGATTATCATTTATATTTGATGTGTTTATTATTTTTATTCACTTAAATTTTTCATCAAGAATTATAAGATGAAATTTATTCAGTGATGATTTTGTGAATCCAGGTGAAATCATGGGTCTAGAGTTTTGAAGTATAAAAGAAAAATGTATTGTTTATGTTTAGGATAAAAAAAATATTTTAATTAATTAATATATTTTTCATTTTTCAATCAATAATTTTGTATTTTTCAAAATAAATTAACTAAATATAATTACCTATATTTATAAAATCTGAGTGATAAGTATCATATATAATTTTAGAGTATTTACTAAACTAATTTTTTATTCATTAACTTAAAACATCAAATACATTGATTTCCGGTATGCGTATGCATTACTACCACATAAAATTTAATTTTCTAATAGTTTTAATTCTAAAGTACTGTGCTGGAAATTTTTTGGAATTTATTTTTATTTTTTAAAAATTATTTTGGAAAAATAGAAATGAGAAGTAAAAGTAACATATTCATTACTTTTCTAAAAATAAATTTTGTAGTATAATTTCAAAAGTACTTTTTGGTAGAATTATTTTTACAAATGTTAGTGTTTTGAAATAAAATTATTTTTATTTTTGAAAAGTAGAAATAGGATTAAAATTTTTTATAGAACATTGTTTAAACATTGAATTTGCGCAAAACGTTTAATATTATTATCTTTTGTATGATATGCATTAGCATGATTTTTTTTATACAAATACTAAAATAATATATTTATCGACAGTGTTTAAATTTAAATTCTATTTTAGTAATCTCATCCTGTAATAACTATTTTGACAAATTTGTCCGTTTCCATTGCGTACAAAGTTTGCACGGGATCATGTCTCGTGTCTAGAGGCCTCACCTTGAGTCGTTCATGTATCATGTTTTGAAATTCCCACCTCTCTTTGTACGTAGCACAAGAGTGTGACACTGGTTAGGTAAAAAGGTACATTTAATAGCTAATAGTATGCAAAAATAATAACAAGAATTGTGGCACGCTTAGCTAGAGACAGCAGCGCGACTTATGGGGTTGCATAATTGATGGGTATGAGAGGGCTAGCAGACTAGGGTTGGATTATATAACATGTATGATGATGATATCAGCCTCGTAGCCCCTCCGCTAGCCGGAGAAAGCTTAGGCTAAGTAACTTAATGGCCTCCTTAATGCCCAGGACTTGCTGCGGGCGAAGAAAACAAAGCTGTGAATGGTCACGCTGATCCCTCACTGTGTGGCGCTGCTTATTTGGAGATGGGGGAGTCTGCAGGCTGTTTAGCGGTTCGAGTGGAGAAACGTGATGGAGTTGGTCTTTGGGGAAGCAGATGGTGTTTTTAGAACAAGATGGTTTGGTTCATTGAGGGCTATCTCAGCAGGGTAGCAGCTGACTTACCCGATTCGCCTTTATTAGTGATATTTTTCAATGACTTTCGCCTCCTTGCTGGCCTTGCCAAAGCTGACTTTTCCCCCTCGAATCCAACTAATCTCAAAGATTTAAGTTGTATGTATTGCTGAAATTAAGAATTCGATGAATTAAGTAATTATATATGAAGTTCAAATACATAGAAAAATAAAGATAATATTAAAAAAATTTAAATCCGATTGATTATTAATGATTTATAATTTATTATATATTTTATTATTTAATTTTTATTTTTTGATGTGAGATTATTTATTTTATTACTTATTCTTAAATTGAATTGTTATTTGATCCAGTTAAAACTTATTTTCTTTTATGATTGAAAGTTACACTTAGAATATAGTCAACGAAATTTTGTTGTTTAAGTCCAACGCATTTTCTTGTATTTTTTTTTAACTGAAACTCAAATCAATATTAAACTTATCTTGTCCACTCAATTGTATACTAAATTAAATGTTTTGATATCATGTTAAAGTTAAAATTATGATCAATCGAATGATCATATGTGAAATTCAATTATATAATAAATATAAATTATATTAGAAAAAATTCAATAAATTTTTTATATATTTGACTAATTTAATTTTATTTCCCGATATATAATTATTTGTTTGAATACGTGCGTACGTCTCCTGAGTTGGTTTCACACGGGCTGCGTACAAAAGGTAGCAGGGCCCGATGCAGTCCACTGGCGGTGGAGCGTTTTGGGCGACAGCCCAGAAGGGGTGGATGGGTCTCTGGTCGACACGGGTCTCATTTATGGGAGTTAACGTTGGAAAGTATTGCAAGAAAGGAAGGAAATAGGCTGGGGACAGGAAATGCCGCAGCAAAAGCTGGGATACAATGAGTACATTGCTTCTTTCCGAGTCCGACACCATCCATAGCATTATGATCGTTGATCAGAGCAAGGCTCGTCTCGGCTCGGCTTGCAGCTGCAGCAAGTTTTTTCATTCACACACCATCGTCTTCTTGCATCAACGGCTTCTCTTTGATGCCGCAGCAGCAGTCCCACAGAATCGAAGCCGTGAGCCTCTTGCCACAGCCCACAACTCTTTGATGCCACTTTATGGAATATACCGAATATGCTTATTGTACAGTTAGTTAGGAGATATTTTAGGAATATATGTAATTTAGGTTTTATAGAAGAATAATTTAATGAATAGAAGGAATTTTCTCTTCTATACGGTGTGTTTTTTTAGTTGTTACATACCCTATTTTGAAAAATATTTACTCGATACGGCATCTTTTTTTATCAGTTGAATATCCCTAATTTAAGTTAAATAAGAGAATAAAAATATTTGTTCAACATACATTTATACATTACATATTGAAATTTATTTTTGTATTTCTAATTGAAATTCTTGATATATTTACGTAATCTTGTTTTTAAATAAAATATGAAAATAATTTCCTATTTATTTTTATGTTTTTAATTAACATTTTAAATTATGTCATGTATTAAAAATATGTATAATGCTTACAAATTTTATAAAAAAATCGAGTATTCAGATTTGCTTACAAATTTTATATATTTTAATATTCAATTTCAAATAGTATATATTAAACATGCATAATTTCTAAATCACTGTATTAACTATTGTCAATACATATTTTTTAACTCGTAATCAATTATATTAATTATTTTAATATATTACAAGCATCAAACAAAGAGTTGTCTATCTAACTCAATATGATTTTCAAATTTTAGTGAACGACCTTGATTTATTTATTACAATTTTTGATAGTAAGGAAATTTTCCTTTTGGTTTATGTTGACAACATCATTGTCATGAGTTTCTCATCATTCAAAATAACTTATTTGACAAAGTTTTTGTGTGACAAATTTATCATAAAGAATCTTAGAGAGATGAAATATTTCCTTGTAAGATATTTATTAAATAATAGAAAGTTCACTTTGACATTATTGAGGATTTGGACTCTCTAAGTCTCATCCTATTTATGAGGCACTACTGATTAGCTTTGCTTATTTGATGATACTTCATCACTTTTGACTGATCCAACACCTTATCATCATTTGGTTGGGCTCTTGTTGTATTTATTTGAAGTCTTCATATTATTTGATACTTAAAAGTATCATCCACTTTTAGTGATTCAGTATAAGATTACACCTGATGCAAGTTTCTTGAACTTTTGTGATATAGATTGGACAGTTTGCTCAAAAACTCTATGTTTGACCAATTTTTACATTTTTTATGGTGAACAACCGGTTTCATCTAAGACCTGTTGTGATTTATTTGTTGGATTAAAGTGTTTGTTTATCTAGTGTAAAACTAATGAATATGAAAACAAGGAATACACGATATGTTCATCTAAATACACTCAGATAGGATCAGAGTGAGAGCTTATATTTATCCAACTCAAAAGAAGTTCATTATCACTTTTTCAATATATTAGTGAATCTTGATCAATACGAATCAATACAAGTTCAAAAGCAAGATGAACAATCGATAATGTACTAACAACTTTCATAGATAACAATCAATTGAAAGTAAATAACTCCTCTAACTAACCATAAAATCAACAAAACTCATCATCAGATTATCATCTCATCAAAGCTATTGCATCCAATATACTCCCAATGGAAGATTAACATGTTGTTTTACCGCTGAAACTTTCCTTATCTTCAAATCTCATCTACGCATTTCTTCATGGGCTTTTTATTAGTTTATCTTGTACTTGAGTTAATAATTTTATTGCAACCCAATACAAATACAATCATTGGTAGCTCAACAAGGCCAAGAAATAGACCATTGTTTCATTTTCCTGATTGAGTTGAAATTGCTTGCTTTCTCTTTTGTGAGATTTTCATTTAATTGTCAAGACCTCCATACCCTTAACAGCAAGGCATACTTCGCATTATGAAGAATTCATCTTATGTGAAGAAACAAAGCAACTAGACATTGATTATCATATCGTTCGGAAGTGCTTTACTAGTTTTCTTGTGCCATTGCATACACCCTCCAAGAATCAAGTTATTGATGATTTTATGAAAACACTTCATACTCCACATAGCCTTCTACAACTACCTGTCTAAGATGCTTCTTAATTACATCTTGAGGAGTGGGTATTGCCATAACGAATCAATAGTGTGCTATGGAATATATTGAATATGATTATTGGCACTTAATAAGAGATGTTGATATAAAATTTAGGAATAAAAGAGTAGTTAGAATAATTTGCTATTTTTATAATGGGTAAAGCATTTTTTTTTTCTATATAGTGTTTTTCCTTGGAGCCAATCTCATGAATTCTAACTTAGGATCATTCCATGCTAAGTTCCATCTTCAGGTAAAAGCTCTGAAAAAGAATATTACTATGTGCCAGAAATATTTTCTACACTTATCATTTCATAATACATATTAAATATATAATGATCGAATTATGCAATTGTTGTACAATATTCATAATTTATGTTATGCATTCAATTCGACACAATTATCAGTTTAAAATTCAACTTAATCTTATATTAGTTTAATTAATAATATATTTGAATTATTTATATTTAGATATATAAATATTGTATATAATTGAAATTGTATTTGAATTATAGTTTTTATATATTTATATTCAAAATATTATTATGTTTGGTAAACGTATGTGAAACATCACACAGAAAATAATTTGATATAAAATATTGAAAATTATATCAATATTTGATAAATCATGTATATATTGACGAAATTATAAATCAAATTACAATAATTCTCGCATATTTATAGACGTAAGCAAATCTATTAAATATGTTATAAAAGTAGTCACTAAGAAGACTATCAATTCTAGATATGATGTACTAATAAAACTATCAATTCAAAATTTGTGCGTCGTCAGAGTTTCCCAAAATAGCAATGTTTTCAAGTTCGACCGAAGTGATGTGCCGGGCCGGGCCGAAAATGGGCTCAATGTCCGAAGTCCAGGCCCATTATAGGCGGTCAAAAGCTTCATTGCTATTTTTTTTTTTTGGAAAGTTAGTGTATTTGCCTATTTGGACTCCTTCCAAGAAGTTTTTTAATAAAAAATAATTTGGGAATTTGTGCAGCTAAGTAATGCCTTGCCTTGGTTTAATAATAATGGAATAGAATTTTGATCTCGGGTGGGTGTGGCCCATGCAGATGTTTACCGGAATGAAAAAATTCGAGTTCCGGAATTGTCCAAGGAAGTCTTCAGGGGTAATGCGATTTGGGTAATTGGTCGGTGCGGAGGAGACGATTGCCGGAGAGCCGGGAACTGAGAAGAGGGCGGGGGCTCTTCCATTGGTGTAGGAGGTTTTGAGCGGTGCTGGGGTTTTCGGCTGTTGTGTGTCGGTGGATGGTGCTATCGTTTTTGGGTGCTCAAAGTTTGGGAGAAATGGAGCCAGAGAGCTCAATTTTCTGCGGCTAGGCGTAGGAGATTGAGTGGCGATATGGAGACGGTTCATCGGGTTTCGCTTCAGTGGATTCCTGAAGATGACCTGTTGCTTAGGAATGCTGTTGAGGTTATCTTTTTTTTTTTTTTTAATTCATGGGTTCAGGATTCATGTTGTAGTTTATTTTACTTCTAGCAGTTTTGTAAGGTGGAGTAGTTGAATTAGGAGTAGGTGGTTGATATTTGTTTTCTGGATAATGAATTTGTGGGTCTAGCTTTCTCATTTAGTTTCGATTAAGAGCTTATTTGACTTGTTTTTTTAGGCTGGTGCATCACTGGAAGCGCTTGCCAAAGGTGCAGTGGAGTTTTCACGCAGATATACTTTGCAAGAACTGAAAGAGAGATGGTATTCTCTTCTGTATGATGATGACATTTCTTCCCAAGCGTCTTACCATATGTTTGAGCTTGAGATATCCGGCATAAGCTCAGTCTCTAAGTATAGACCGGAGAGTAGCTGTGCAAGAAATAAGGATGTCAGAAGAAAAAGGAAGTTTGAGAGCATCCGCAAGAAATATTATGCCATGAGGAAAAGGCTTCGCACAGAGTTTTCTAGTGATATTGGCATAGATTTTCTTGAACCCAAAAATTGTGTAATAGGCGAGCATACAGCTGATTTTCAGGAGCAGGTGATGCCAGGTGGGGAATTTATGGGTCAGATTGATTATTTCGAAGAAGAAATGTTGGATATTTTAAGGGGCGTCTTTCCAGGGAATGTAGAAGGTGCGCCTGTGGAATATGATGCTGCTAATGGAGCTGAGCTTGTGAACCCAGATCTTCTCGAAGAGGACAACCAAAACAGAATCATGGGTGTTCCTGGGTTTAACGATAGTTTAGCTACCTCTTCAGGGGAAGTTAGGGCTGATAATCCCGTTGCTAGTATGGAAGTTTCACCTTCTGTCAGAAATGATCCCACTGATGGAAATCTCCAGAATACTTTAGATGGATTTGATGGTAGACAGCAATTTCATTTATCTAATTATGATTGCTTGGATACAGTGTTTGCATGCGATGAATCTCAACTTCAGCCATGGACAGAGATGCAAGTTATTAAATCTCCTGCACTCCCTGCTTCCATGGACTTGCCAAGATCTCCTGAAGCTGGTGAAATTATGGTTCCCAATGTTGAAAAAGAAAAGAATGAAGTCGTCAATTCAGGTGGAATTGTAGATCCAGATTTACTTTTCAACCTTCCTAAGGAGGTTGAGTGTTTATTAACGGATTTTGATGAAAAACCTGCTGCAGAGGATAGAGGTTGCACGCTTGATATTGATAGAATTCACAAGGATTCGGTTACTGATACCTTAGAACTCACTACAGATGTCTGTCAAGTTAACACCTTCGCAGAAGCTAGCTTAGAATTGACTGATAGCACAGAAATTTTGACTCGGAAATGTCCTAGTTCTGGTACTTTTGGAGATGTGGTTTCAAAACCTGATTTCATGATTTTTAATGATGGGAAGATCTCCTGTGTGCTGAACAAAGAGTATCCTGATATCCCGTGCAATGATCACGTCTTCTTGCTCATCCATCCTACATCCTCACCATATGCCTCGGAAATGCAACAAGGTGGTGCTATACTACCATGTACCTCTACAGGCTCCTCTGTTAAAAGAGAACATGAACCAGCATTCACCTCAATGGCAAAAGAAACCATAAGATCCACTGCGTTACTGCACACAAATTCAAAATTACCAGAAAACAGTGTGAAAAAGGGAGCATTTGGACATGAGATTAAGGTGTCATTTGCTGGTTCATTCTTTTGTACTTCTTTTAAAATAGAAAGTGCCATTATATATAGTTCATTCTGTTATCTGTTATGAGGATCCATTCATAAGCAGGTTGCAAATAACCTTCCAGCAGCCGCTGAGATAGCGCACTTAGCAGCAATTCCTGCAACAGACTTGCATCCGGAATTTGCTGATGAGTCTCCTGTGTCTGATTATGGTAATTCACAGATGGATCGTGATGTGCCTTATTTCTCAGATGTAGAAGCCATGGTAATGTCATACTTGTATCTAATTTACTTGCACCAGATTCCATAGCCATTCTATATTTCTGATCCACTTGCGTTTTCATTTAGATACTTGAGATGGACTTAGGTCCATACGATGACGACTCCCATACAAATAGAAAAGGTAACTGCTTTCATTTTGGTTGTTAATCATCAATTCTGTGTCTCATGTTCTTTCAGACCCTAGTTATCAGTATGATGAAACCAAAAGAACAATCATTAGACTGGAACAAGGAGCTCGTTCATCCTTGCAAAGGGCCATGACCTCTCAAGGAGCATTTGCAATCTTGTATGGTCGCTATCTGAGACATTACATCAAGAAGACTGAGGTTCTCTTTTATTTTTCCACTTTATAGGAGTTCTCCATCTTAAGATAAATGGGGAGAAAAGGCCTTTCTATATATGTAGTTTTATTTCCTTGATGTTCTCTCAGGTTTTGCTTGGAAGATCGACGGATGACATTTCTGTTGACATAGATCTAGCGATTGAGGGGAGAGCTAATAAAATCTCCAGGCGACAGGTATCATAACATTTTTCCTTCAAAAGTTATGGGAACTTCCTGCCAATTAAAAAGGTCACAGAGCAATTTCTGTTAGTGTGACACAATGGTCACCAGCTTCTGTGTCTGTGTGTTCCTGCTGCAACCAGATCTCCTTATGAAGGCTTTTTTCAAGTGAACTTTCAACCTTCTTCTCAGGCAATAATAAAGATGGAGGCAAATGGATCATTCTTCATGAAGAACCTCGGTCGAAGTTCCATATTCTTGAACGGCACAACGGTACTCAGTGGGCAGGTGGTGGGCATATGCTCAGGATCCTTGATAGAGGTAAACGCCACATTCCATCCCTTGGACTGAAGGAACCATCTTACTTTCCCTCCAAACAGCATTTCTTTTGACACCGGTCCAACATTGTAGATTAAGGGAATGAGCTTTGTGTTTGAGATCAATCACGGGTATGTGAAGAAGCACTTGGGGAACCTGTGTCTCAACAAAAGGAAAGAAGAGCCATCCTGATTGGTTGGTTGGCCAAAGGCGACTCATGTACAACATAAAATAGTGTGACAAAAGTGTTGCAAGTCTGTACTCGTGTTTATGAGTAATGCTTAGCTTAGTAACGATTTATCGAACAAATCCAAAACCAGTATCTCCTGTAGCTTGAGAAAATTAAGGAACAAGAATGAACTTCTATTGATACAAGGCAACCAATTGATGATTAACTCAGATATACAATAATGAATGTAGAACCTTCCCAATCCTGCTGCCACACCCTCGGCGCAAAATGGAAGCTTCTGAAGTGAGAAGCACAGCCAGGAATACATATCCCAAGTCCCTTGCATAGATCAGTTCTGCTTTAACAAGTTATCAGCATGCGGCTGTAGCTTCAACTTGGAATATGGTGCCCCTTTTGGGCGCTGACCTGCCGATATGCAGCTTGGTGGGTGATGGATGACATGGAGTCGATCCCAAAAGGTCTGCTCTGAAGCTCACCTACGCAGGCCAATGTTTCTCGCACATCTCCACAGCTTGTCATGGGTGCAGATAGTCACACAAGGCACCCTTTTTGCAATGCCCACTCTCGTAAAATTTACACACACGCTGCCCTTTGGGAAGGGGCCGTGAGTACCCTCCACTGCCATGCGGTATCCGACTCCACGGCGGCAGACCCCTACCGAACCCAGAGTCATTTGCAGCTCTTGTGCCTGGAAACCTTTCGCCACCAAACTTGCGTTGGTTGTCCCTGCCAATCATAGGGCTGCTGCGGTTATGAGCCACAGGGGAGTTCACCCATGTGGTTCCAGGGTTCATTCCCCAATTCAGGGTAGTCATCCCGTGAACTGGACCACCAAGAACAAGGTTCACATTACCTTGTACTGTAACCAGGTTGATGTTGCCTTGAACTGTTCCCCATCCAGGGTCCACCGTATCAGGAGGCACCATGGTCTGGGCTGTGGTTTCCCCACCGTTTCATGAACTGTGTTATGTGATCCTTGGGGTGGAATTCTGATTGTGCATAAGCTGGGCCTTTCGTTTCGCTCCCACTGCTTGAGAAAGAGTGTGCATTTGACTTGGCAAAGAAATCAAAGCCATCAATATGTGTTGATGAACTGGCTTGGTGCAAATGCTGCATTTCTACTGAGGAACTTGCGACCTCGCTCTCTAGAGGACCATGAGTGCAACTGAATTCATCAATGGAACTGAAGCAATCATCTTTGCAGTCCTCGAGGTATTCTCTTGCAAACTTCAATGCAGATAGAGGAGAAGCTAAGGCACCTTGGGCTTGGGATTCCATTGCATCAACTTCTGCAAGTAGATCTGACACCGATTCCTCACCCAAAGCATCGAACTCAATCAGGTCGTGCGTCAACAGCCAATTAGGTAAGCTTTGTGCAGGGGGAATCTGAACAACACTTGAATTTGGATCGGCCGCACTCTCATCAGAAGCTTGAGAAGGTTTCCATGAAGATGCATCAACAATGCCTGTGTGCTCCCATTCATGTCCAGATGGTTTTGCTGGTGTGGGCGAGTATCCACACCATTCTTCAGCTACTACTGGCGTTTGGATACCACCCAAAACTAGGTTTGAATCCATGCTCCAACTTGGTTCTGCTGGAATGTCGAATGCTGGCTTTGAATCTATAACTTCAGCTTCTTGGTCATTGTTGTCTGATCTTGGTGCAGGGCTCAACAACTCCAAAAAGCATGTTTTCTGCCCTGAGACCGAATGGTCATTGTCATCTGCTGCATTTGGTGTCGGACTAGGAAGATCAAAGACAAAAGAACTCCTCGCCAGAGGTGTCTTTGATACTGGTGCAGCAACTGAAAATGAGTCTGTATCATTCAAGCCCGAATCAATGTCCAAGGGTCTTGCATTATCCTCGGTGCGGTGGCCTTTTCTGTCCTCAACCCTTGATTCCATTGCATGTCTATGTCCTTGAAGATTGTTATCAGCAACCCCATCCGGTGGATTGTTCTCGTCTACTTTAGAATCCAGGTCAAACTCACCACAAACCGTGCCTTGATCAGTTCGAGCAACATGGATAGGCCCATTGCTAGCAGAAGCCATGCGCGTTTGCTGGACATCACCTGAGTTATTGTCCTTCCGCAAACCCCTAAACTGTGGCCAGGATGCCTCTGCTGTCACAATTCCACTGCTCTTTTCTAGCGAAGTTTCATCATTATTGTAAGATGTCGATGACTTTGCACCATCTCCCCCATTTTTGTTGTTAACCTCAGACGCTCTACGTCCACCAGCAGATGCATCCTCCTCAGATTTTGAAGCTTTGTCCCGGAGTTCAGAGGCAGCATGAAATTGACCATTGAGAGCATCAGCAAGAAGCAGCGAGTCATACTGCTCATGATTAGTCCATATTCTCATATCTCTTGGGAAAAAACCGGACATGCTCCATTTTCGTAGATGTTTCATGGAAAATGGCCCTTGAATCTTTCCACTAGGGTCTCGATAATGCCATAGCCGCTCTGTCTCAATATGCCTCAATTGGCATGCACTGATTTGCTCTCCTCGTTTAGAAACACCCAAACGAATCAATTGTTCTTCCAACTTATTTGATCTATTTGCAGGTATCATCGCAGATTTTTTTCTACTGAGCTTCTGCTTAGGCACGTCTTTACCTGATCACAATAGCCAACAAAAAATCACATGACTAAATTTCAAAAGAAGCAAGCACTCCCGTATATTTATCACAGAATTTACATTTTCTTTGAGGAATTTGCCTCCTACCACTTCGATTTGGATTCGAACTCAGTGTCACATGCTCATCTGCAAATTCAGATGTTTATGACCCATCTCCAAACAAAGCAATGGACAATGAATGCACCAAAAGAGCATAAAGAATCAAATGGTACCTCTTTTATTTGTGAGGCCACTTTTATCATCTTCTTCTAATTTATAATTGGGATCCATTGTTCGATCAGAATGGACATCTGGAATTTGAGAGATTCTTTGTTGGCGCTCCCTGGGAGAGTTCAGAAATTGTAGTTTTTCTACATATTCTCGAAGCGTGGAAATGAATTAAGGGAATCCAGGGAAACTCAGTGAAACACACTGCCTCGGACATATTCAGCAACATTTCAAGGCTCAAGTAGAACATAAACTTATAAAATAGAACACCTAATCATAACAGCATTTGAAATCAAAAAAATCAATCTTATGAAATTAAAACACAAATGAGCTTAAGGCAAGGATATTCCTTCTTACGCCCATTTTCACTAGCTCGGTCTCGAAGATGATTCAGCCGCTGTATCTCTGAATCCATCCCCTGCATTCAAAACGTGGACAACAACAATCAGGGTTACAGGTTCAATCAAAAGAAACTGAGAGAATTAAGCAGAGCAAAAAATCAAAATAAAAATAATGAACGGTAGCAACAAAGAAAATTAAGTGACGCAGATGAAAACTGAGAAACTTACATCGTTCACCTTCATCTCTTGGAGTGCCATAGCTTTCTTCTGTATTCCGCCCTAGTGCCAGATACCAACAATGAGTACTTTGCAGCTTCAGGTCAACTTTTAGGAAAATCATCCATGAAGACTTACGACAGTGAATTGTTTCACAAGTCCACATCTGATTCTCTGGCGTAGTCGCCTGCATTCATCCTGAATTTAAAAGTTGACAATGATGTAGCACCACCGAATAATGGGAAAAACTATGAAAAGCTCTTGATTTGTGACTACGCAATCATGCATTTCTGCTGTTCAAATGAGCAAAACAGTGTGGAGCCTAACACTAGTCATATTCCACCACTGCAGCTGATAAAACGAGAGGAAAAGAATAAAGGGTTCTTTAGGCAGTCTCTAAAAACGAGAGGAAAAGAATAAAAAACAACAACAATCACAAACAACTACAAGCTGAAGGCTTTAGCATCTCCAGTTACCTCTGTAAAATCCTGGTTAGAGATTGCATCAATTGATACCAGCTCCTTCTTATCTAAATTTAATACTTCAAGCATCACACCAACAGTCCTATCTCCAATTTTGTAGGACTCAGGCGCCTCACTAGCTCCTGAGTTGCAGGGATAAACAGATCTAAATATGTTAATGTACACCAAATATGTTATGTTATCTAAATCGAAAACTTTCAATTTTTTGAGCATAAATACCATACCTACAACTCGGACTAGCCTATACACCTCTTGCTTCTGATCACTGGTTGCAATGCGAATTCTGACTATAGAATCAATGACTTTAGCATTAAAATCATTCTGATCTTTACTAAGATTCTCCACCAAATTGCGTCGCAGATAAATTAAATTGATGTTATGCGTGTCAATTGCTGCATATTCATTTGAATCAGCCATAGGACCCCTGTCTCCACTCTTTCTATGTGATTTCTGCTTTCTAATGTTAACTGAAAAAGATGAGTCCTGGATATGCTCATTAGCCTCGTTGTCACTTGCACCCAACCCAACAAGCCCTGCAGGAACTACACGGTTCTTCAGGGAATTATCTTTAACGAGAACATGATACTCTAAAAGCTTCAGCATCTCAAAGTGCCCAACACGTGGTTTCCCAAATAAATTTCTCAGCCTTGAATCACATATAATTTGACTTTTTTGAAGAGGATCCCGAAGGTGATTCCTTTTTACGTACTCAAGCACCAGCGTTTGAATATCAAACTGTGACATAGCTGACAAATCTCCACCTTTCACATGTCCCAGAAATTCCAGTAGGTCTTTAGAAGCCCATTCACCACCCTTGTCATTCGGCAGCTGAGCTGCTTCATTATCCATTTTGAGTTTTGTGTCATTTAATTTCTCTAAATGACTACTGGAAGAAGAGATATCTGTCCTTGACTCATCAATCTGCCGCAAATTAAAATCCAGATGGGAATCACTCATCTTCAAGTATGTTGAACTCGCACATTCACTTTGGCGAGTTGGGGCATATTCCCCATTCAGTCTTTGCTTCTTGACACCATCAACCGAGCTTGAGGGTTTTATCCTCAATTCATCAACATCATGCATTGATTGCACGGGAGGTTTATTCAACTCCAAATGTTCTCCGCTAACATGTGAAATAGAACTTCTTACATCAATTGCAGTACGATGCACATGACTTACCTGCTGCCTAGAAGACAAAGAAACCACTGGATTGCATGGCTTTTTAGCATGTTCTAGATCAGTCAGTGACAACGATAACTTTTCCTTCAAGCGCACCCAGTACATTTTGAACAAATACTCCCAGCTTGTTTTGTCATCAAAATCAACTTGAATCTGCACACAGAAATTCTGACTGAAGGGAAAAAATAGAATAACTCCACATACATCTGAAGCAAGTCATGCTTAAGAAAAAGGAAGATCTAGGATTCACTACGTGATTATGCTGAAGCCAGAAACGCGAAAATCATCAAAGGGATCCTGGATAGGTATGTGTCAATACATAAATTGGTTGAATGCACATCATCAGGCAGCTAATTTCACTCATGCCAAAGAACAGCGTAACAAAATTTTAGGCAACACCATACAATGGCAATGTCAATCAAAACCTTCATTACCGATTCAATGTTTGCTTGTTCTTTTTTCTCAATCAGCATTATGGTTTTCATGCACGTTGTGCAAAACCCCTTGTTTCCTCTTACAGACAAGTAGTCCGTATCTTTAGTGCATCCCTTGCACAGAGAATAAGTGCAAGTGTAGCAAATATAATGCGAGGCCTTAAGACAGACACTGCAAATGTGCCAACCTGCAAGACAAGCAACATAGATGGACAGCATTTATAATTCTCTGTGAGTGACACCCACGGATATTAAACAAATATCTTGCTTAAAATCATGCGTGCAAGATATCATATGAATAGCATTTACTGGTGATCCGAAAATCATTAGCGCGGATAAAATCACCTTCCCAAATTGAACACATCCACTAGAATATTCAAGAAGAGATTTTCGAATTGAAGGTATACCCGCGACTACCAACAGAACATGAAAAAATAGAAAAAATTACCGCAGATCCATTTTGCGTTGGACTTGAAAAATTCTTCATCTCGCTTAATGCAGGCTGGATGGTATGCCTTGGGGCAGCCCCTTAAGGGTGAAACATGAAGCAAATTTATCATTGAAAACAGTTACCATTGAGAAATATAAGCAATACACAAATTATTAGCAGTCAACAACCATGATTGCACAATGCTTACTTGCGATCACATAGTACCAGCGACCCCCCGTCAAAGCAGATGAAGCAGACGTCTTCCTCCTCGTCTTCAACTATTATTCTTTTCGGAGGTGGAGTATTCACCGCCATCTGCCCTTTTGGGGGCGCCCTCTTCTCTTCTTCGCTCCAGCTCCGTCCGTTGGCACAGCAGCAGAAGACACCGCCGCCTGAGCTGGAGGAGGTGCAGATATCGACGGCTTCAGCTGATTATCATCAGAATTCAGCATCGAGGGACCAGAAACCTCCTGGATCCCCGGAGAAGATTCAGAATTTCGAGAGCCCACATCTAACGCGTTAGAAAGAGTAGCCTCGTCATCGTTAAAAGCGGCAGCTGCAGCTAACAATGTCTCTATATTCTCCATCATAAACCCTAGAGAACAATCCCCAAACCGTCCCCCACAAACTCAAACACCACCATGAACAAGCATGACCCATATCTCCCCAAATCGACGACCATATTGAGCTCCCGTGATCATCAAAAAACTCCTTCCGTAAATTGGGTTTGGTGGGTTGCACCCAGTCGAACCGCGTTTTTTCTCTTTCTACTCGTGCCGCTGTAAGTGTAGAGCCTCTTCTTAACAGTGAAAACCCGAACACCTCAGTTGAAGTTTGATGCCGCCGACCGTCCAAAAGCCGGTTGAGACCCGGATCCGGTGGGCATGCTCCACGTGATTGCGGGTCAAACTTTGTGGCTTGGGTCTGTGTCGGAACCCACTCAGAACTCCATTTTTTCTAAGATACGCACCCAAAAAGTTACAGGGGCGGGGGGTTCGCATTCATAGCTCAGCGGCAGAGCAGAGCATGGTCCCTGGGATCCGTCGGATTTATTGCTTGCAACGCAGCACCTACTCAGTGGGGCGCCGACGGCAGTTAATTGTAAAACTACCCAATGTTATCAAACCTATTTGTAAAAGTAACCACTGTGTATAATGTGGTGTAGTGTGTGTATGTAATTTTACGAAATTATCCACTTTTTAATGTGTATGTAAATATTATATCATAAATATTATAATTTGTATTTTTATAATACTTGATAATGATTTTAAATAAAATATTTTTAGTAAATAATTTTTTATATTTTTTCAGAAATTATTTTGATTTTATGAAATGTATATTATTAGTATTAAAATTATTTTAAAAGTATTGTTTATTATAAAAACGATTTGATTTTAATTTAGAAATTATTTTGATCTTATAAAATATATATTATTAGTATTAAAATTATTTAAAAAGTATTATTTATTATAAAAACCAGTTGGTTTTAGATCAAAAATTATTTTGATCTTATAATATCTATATTATTAGTATTAATATTATTTAAAAAGTATTGTTTATTATAAAAATGAGTTGGTTTTATATGATGATTTTCAGTAAAAACATTTTACTGAAAATCATTATTAAGTATTATGAAAATATAAATTATAATATTTATAATATAATTTTTACTTATACATTAAGCAAAGGGTGATTTTGGAAATTTATATACACACAATACACCTAATACACATAGTGGATAATTTTGTAAACAGGTATGATAACAGTGGGTAGTTTTAAAAATTAGCCGATGGGAGCTTGCAGTACTTTTCTCCCAACATAAAGGCGGCATTAATGAGTCTGGCGCTGTATTTCCGCTTACATGTCCCGTACACATACATATAGGTAACTTCTGGTACGGAACACCTCTCCCTCCCTCCTTAGGTAAATGGGCTAAATACTTCCTAATAAAAATTTGTTTGTCATTTAATCAACACTTTGTAAAATATCAAATAAATAAATTTTCCTATGCATTTTACCCATATGTTTGTGTTATATTTAATGTTTTGTATCAATCCCAAATGGTGAAGGTAACGCCATGTTAGTATAAATATTTCTACGATTGAATATCCTTAGATTGGTTTTCTATGTTGCTATATCACATGTACTTACGGTGGCTTCTTGATTTATATGAAAGATTACAGTATTGAGGGCTTCGAATAATTGGCAAGGGTTTTACTTATTAATGCTCTAGCCATATATAATATATGTAACCATTAATGTCTACTGTTGTTATTTCTCATTTTTTTCATGTTCGTGTAAGTTATTACCAAAAATATGCACTTGTAGTATATATCAAGTATTGTCTTGTTAGAGCTGCTGAACGTTCTAACATGCACTATGGGCCAATCGACATTGAAAGCGTGTTCTCTCATATGACTCTAGTTTCTCTAACTTTTGTAAATGGTGCACAAGCTCAACACCTCAACAAAGGATATATTTGAGGCCATATACTAGACTACCATGCATTGAAAGCATCTTTTGATCTTGTGAAAAGCATATGAAACTTACATTGAGAGTAGTGATAGCAAGGTAGCTCTTATGAACTAACCATGCATTGATATTATTTTTTTTCTTTTCCTTGTTTAGGGTATTATTCAGTCCATATATGGGGAGGAAGCCCATTTGAAAGATGAGATTGGTCTACTCTAAGAGGCGACGCTGTGAAGAAATAGGGTGAGTAATTCATCTCTAGTGTTACTAAAGCCAATTCCGCCTATAAGTCAGATCCTTGGGGCATCATATATAAGAGATTCCTCGGTTCGGGCCGAAGAAGCAATGTAACTCGATCATTATCAAACCGATTGCAATCTTTTTCTATCTGTGAAGATCCCACCAGAGCACCTTCGGCTTCTAATAGGCCATGAACTAGATCAGAATCATTCTCCGAAAAGTAGGATAGATGTTAGCATAAGTAAGCGCGTAATATAATATCAATATAATGAACTATAAAAGAAGTTTATGGCATTATATGGGTACTTGACAATGGGTATTTTGAAAAATATGCATATAATATATAAGGGTCCCCAAGTATGATTATCTTCAATTTTTATAAGTCTAAGTATTACATGTTTCTTGTAATTGTTAATAAGTATCTTCTCCATGACATGTAACTGAATCTTGTTATGTATTGGTTCTATTATTGTTCAATGTGTGATCATAACATTTTATATGAATGATATGTTGATCGTTGGGTCGAATCTAGACATTGTACTAAAGATCAAGAAATTCTTAACCTCAAAATTCGAGAAAATTAATAAAATACATATTTTATAAAAAGTTATTGGTAAAATACCTAACGTTGTGATAATGTTTGCAAAATACATGTTTTACATATACATGTTCACAAAATATATGTTTTTTACTAACTTATGTGTTAAGTGACATTTTCTAGTTATTTATTAGGTATTATTAGGTGTTAATCTAGTATTAAATCGCCTAAATTAAGAGTCTTATTATTAAGTATTTGATTTTTATTAGAAAATTCATATTTTCCTATTTTGTATATATTTTCTGTCTTTTTTCTCATACTTTGACCGAAACATGTCAGTAGACTGTCGTGGAATGTCGCAGGAGTATTGCAGGTGGTCAGAGTTTGACTTTTTGTGCCTTGTACGCAACTTGGAACAATTGTGGGCGGAAGATTGACACTGGTCAAGGCCCTTGACTTACGTTATATCAAAGTTTGTAGTAATGATTGGGCGCTAACTTGCATGCAAAGGAAAGTTGCTGGCGCACGCAAGACAGAAGGGATGATGAGAAGGGGATCCAAAAGAGTTAATGCACGTGCGGAGTAGTATAAAAGCCACTTGGAACACTTAGTTTGGAGCTTTTGACATTTTCTCTTTGTACTTAGAACTTTTAGGTTCTTCCTCCTCTCAAGGAGTAACACTTAGTTTCTAATTTCATTCATGTTTTCATGATCCTTTGTGGCTAAAAACCTTTAGTTTCTGGGAAGTAGATGAAGTTTCCTTCTAAGTTTTGAGCAATACACTCGATTCTTCGCTGAATTCAATTCGGATTCTGTATACTTCCACGTGCTTTGTTGTAGTCTTTATGTAACGACTCTTAGTCAAGGTCTTTGAGTAACATGCCATTCCTCGTGGATTTTGGTGAAGATCAAGGTAAAAAGCATCAATTCCAACATTGCTGATTCGAGGAAAGTAGCGAATTGTTAGTGGCCTAGGTATCGCGACAGTGGACATGTTGTGACCTCGGATTTGCCACTGACCATTGATAACAGCTGGGCACACGCGCACAATCGGTTTTGAAGGCAATCGAAGGCTCTTGTCTTCCTAATCGTCCAAGGGGAATCACATGAGGCTATTCCCGTGCCTCCTTGTCAATCAGATTGTAAGGGAGATTAGACTATTCATTGCTCCTATAATCAGCTATTCGGAAGAAATCAGTGGAAACCGAGGCAAGGATGGACAAAGGAAGGAGACAGAATCTCATTCTAAGGAACTGCATTCCGTAGTTAAGGCTCATTACTTAGGTTGTAACATTTATTCCTGCATCTCTAAAACCCCTTTTGCAAAATCGTGATATTTTTTAAAGTTTCTTGCAAACACTTTTCACGAAAAACAACTCCTTGAGATCGATACTCGTACTACGCCTTTTGTGTTTTGCGTTTTATAAATATTTAAAATTTGTTGAGGAAATGACACGCAACATTATGTGAATGGTAAGTGCCTATTGTACGGTAACCCATTGATAGACTTGATAAAATGAGAGGAATGGATATTATAAAATTAGAAAAATCTATATTTCAGAAAAAATTATTTGTAAAATAACTAAGATTGAAAGTATTTGAATTTTTATTAAAAAAGTCATTCAAAATCGCTGCTACACAAGTGATTGGTGGGTTTGCATCAGGAAAATCAATCAAGTTGGCTAGCTGTGAAATTCGAGTTGCTTATGTTGAAGATGAAAGAGGGATCTATTACTCCCTACTTTCGCTTTTTCAGCTGCAGGAATTAAAGTTATCAAAAAATATGTATTTCGCTAATATTGTATATAATTGAGGCATTTTGCCACTTCATATTTTATATATATGTATTTTGTCAACAGAGCTCTCAAAATTCGAGATGAAGGACATGAATGAAACTAGCTACATACTAGGAATCAAAATCGTGAAAAATGAAGAATGGTTTCTCATGACTCAAAAGTCCTTATACTGAGAAACTTTTAGAAAAATTTGGTTTTCATGATATAAACCAACTAGAACTCTGTATGTTCCCAATACTAGGCTAAAGAAAAATAAAAATAATCCTATGTTCCAAATTGGATATGCTCAAATAATGGAAAGTGCGATGTACCTAGATTGCATTTGGTACGAGGGATTTGAGTTATTTTGGAGGGATTGGACTTCAAATCTAGTGTTTGGTATGAAGGATGTGTACCCCATGGGTTTTTAAAAAAGGACTTTAATATCCCTCAAGTATGAGATTCGGGTGTGGAGACTTGCACCTCTAGACTTTCTAATATCTCATAGTGTGTTTACAATTTTATCCTTATTTTTATAATTTCTATTTAATTAAAAACCTGAAAAATAAAAGCATCAGTTCTTCTCACAATTTCACATAAAAAACCTAGATCTTTGAATTGGTCGATTGGAATGTCGATTCTTGCTACGCTTTTGGGGAAAAGTTGCGTGCAATGTATCTATCTTGTTTCCTCTCAGGTTTGCTGCTTACTTTTCTAAAATTTAGTTGAATTCGCCCAATATCCCTCAGGTATGGGATTCGTGCACTTTTTTATGTTAGAAGTTTCTGTTCAATGTAATTAGCATATGTTAAATTTGTTGGATTAATTCTTTCAAGTTACTTGCCTAAATTTGATAGTGTTTTCATGTTTTCAACTTAGTGCTTAAATTTGGTAATTGGAAGTTTTTTTTTTGTCACAAGAATTTGATTAATTATACTATCGATGGATCCAAATGTTTTTAATGCTAGAGCCCGAATCATTTTCTTGGTTTTGGGTTAGGAAGTTACGTCAAAATGCTAGAGCCTGAATCACTTATTCTATGAAAGAAAGGATTCCTAGAGAAATTGCATATTTGAGAGACTTACTTAGTGATCGTCGAGATGCTTCTCTTGAAAATCTTAGGATCAGTGAAGATTTTTCAAGTGTCTATGTGTTTTATTATCTATTTGTGGTGGATTGAAGTCATTGAAATATGTTGCAATGTCTGAAAAAGTAGCCATTTTCCTTGGTGTCCTAAGTCATCACAAGAAAATGAGAGTTCTTAAGTTCGATTTTAAAAGGTCTACTGAGACAATTAGCAAGTATGTTAACTCCGTACTTCAGTGTATTATGAGATTACATGATATTATGTTGGTGAAACTAAAACCCATAATTGGCGAAACTCCTTTGAAATATTTTGAAAATTGTTTAGAGGCTTTAGATGAAACTTTTATAGATATTGCAGTTAAATAGTCTAAAAAAAGGCGTTATAGAAGTTATAAAGGTGCAATATTAACCAACGTTCTAGGGATTTGCAATGAGAAAATGAACTTTATATACATACTTGTCGGTTGGGAAGGTTCGGCTGCAGACAAGCGTGTTCTGTGTCATGTATTACTTGGAATCTAAGTTTTCGTGTTCGTATAGGTAATGTGATTATTTTTATGATTATTTCAAGTACATCTCATTTTGCAAAACTGAGCATATTATAAGCTTGGAAAACTTGTTCAAAAAATGGGCAGATTCTGAATTTACATCATTTTTTATATTGTTGCTTTTGATGCATGGTGTATATAAACTTGTATATTCTATTTACTTGATTGTTGCCTTTGTTTTTCTATTAATTGTATGTGAGTTTTGATACTCTTTGTTATGGATGATTATGTGATCAAGTTATTCTTTTTCTTGTTAACTTGATCAAATTTCAAACTACATGATGACCAACAGTCATTTTTACATAAAACAAGCTACAATTTTTTGGAAAAATGTGATCATTTAAGTGGATCTATGTATGATTCTTTTTTTAGAGGCTTCTAACCCCATATCATGGTGTACGCTACCATCTAAAGGAATGTGGGTCTGGAACAGAAGTACTACAAAACGAAAAGAAATATTACAACATGTGACATGCGAAGGCAAAAAACATAATTGAGAGGGCATAAGGAATAATGAAAAAGTGATGGGGTATTTACCAAGTCCATCCTTCTATGCTATCCAAACAAAAACGAGAATGATCATCGCATATGCCTTACTTCATAATTTCATACGTCGTGAAATGGAGCACAATCCAATAGAGGCTAAAGTCTAGGAAGATTGTCCAGAGGTGAATGAAAAAGGTGAAGATTACATTGATATTGAATCTACCCCTGCTTGAAATCATCATCTTGCTACTACAATGTATGAAGAATGGTTGAATGCCTAGTTTCAAATGTTAAACCCCTACTATTGCTTTAAGTCATGAACTTGTTGTCTTATATAGAATTTTATAACTTTGCATTTGTAGACTTTTTTTATGCGTTATTGAGCGTTTCGATTACTGGATCATGGGAATGCCACACATTACAATTGTAAAACCATGAAACGTTGTAGTCATCTTATGATTTGATCATGTTCTCAAAGGGCAATTTATTTTATCCCAACCCCTCCCCTCCCATTATTTTATCCCTTATTCATGAGATAAATTATCTAGAGTATAATTTATCCTACATATCAAACATTTTGTTTTTCTTTTCCCATTTAATTATCCCACTTTATACTTTCTACTAAACACACCCATAGGAAATTAAACATAACTTTTGATGTAGTCATCCAAATTTTCTAAATCACAACGGATCATAATAGAAATATTAGGAAACATGACAATTACATAGTTTAATATTCTGTAGTTAACTAGACCAAGGGGAATACTTACTCCAAACAAAAGATCAGTCTAATATACAAAGTAGTCATAACATAACAAATAGAAAGCAATGTCTTTTAAGTAATCTTCACTATATTCTTCATTCAAATTTATGAAGCACGACACATGAGCTGGATCATTAAGAAGGTTGGCTTAAATTATGATCTTTTCGGCCTTAGTAAGGTCCATTCCATGAATTATGTCACGAGCCTTCTGTCTTTCAATCTCTGCGATCATTAGCATCTGCATTGCATTCATGAATAAGTCATTGTTTCTTTTCGCAAAAGCCTTCATTCTATCCCAATATTATCAACTTTTTCCTATTCTTTGACCTACTACTTTCATCACAAGTTAAAGGAGACTCCTCAAGATTAGCACCAGTTTCCATATGTGGTGAAAATCCAAATTCACTTGCAAGGTTGGGCGAAGAGGCAGCAATATACTTTAATCCTTCATCAGTTGCATCTATTGTATCATTTCCATTTGCAAGATCTTTATCAAAGATCTTTATCATTATAGTAGGGAAAAGCTTTATCTTTCAAAGCAATATAGGTCTTCCTATCATGCTATACAAAAGAAAAGAAAGCAATAAAATTTTACGAGTTAGTATACATAATTTTAAATCGATGGTTAATTAAATTGTACCTTTAACAACTCATCTCAATGATCCTTAGTCTCATCAATCTTATGCGTGATTGAATCAAGGTTATTTTTAGATCTTGAAACAAAATTGTGTACTTTTTTGAAATTTCTTTTCCAAACCTTATACTTAGAAGAAATGTGAGGGTTATCCTTAATGGTAGCCCTTAGTAATATTTTCTTCAAGATATCCTCCAATACATCAAGATATCGGGGCTTAGACGAATTATCGCACTTTCACTTATATGCAATTATCTATTTGAAAGCAAGTATCAAGACTTTTTCTTCTTCCTCGACCCAAACTCTTTTTCCATGATCCTCATCGACATCACAAATTCATGTAGACATGCATTAGTAAATAGGATTAAAATCAAGGTGCTGGACATTCACACAAACTTGCATATTTTTAAAACGAATAAAAGAGCAGCAACAACCTTACAACATTCAAAAATAATTGAGAATAATAATTGTGAGCTCATTGTATTAGATCTAACAAGAATTGATGCCAACTTCTATATATTTAATATGTTCGACTAATTTCTGTATATCAAGATCTTGTTCTTGATAGGCCTCATAAATCTTGATGGATCGATAAATCATTTAAGACAGTGTGTATATGTGCATGAGGTTTTGATTAGTTTTTGGTATTTGATTCATCATGATAAAGGACTTATGTTAAAGTCCATGAGAGTCTAAGATGAGATGTCATGAGTGGAAGAGGGTGAGGCCAAGGCAAGCCGAGGCTGTAGCATGGACTGTGCATGGGCACGATAGCACGATGGTCATGGTGCCAAGTAAGGGAGACTCGACACCACCCATAATCTAGCATTTCCTTTTTCTTCTAAGTTGTTATATTGGCAAGTTACAATTTGGGTAAAAAGGAGGACTGACCCTTACATATCCTTATAGATAGCAAGTTGAATGGCAACAGAAATAAAGGTGCAGAGTGACCATATGAGGTTAGGAGCACGTAGGGAGTATAACTAGGGAAGCACACATGGGATGTGCATGCGTGAGCTTTTGTAATTTAGGCTCTTTTCTATAAATGTGACAACAATCTTAGCAACTCAATGAGCTACACAATCACAACACAAGCACATGGCACACCGATGGGCACCCTAAGTGTAGTTCGAGCATCCATTGATAGCACTTTCATCCTTATAAATGACAAATACGCCAAAACCAAGATGATTCTCCAGGCGTCTGAGTGTCAAACTAAGGTTCAATTTTCATGAAAAGTCAGAAACTCACATAACACTTCAAGAGTGAGGTACCTTGAGAGTACCTCTCCTTTTATAAAATATAAACAAACCAAAATTGGGATGATAGCACTAGACATCAAGATATTGAAAAATGATTCACTTTTAGATAATGCGGGCCTGAGTTGTTACAATGTCAAAGATGAGAATCTTAAATTTCTGTACTTATGAACATGATAATGTACGAGAATGGTTGTTCTTTGCAGAATATTTTCAGCATTCCTTAGGAGCTAACATCGATTTAAAAGTATGGTTTCCAAGTTGTTTGATTGAACTTGCTGGCTATCTACATGTCATCCTTCATTCAAATTATACTATTTTGTGTATCCGGACCACCGTATGGGACTAGAACCAGAGCCAGATCGAGGTTGCTACAGAGACGAGAGCTCAACCTTCATATGGATGAACCCACAGCTCGAAAGCTAACCTCCTTGCATCTCTTAACCATTCCACACCCCCCATCCATATCTTGTAATGCTGAATCACTTCCTCTTGTCTGAGTTCTTTGCACAAAGATGCTTGAAGTCAGGAATGTACTCTATCTAAGAACAAGTGCCGTAGCCGATGCCGGGAATCCACAGTCAACACCACCGATCCAAAGAAAAATGTAGGCGGCCCTCAGCCTCCTCTAGTTCCTGTATGTCTGTCTGTCATTCCTAATGATGAATGTGTTGCAGGGACTGCGAGGCCGCACGAAAGAAGCTCAGAGAGATGGAGAAGACGATGACTCCAAGATGGCACAAATTGCATGCTGAATGTCTTGCTCCAGCTCTCCACACTTGCTGAGCCCTACAGAACCGAAACGAGTCTCAAAAGCAACAACCCAACGGGGAGACTGGAGTGCTAGTAAAAAAAAAAAAATGTCTACGGTTTAAAACAGTACATTTGGATTCACTCAACCGTATCATTTATGGATTAAATCATTTATTATTTAAATTGAATTTCGATTTCATTTCCATGATCCAAATTCATTTTCAAACTGATTTCAAATTAATATATGTAAACCCAATTCGACCCATTTGGTCCATTTACATTTTCATTAAATTAACATATTAATAACTATTAATCATTATGATAAAAATCAAACTTTTAAATTTTTTTATTAAATTACACAAAACTTCAAATCAATTATTACTAGCTTTATTTGTAAATTATTTTCAAGTAACGATTACTTCAATAATATTTATAAGAATATGAAATTTTTATTTTTTTTGATATTTTATAGTTATTTAATGAAAAATCGGATAGATTAGGTTTAGAATTTGGATATAGTTTTAATCATATTTTTAAATCAATTACGATTTTGATTTAAATTTTTTAGTTTTTGAATTTAGTTATCTTTTTTCGGATTAGTTTTGAATATATGCAATTGAATTCGATCCCATCCATTTACGTCCCTATTCTAAAACTATAATCCGATTCAACAAATTCTAATACTGTTTCAACCATGAATCATCATGAGGAATTTTGTAGTTTCCTTTTTTTATATTCCAAGAAATGAAGAAATTACAATTTTGTTGAATTTAGTATATATTGGTTTATTTCTTTTTATTTTTGTGTGGGCCCCGCTCTACATTATCCCTCATGGTGCAGGTGTCGGCTCGAGGTCCCAAGTTTCAACCGGTGAGGGTGGCCAATGTTGGTTGCATTTAATTAATTAATTTGCTTTTCATCAGGAAAGAGAAAAGAAAAGCACGTGTCGGCTATGGAATTTGATTCCAATCCGTGGGCCCCACATAACTATTTGTTTCCTTTTCTCTTTCTACGTTACCAAACCCCTATTTCGGTAAAAAAAAAAAAAAGGAAAAGAAAACCGTCACAATTATTATCCTGATTTTAGATATGCCAACTCGGATGTGGGACCCACATTTGTCCAAATTATTATATTTTCTGTATCCTGATTTTTGAAATAGTTAATTCTTGCAACTATGGAATTAGAATAAAATTCCACCAACCGAAGAGTAATCCAATACTTTTCCGGCGAACAGTTGTCACGTGGTTCATATCGGCCGGTAGTCAGCCACCTCCGGCTGTGGTCGTTGTCGGGTACTCATTTCCTGAGCTGGGGATCGCATTCGGATACCGGGCACCAGCAACTCACTCTGTGTATAATAAACAAGAATATTAATTCATTTATAATTTATTATTATTATGGCCATAAAAAAATATCAAGATAGTTTTTGGAACAACCATTAAAGTTGATAGAATCTCAACTAGAATAAATTAAAAATTCGATCATATGTCAGATATTGTATAAAAAAATGATCATCATTAATGTAAATTTCTTAATTTGATATATGAGATAAAATATACAGTGATCATTTTTCTAAATGACACATTCGGATGGGAATTATCTTGATCCTTTGGAGGAAAAATTGTTGAATTTGTAAGAAAAGAGATGAAAAAATATGTAAAATAAGAATGAAATACAATAAAATAAAGGAATTTTCAATTGATATAGTTATCAAATTTTACATTCCATTATATTCGATGTCGAACTTATTTGCTTCATACAATACTAATTTTTCCTATCATATTATATCAAACCCATTTTTTTACAAACTCAATACTCTCATTCGATATCAACCCCTATACTCAGTATCTAATTCATGAATCCCTATTTCTAAAGTCTTCTTTCCAAGTGGAGCAACGAACCCCCTCCACTCAATGCTCATCAACAAGAGAACATCACGCATCAGGGAGCTGCAAATCGACTTATTGGGATCATATTGTGTGCCTTGAGGGTATCAAATACTGTTGAGTATGAATAAATTCAACACTAGATTTTAACAATTTCGTATTTCATATGGAGTTTTTCGATTTTTCATAAGAAAAATTATGTCACATTTACATCATTAATCACGTGCCAATAACAAATCAAACGAAAATAGCTTAGTTATTATCAAATCTAAAAAATACACAAACTCATTTTCGATCCTCTTATGAATCAAATCCACACATGCTTTGCGGGACCAGGACTGCGTTGCCTGATGGACGGAAAAAGGAAAATGCGAAAGGAGATGTTTTTTTATTAAATTTAATCACATGGCCAAAGAAAGGGGTTTAAAAAATAATATTTCGTCGGCACAAAACACCACACGTCTCTGTCAGCGCCAAAGTGTGAACACCCAGCACGCCAATTGGCGTCATCATTGGGCGTTGACTAGCATTTTACCTCTACCAGTCAACTCAATCCACCTGTCACCATCACTTCGTTTCCATTTTTATTTAGTGTTTAATTCATCATAATAGTCAGCTAAGCATCTTAATTAAAAAATTAATTATATTTTTTTTATGAAATATTAACAAATAATTTAAAAAGTGAATGATCATCCTAGATATACATGTGCAAGTAGGTGTATTCATTAATTCACAAATTTGAGTATGTTGATTTATAATTTGAAAAATTATGGATACATCATTATAATTTTAATTTATAATATTTAAATTATTTTTTAAAATATTAAAATAAAGTGATTTTTTTATTAAAAATTACTAAAACTTGAAATAGTATTCAAATGTATAAAACAATACAAATTCAATTCGAAAATGAGCATTCAAGATGAAGAGGAGTAAAAAATATGGTAAAATAAAGTGACTGAATTAGAGTTTTAATTAATTATTAAAACTAGTGATTAAAAATATTAAAATTAAAAAAGCCAATGCACCGGATTTGTCACACTCTGCACTCGGTGCACCGGAATCATCAAAATCATTAAAACATATGTAATTTGTAAATTATCTTAATTTTTTAAATTAATAAGATTTGACAATTGATCCATGGGATGGCTTTTGAAAAATTATCTAATAGAAATGTCATTTAAATTTTGAAATTAATATTATATACTTGTAAATTAATTTAACTTTAAAAAATAATATTATATATATTTGTTAATAAAAAAATTAAATCCTATTTGGTTAGGGAGCCGACGTTGGTGATTTCCTTGCAGGTGCGAGAGGGCCCCACTTCTCCCCTATCTCCATGCTATATATAGACAAACTTCACCGGCTTCAACGCTCTCTCATCTCAGCTTTGACTCGCAAAAAGTCTAGCTTTCTTGGTTTCTTCCCCTGGATAGAATGACTCTGTATATGCGTGACTTCAAAGTGGAGGACACTCCACAGGAAGCTTTCCAGTTCCACCCATGGGGAGGAGAGATGGGGATGGAGATGGAGATGGAGATGGATACGGAAACAGCCCAGAACCAATTCTTTCATGGGGGCAATGGCAACTACGGGATGTTACCTGGTTACGCCAGGGAGCTTGAGATGCCAGCAATGGTGTCCACTCCGACAAACTTCGTTCCCGGAAATTCAGACGGGGGAGTAGCAGGTGGTGGTGGAGTTTGTGTGCAATCGGAGAGTGTTGTGACGATAGTGAAGGAACCGGCGGTGTATACTTACAGTACCTCGGTGACCCTGAACCGGGATTCGTCGCCGAGGAAATACAGGGGAGTGAGGCAACGGCCGTGGGGGAAGTGGGCCGCCGAGATTAGGGATCCCATTAAGGCGGCGAGGTTGTGGCTTGGGACTTTCGATTCCGCAGAGGCGGCGGCGATGGCGTACGACATGGCGGCGCTTAGGTTTCGCGGGAACAAAGCCAAACTCAATTTCCCTGAAAACGTGAAGCTCGCGAGTAGAGAGTCTTCGAACGCTCCTCCCAAGGATGAACGCCGATCATCCAATTCTTCCCCTCCGACTGCTCATACCCAACCTCAGATTCAGGGAAACAACTCCGATTACGACAATCAGTACAACGCGTGGAGCATGCTGGATGAACCGATGATGTTTTACCCATCGGTTGCCGATTACCCCACGGCGTCTCTGCAGCCGGATATCATCGCAGAATTATGGCCGGAAATGGGCGGATACAGCAGCGGGGGGCCGGAGTTCCATTGGACTCCATGATCGGAGGCTTTCAGGGCTTAGCCATCAGACTCGGGAAAAGCTCACACGAGTCCATTTAACACATACATATATTTTTTACATTGCCGGCTTGCTTGTCCCTCCTCGAACCTGTAAACATGGCTATTAGTGTTTCATGAAGCTTTCCACAGTGTTGGCCTCGTTATCTCTCCTGTTGCACCCCAAATAGAATTCAGTATCATCTACCAGACAGGAAATCATCTAACCTTGCAATTTCAACATCGAATTCAAATTCGAATCCACACAATGTAGAGGACCAGCAGTTCAGAGTTGTAAAGAAACACATCCTATCAGCTCAGCTGTCTCAGGATGGTAAAATCCAAACAACGTAGTGAATTGTTTCATGTCAAGGGTGATGAAAAGAAAAACAAATATTCAACACTGGCGCTGTCTCGAGGGAACGAAGATCCGGATGTGCCTGCCACCAGTCTTCCCAAGCTATAAGAAAGAATGAGTGGACTTTATGAGTGTAGAGGAGGGGGCGATGGGTGGTACAGGGGATACAACACTCTCACCTTGTTAGGCTTTCAATGCGAGTTTGTGAACCATAGTCTCCTTGTGAATTTGGTGGCAACTCTTCTCGACCAGGTCAAGGAGCTTCTCCAAGTTGGTTGACCATGAATTTAGAATCTCATTGCTGTCTCTGGCGGTTTGGAAAGAGATGACACCCAAAGGTCTGTCCATCTTCGCAAGGAGAGCTTTGGCGACAACCATGTCAGAGAGATGCTTTTCCGCTTCCTGTGGTGGAAAAGGGATGATCTTCAGAGGCATAACTATCCACGAGATACTGGTGGTTTCTTTTAAAACAAGAATAAAATGCGGGGAGTTATTTAGAACTCCACTGGTTTCAGAACATGCTCTTCTTTTTGCTAAAGCTTTACGTAATGAGCTGTAATATGGAATAAAAAAGGCTCCTAAACGAGTAAACACGAATTCAGAGACACAGTGACCAGTCAGCTTTCATCAAGAATGCAAAAATTTTTTCAAAGGGGCATGGATAGACCTGTGCAGTAAGAGACAGTAGATCCGCAAGTCTCTTCAATGTTATCCTTGAATAGTATTTTGAAACAACAAGGATATTCTGGGAGGAGAAAATTGAGCTCAATTAGGCATAAACATGATAATACAACTAATGCAAAACCAAGTAAAAAAATGGAAATGAAGAAGACTAAATACTGAGGTCGGATTTACATGTTCTATTACTCTCAGCTTCAGATCCCCCGCTGCTTTGTCACCCAAAGAACCTCCGAGAAAACTTTTTTCATTGTCAAATTCATCTTTAAACATGGCCCACAAAGAAGTCCATTGAATAACCTCCATCGTAACAAGTTGTTTCAAAAGCACCCTGATTGCAAAGCAGCAAAATGTGAACAAGATATAATAATTTACATCTCAGAATACTTGAAGGGAAAAACTTTATTCATCATGAAATCTGACTTGAAATGAGGAATTTCTGAAAGATTCTTATCCTCCAGGGTTGCATTGAGAAGGCTAGACTGCATCGGATCGTGAGGTGACAAAACCAAATACCAGCATATTTTTCTCAGAACCTGCCGTACAAATCAAGATCAGTTCAGATGGAGAAACAATAACACAGAGGAAAACACATTCATCTGGGTAAGCAGTACAAAAGAAAAACCAACAAAAATAAGTTTAAACCAGGAGTGGCTGGATGATTATACCGGAACCCATTGAGCAGGGTCGCCTTTCACCGAGGGAATTTCATAGATTGACTTGTAGCATCGACATATTTCAAGATAATCATTATTATGAGAATAGTACCTACAATTGAGGAAGGAAAATAGTCATTTTAAGTCTTACTCCAGGAATAAAATTGCACCTGTAAACCATGCCGCTAGTAAAATGACCCACTAAACACCAACTCGAGTATAATTCATTTACCGAATCATTAGTTGGTAGTAGATGCGCTTCAACTCCAACAATGAAGGAATGTCAGCAGGAGCCTCTTCCACAATGCTTTCACCTTCCTTTGGTTTTTTCTTTTCTTTTGAAGTATCAGCTTCAAAAACTCTGGGACTTATCTTTCTGGAGAGTATTTGGGCACGAACATAATCTTGATGATCCAAACACAAGCGAACCTGGAATACAAGGATAATGAGATACCATCATATGCTCTGTGGCATTTCAAGAAGGATAAACGAAGAAACACATACTTGCTCAAGAATGAAAGCAATTTTTTCAGTTTTTGCCATTGCGCCAAATGTTTCCACCTGTCAACCAAATGAATCACACAGAAAAAAAAGTTCAATAGATGAGCATGAAATGGCCAAATCATCAGGCCAAAAACTCTGACACCAGCATGTCAACTCACAGCGATTTCTTGCATCAACTCAGCAGCCTCAGCTATAAGTCCTTGTTCTTCCTTAATCTTTGCAAGTTTTTTGATCAACCGAGCTCTCTCTATCTCAACGTATATCTATAACCAATTTAAACAACCGTCAAGACGAGAATCTTTGATTTAAACTGAACATCTTTTAGGTGTTATGAAACTCACCTTTCCAGCAGAAACATTGTTCAGTGTTTTAATCAGCTCTACTTTAGTGTCACCATCGGGAGTCTGATCAATATATTGCATAGCTTGTTGAACCATAGCTTGCACAACCTACAAGAGGATATAAAATTAAAATAAAAGATACCAAAATTCGAAGCAGCGAATCCCCCCATAGAACAATAAAACAACTCCCAAACTTGCATTCATAACTATTCTGACCTCATCTAACAGAATCCACAAAAAAAATCCCATGGAAGAATTTTCGTGCTAAGAAAAGGTGCCTTAATATTATCCATATCAAACCCCAATATGCGCATAACCTCCAGCAAAAAAACTTGAGAGGCACCAACAAAAACCATACCAGAAATGGAAAAAACGGCAGAAGACGCATAATTTCAACTACAGCAAGAGACTAAAAAGCCAAAAAAACCTGTTTCAACTGCCCACGGCGCTTGGATATTAACACAATCTGCTCATTGAGTATTTTCCACTGCGCTGCTTGGAAGCAAAGCTCCAGAATTTCAGTCACCGCCTTCCGTGTTCCCGCAACGTCACCCAATTGCCTCATCTGCTTCTCCGTATTGAGTAGGGCATCTATCCTCTCCTCCAAACTCCCAGATTCGTCGTCCTGCTCAACCATTTTAAAAAAATCACACAAATTAATGTACAGAACGTCGAGCTCACAAAGCCTAAAAATCTTACCATATTGATTACAGAGTGCAGGCCAAGCGATCTTCGACCACAAGAAAGAAGAAAACGGGAACCCTGGAACTGTAGAGCGTAGGAATAAAGCTTCTTACGAAATACGATGTGTGTATATATATATATAATAATAAAATAGGTCAAATAATAATAAAATCATTTTGTTGGGTCCGTATTGTAAATTACGTAAACTTCTTGTACTGCAAGTTATCTGCTCTGTCCCGTTGATCTTTTCTTCATTCGTGGGATTGGAGCAGAATTGGTATGAGATGGAACTAGTTTTCGATAATGATTGTTGTAATATTTTAATTACAATAATAGAATTATTGGAAGAGGAAATTAATCTAAGATTTGGTTTAATTCTGAATTGTCATAGCAAATTCCTAGTTTAAGACTAGGAAATGGTAGAATTGATTAGATTTCCTAATTTTACGAATTTGGTTGCATTTTATTCGGTTGTTTCTGCTCTATAAAAAGGAGTCTCTAATTTCATAACAAATCACTTGAATTCTGAAAGTAACTCCGAATGGTTAGAAATACCTTTAATATAATGAATTATCGAACTTATGGTTTATTGATTTTGTATGTTTTAATTACTTTCAACCAACAATGATCATAAGGAATATGATCTAGAAAAACCATAATGTTAAAGATATGAATAAACTATGTAGAGTACTTGAAAGCATCCTAGAGGAATTTAGGAAAGATATTTGGAGTGAAATAGAGGATAACAAAGATAATACCAAACAGTACAAGATAGAGTATAATCATTGGCAATGCCATTGAACAAAAAATGAATTGCTCTAGCTTTTAAGGCCATTTCCAAGCTTTTAACTTTTGACACAATAATTTGAGCAGTTTATGTTAACTTGTGTGTCTCAACCAACATTCTCCTCTTGCAAAGATCAACTTAAGAGTTGGGTTGTTGTTGTTGTCATTAGCTTGTGAATGGTCATTGACATCATAAGCCCCATGACAAACGATAGTTCTAAAGGTTGTGTCTCATTAGACTTGAGGGTGTATTTGAGCTCTTGGATTAATCGGAGTGGCCTTACCATAGCCCCTTGTCAAATAGTTGCAAGTCCAATAGCATTAGAAGATACTAGAATTCCATGTTGAATTGAAACTTGGCTATGGTTCGATTGCAATGGAAGCCTAGGGGGCTGTGATTGCTCCTCATTGGCATGGTCAAGTTCATCATGTATGAAACAAATGCATGCTTGTAAGGTCATTTGAGCAACTAACCCATTCACATTTTTATGCAAGGTCTACAAGTAATGAGGTTGATGGGATACCAATCACAAAAGGCCTATCTGAACTACTACAATTTTAAACCAAAGCTCAAAATTACTTACATCGAAGAGCTACTACGAATGGGGAAGACTGATTTATCAACCAAAACTCAAGAAGTGAACTTCTAGGATCATTTATAGGGACAACTACATTTATGGCACTAGATGCCACCTTGTCCCCTTCCTTCTAGTTCCTCAACATCCAACCATAGCACCTTTCCTATGGTAAAAAGTATCTACGATGAACTCTCATTAGCACAAGAAGAAGAGTTGAAAGTGAAGATTCATAAGCTGTTAGAACCAAGGGTATTCTTTGGATTCAATCAAACATGCATCGATCAAAATGGTTATAAAAATCTTATCTTTTCACTTTATGTAAGGATCGTTCGTGCTAGTATATGTTAAAGATAAAAAATTTATGTGATGATATGTTTGGAAGCTTGATTGAAAAAACAAGAAAAGTAAAGAGAGACACGTCAATTTTATGTGGAAACCCAAGACGGGAGAAAGTTATGGACGATGAAGTTGTCTACTATTGCAAAGGAGAAAATCAATAAAATTACTATACATAGAAGACACAATGACTCAAGGAAAAAAAGGAAATATAGCAGCATTAAATTCTTTGAAAAAAATGTATTATATCTCTATACATGCCATGCTGTGTGAAATGAACTTCATGTCTTGTCATTTAGCTGAATTATGATGACCCAAGTTACAACAAATTGAAAGCATAGACCCAAAAAATCTTTGGTCAACATGTCGGCAACATTTATAGAAGTGTCAACTTTCTTAATTTGCACTTAATATTTCTCAATCACTTTGACTATCACATTGAACTCCTTTCATCAATTTCTGCACACTAAGCTCAAAGAGAAAATCAATAAGTCAAATAGCTTCTTTGATATCTTCAATAAATGACGTAAATTCAGCCTCAATGATAGAGAGTGCCTATGAATATTGTAACATTGTCTTCTATAATATAGCTATATTTCCCAATAAGAATATATAAGCAACAAGGGATTTTCGAGATTCCAAATCACATGCATAATCTACAGAAGTGAATAGAAGACCAAAGTTCTGAGTTTTAGCAAGGAATCTCAAGGCCCATTTAGCAGCAAGCCGATGTTCTTTTCTCAAGTTTCCTGTATATCCACTTAACACACTTATAGCATAAGAAAGATTGGGTCTTGTGCATATCATACAATACATCAAAGAGTCAATCACACAAGCATAAGGCACATGTTCTATTCTCTTGCACTTCTTCTACATTTTGTGGTTGCAATGATGTTGATAACTTAAAGTGAGCAGCAAGAGAAACACTAATAGATTTTGCATCAAACATACGAAATATTTCAAGAACGTTTGGCATATAAGAGGCTTGAGTTATCAGCAAAGTGCATTTTAACCTATCCCAAAAAAATTTCATGCAGAGAATTTTTAATGCTTCTCCAAGATCTTTCATCTTGAACTCTGAGACAAGATTATGTTTAAATTGTTGAAAAACAGAAGTAGACTTTGCAACAAAAAGTATATCATCAACATATAATAATAAGAACATCATATCAGCATCATTAACTTGTTTTAAGAAAAAGAAACAAGGATTATAAGCACTTCGTGTGAAGTCAATTCTAAATAAAAAGGTAGCAAATTGCTTATACCATTGTCGAGGCAATTGCTTAAGCCCATAAAGAGCTTTATTCAACTTGCACACAAGCTTCTTAGTTTCTTGTTTAATGTATCATTTGGTTTAAAGCATGTAAATCTCCTCATTGAGTGTCCCATTTAAAAGTGTAGTATTTACATCCGTTTGATGTAGCTCTCAATTATTCCTTATGACCAAACTCAAGATAACTGGTAACGAGTTTAACTACCACAGAATAAACATCATTAGAATCAAAATTAGGAATTTGACTAAAACCTTTGATCAACATCCTTACTTTAAATCTTCTTGGTTCAACTCCAAGAATTACATCCTTAATTCTGTAAGTTCATTTGCACTTTACATCTTTCTTTCCTACATGAAGTGGAACAAGAGACCATGTCTCATTTTTATGCACATAAACAATTTCTTCATCCATGGCTTTATGGCATTGCTTTGAATTTTTGAACTTTGTGGCAACTTGAAAAGTGCTAGTTTCATCTTCCAGCTCAAGATCATTAGTTGTTGCAAGAACAAAAGCTATTAGGTTAGCTTTAGTATATCGAGCAAGGATTTTAACTTCTCTTCAAGTTCATCAAATAGCTATGGGTTGTTTTGAATTTTCAAGAGTTGTGGATGGTTGGTCAGCATCCTTAGAGGCATCATTCATGGCATTTCTTTTAACTTGGGGTTCTATAAATTCAATATTTAACTAGTTTTTATTTGAGGAAGCCTTTTGGATAATAGGTTTAGCATTTTTCTTTTTCTTGGATTTTCTGTATATAAGAGTCTTTTCATCAAATATGACATCTTTATTCGTAATCACACATTTTAGGTAGGGACTTCATAGCTTATAGCCTTTGGTTTTGATTTTGAAGCCAATAAAAATGCATTTCAAAGCTCTCGACTTTAACTTTTTGTCATTGACATAATCATGTGTTGGGGGAATTAAATATTTTTTTGTGTAGAGTATTTACTTGATTCTCTTTTTCACAAGTCAAGCAAGATCTTGCCATTGAAAAGGTTTTGAAGGTAATTGATTGATGATCATTATTATATATGATGCTGCTTTCACCCAATACTTTTAAAAGAATCTAGCCATGAAAAACATATATCATAATTTTTCTATAATCGTAAAATTCATTCTCTCGGCCATCTTATTTTGCATTGGAGTATTTTTATTTGTTTTATCTATCACAATACCAATTTCCTTACAAAGAGCATCAGCTTCAATTGAACAATATTCAAGATCATTATTAGTTCTCAACTTCTTCACATACATGTATGTTTGCTTTTCGATCATTATCTTCCAAGTCTTAAAATTCTCGATAACTTCAGACTTGTGCTTGAGGAAGAAAATCCATAATTTTCGAGAACATCATCAATGCTGGACATGAAGTAAGTTGCACCACCAAAAGAAGTATTAATAGGTCCTTATAAATTAGAATGGAGATAAGCCAAATGGTGTAGACTTGTATGAAGTTTTGGCTTATAGCTTGATCGTTTGTATTTTCCCATAACACAAAACTTATAGAAATCAAGCTTAGTAATTTTCCATCCTTCCAGCAAGCCACGAGAACTCAAAATTTTCAATCCTCATTCACTCATGTGTGCTAGCCGACAATGCCACAAAGTGAGGAATTTTTGTTGCTACTAGTCATTGCATTGACATAAGAAAATTTTGTGATACCTTGTAAAATGTAAAAATCAGCCAGCCCCATGATTCTTTTCAGCATGACAACATCATACTTCATAACTTTAAGCATCATATTGTTACTAATGAATTTATAACCCTTTTTATCAAGAGTATAAAGGGATATTAAATTCTTCTTAAGTGAAGGTATGTGCTTCACCGAAACTAGAATTTTTGTAAAACCATCATGAAGTCTTAACTTTATAGTTCCAATCCCAACATCTCCAAACTTATACTCAATTTGTAGAGAACCATTCTTTTTTGAATGTACAATGATATGTGTATGTACAATCTAAAATCCAATCTCTCCAAGAGTCAGGAGTTGTTTGAGCAATTGCCAACATTTTCCCTTCACTATTATCTTACATGACAAGGTGTGCTTAACCCTGTGGTTGTGGTTTATATTTCTTAGAATTATCTCCCTTTTCTTGTTTTTCTTCGAGGTCTCTAAATTGAGTCTTTTCCTTTTGCTGCAATTTTCTACATTTTGATGTCAAATGTCCCTTCTTCTTATAGTAATTACATAATTTCTTCTATTTTCCAACAGATGATTTCGATCATTTCTCCTTTTGATTGTCTCTGCTTCCTTTTGATCCTTTCACCTTGTGAGGTAGTTCTAAAGATAATTTGTTTAGCCTTGCTTTTGGAATAGTGAGCATCATAAACATCATCTAGATTGATCTTGTGTTTGGTGCAGTAGAGAGAATCTCTAAAGCTCTCGTACAAGAAAGGTAGAGAGCACAATAACATCATCTCTAGTTCTTTAGAGAGGGCAGCATCAACTACTGTAAGATCAGCCACAATCTCATTACAATACCACTTTCTTGTAATCTATGTGGATAAAGTTTCATCTTTAAGTGAAGTTTATCACCAAAAGATTTCGAAATTCAGATTTCTTCTAATTTCTTCCATAGATCTTTTATGGTTTTCTCTTTTGGTACATCTTGCAAAAAGATCACTAGAAAGATGATGGTAAATGTGATTCATGATTTTCTAATCCCTCATAATGTTTTGTGAACTCTACCAACACTTTGGATCACAACATCTAAATCAAGCTGATTTAACATGGCTTTCATCTTCATTTTCTAAATAGTAAACCGAATTCCACTTCATTCGAGCTTTTGAATATCACATCTCATGTAAGTCATAATGTCATAGATAACTCTCATAAGAAGGCATAAGAAATGACAACGATCTTCAAGCATGAGCCCAACCTACTCTGATACCACTTTGAAAGGATCGTTTGTGCTCATATGTGTTAAAAAATCAAAACTTTACATGATGGTATGTTTAAAAGCTTGACCAAGAAAACAAGAAGAGTAAAGAGAGACACAGTGATTTTACGTAGAAACTCAAGACAAGAGAAAACTATGAGCGATGAAGCCGTCCACTAGTGCCAAAGTGAAAATCAATGAAGTTACCATATATGAAAAACACGATGATTCAAGGAAGAAAAAGAAATGCAATAATATTAAATTTCTTAAAATAGATGTTTTATTTTTCTGTCAATGTCATATTGTATTAGATTAATTTATATGTCTTGTTGTTGTAGTGAATTATGATAGTACAAATTATAGCAAACTGAAATCATATACCAAGCACTTTATTACTCCAACTCAACTATTCACCACCACAATACAAAAAGCCCAAACTAACCCAAAAAAATCTAAGGGAACCAAAGAAAGCACAAAAGGTGGCACACAAAGAGACCATGGCATGACGTTCGCCGGATTGGAAGGAGAGCCGCTGCTGCACGGGTTCCGAGTAGAAAGCTGGGAAAGGGAATTAGCTGCGCTGCAGGAGGAAAAGAGACCATGCCTATACCAGCCTCCTCATCCAGACGCGTCGAATCTGATTTCCGCTTCTTACCCACTCCACACCTCCAAATGATTGCAGGGAGAAAGGAGAATAAGAATATTGAGTTTGATCACAGATCATCCAGAAACCCTGGACTATTTATTTTCCAGATACATATCCAGTTGACAATGCCACGTAGGGACGCCCCTCTTCGTCATGGGAAGGGAGCAATAGGATGTGGTGGGCATTTACAGAGAAGTGGGAGTGAGAAAGAGGCATCACCAACCTGTGTCTCCAAAATTCCATTTTCAAACATCCAGGCTTTTATATTTAAGCATAAATTTCTTTCGTTTGCAGATCTCCAACAAGGTTCAGACAGGATGGAACAGCTGGGTATGCAAGAAGATTTGGTTTTTGCACCAGCAAGGAAGCTGTACAATGAATGAATGGAGCATGTCCATACTCTGTGACTACACAGCTGTATTATTCACTTCACTGAAAGATAATGATACTTGCTGTTTATATCAAGAAAGAAAGAACGCATGCATTCAATCCCCACCTACAAAATATGTAACCATGATGGATCTCAGAGAATTATCCTGCCATCTACTTTGCATCAGAATGCTGCTGCTGCTTGTTGGGGCGATTCTCTGCCAGGAATCTCTTTGTGCTCTCAAGAACTCCGAAGAATATCGAACCACCGATGCCGATCCAGAGAACTCTTGGTCCAATGCCCTGATTTTAAAGCACGACACAGAGACTAGTTACAGCTTCAGGAAATGAGCCCCTAGTGCACCAAGTTCCATTGGCAAATATGAAGCATAATACAAAGATGCCTAGGTGTAGTATCACTAACCTTGAGAAGAGCACTTGGTCCTTCCTCTTTCGCAATAGTCTGAACACAGTGGAGGATGCCCTTGTACTGGTTCCCTGATCCCTGTGATGAAGAGATGAAAGTACGAGTAACCACTTATTCTTGATGATCAGCACACAGAAGTACCAGGAATAGGAAGATGCTAGGCGTTGATGATCAGCTACCTGAACCATCAAGCGTGTTTTGATCACATCCAAAGGAGTAGTAATGGCTCCAGTAAGAGCACCTACGAAAAAACCCAAGTTCTGTAATTTCATGAAGATTCTACGGTTCAGTAAAGATATGCATGGGACAGGACGCCTGCAATAAAGATGGAATCGACCGAATAAGCAGTATAGCTGAAGATGAAATATTACTCCCATTGAAAAAACAAAAATATGCTCATCTGCTTCCATAATCGTTTGGATTTTAGAAATTGAACATAACTAGTTCTCCAAACATATTTTACTGCTAAAACATTGTGCATTCCTATGGGAAAGCATAGTTCAAATTGCTGGCACTATTACTTTACCAGCGAAGGCGCCAATTACTGCATTTTCATGGCCATGCAAATCTCTCTTTGCCTGATTTAGAGAAAGATAAGAGAATACGGTTAACATCAGTTTCTGCCAGTTTAGTGGGAGGACGATCTAATAGAGTCTGCCCATAAAAGGGATCCTTCGGCTCAATGCCAGCAAAGGAATTAGTAAAGCAGAGGTGAAATGCATACTGCCAATTTATAGCCAAGTCGCAGCTGTTCATAGATGCAGAACTGGATAGCATCGAAAGGTAAATCTCTCAACAGAAAAGATCCGTATCCCTGCAATGACATCAACTTAAAAATGCTGCAGCCATAAGGTTAGGCTTTCAGGGAGAGGGAACACACCGCATAAAGACCTCTGACGCCCTCTTTGGAAACAATAAGTCTAACCGCTTCAGGGGCTGAAGCAAATTGTCCCATCTGAAGCCGCTGCTTAACCACCTGAGAGATCAACAGTTCAGGACACAATGATAAAGGGAGACAAGCGGCAGAGTTGTATCAAGGCAAGGAGACTGGTATCAAGATAGATTACCTCAGTGGGGACCCGAATGCAAGAAGCTGCAATGCCTCCAAGAGTACCTGCAGCCTACATGAAAAAAAAAAAATACAGGCAGCTATATCAAATGAACAAAACTCCACGTTTCTGCAAATCAGTGCCATGCAATTATCCTTTGAAGCTAATATTGGGGTACACGTTCACATGGTACGTCTATGGGTTCATGCCGGAAAAAAAAAGCTAATAGTCTATCCAAATCCCAGAAGATACATCTAATGAATGAATATATTCTTACCAAATGAGCAACAGCACTGAGGTTTTCAGGAAGCACTTTTAAAAGCTTTTGCTTCGCAGGTTCATACACACCAATAAAAGCAGCAGATGCACTGATATCAACCAGTGTAAAATTATGTAACTGATAAGCGGCATGTCATAACTTCTTATACAAATAAATATGCGGTTCAATGTCCTTACGGTAAGACCCCAGCAAGATTTCCAGCGAGTCCAGAATACAACCCCTTTAGGATTATTTTACCTCCACCACGGGCAGCCTGCA
This sequence comes from Utricularia gibba, assembly GCA_002189035.1. Taxonomy (NCBI): domain Eukaryota; kingdom Viridiplantae; phylum Streptophyta; class Magnoliopsida; order Lamiales; family Lentibulariaceae; genus Utricularia; species Utricularia gibba. The sequence goes on along the minus strand of NEEC01000016.1, from coordinate 1,285,359 downwards.
AGAGAAATAAACCATAGCAACGCTAGAAAAGAATGAAACAATGTGCAATTATATTTCCTCACAAAAACACAATGCACACACAATAATATAATGAATCTGGAAGACTGTAAGAATGAAAATAAACCTGTAGGCGAGTCTTTATTGTATCAATGGGATATAAAGCTGCTTCAACCACAACTCCAGCCGTTCCACCAGCTATAACACCCTCTGAGACGTTTGTAACAAAGTCTTTTTCTTAAGCCACATAATATGAATGCAAGTACAGTAACCAGTATGCAACTATGTTTATCAAAAAAACTGCAAGAAATTGATTCCTCCTGCCTGAGAATATACGAAAAAAATCAAATGGCTTCTCATCGCTCAAATTAACTGCGGCGAAGCATTGTCTTCCTTCCAACTTAAGGCCTTGCCTCGTGTTTGATGTATCTACAAAGCACCGAACACCTTAGGGGCACTCTTTGTCAATCGGTTCCCAGAGAATTAGAACATTAAGCAGACAAACACATAAAATGTGGCTCAAGAGTTACCCAGAGACATTGCATCAACAGCTGATGTGACCGGGCCCATTACAACCTACACCAATTTCTGGTAAAGGGAACACAAATAATCCAAACCGCAGGTAAAAATTAGTACTCAGAGTACCTAAAAAAATGAGTACGACGCGAGTGGCGTATTTGACAAATGTGTATAAAGATTTGATTTTTAACTCACAAAAACGAGGAGGTGACAGCAGCAAATTATCCTTGCCGAAACTTCAAAACGGAGTCCCCGAAACACCCATTCAAGATAAGTAAACAAATGAGGAGGACGATGCGTATTGGGCCATTCACATAAATTCAGCAATGACTTCAACTTTCTTCAACTTACAGGATGGATATTCCCACATTTGCATTGCCATTGCATGCAATTTTTTTTATTAAATGTAGTTTTTAATATTTTAGACTTCTGGATCAGTAAAATAACAAGCATTTTGTGAAGAAGGAATTTTATTTCATTACTTATATATGTTATCAGACTGGGGAAGTGAGTTGCACATAACATGTTCGATGAATTTACTGAGAGAGATGTGAGAGGAGCCACCTTCAGCAACGCTGCTCCTGCTCTTTTCCCTCATGGCGACCACTCTCTTCCTCACCTCGCTTCTCTCCGCCATCACCGCCCTGATCCCCCTCTCGATTTCATCCGCCGAGATCAATGGCCGCTCCTCGCCGCTCACCAAGTAGCTGATGCTTATTTCTTCCGCCAAACCAAGCTCTCTCACAAGCTGAAATGCATTCATCTGCTGCTCGGAGTGCAAAGGCCATGTTGCGATCGGAACCCCGAACCATAGACTCTCCAGCACCGAATTCCAACCGCAATGTGAAACGAAACCACCCACAGCCGTGTGGCCGAGTACCTCCAGCTGCGGCACCCAACCGGCCACCATTCCGATCCCTGCGGTGCGCTCCAGGAATCCTTTTGGCAACACTTCCTCATAGCTTGTGTACTCAGTTGGAAAACTTGCACGCTGTGTGTTCGATGGTTGTCGGCGGAGAGACCAAAGGAAACGGCTTCCACTTTGCTCCAGCCCTTTAGCCAGCTCCTGAACCTGGTTCTTGTCTAGGCTCCCCTGGCTCCCAAAACAAACAAACACCACTGATCCTGGTGGCTGCTTGTCCAGCCATTGAACTATATCCGATCGGTATTCATCGACAAATGGAGCCCGGTTTATAATCGGGCCAACTGCAAACACGGGAGGGAGTCCACTGGAACCGTAAGATGAATCAGCCAAGAATGAGTTGAGGGCATGTGTTTCCAACTCCATGAAAGTGTTGATAATTATACCACTGGTCTTTCTGTAATCTCTTGCGTAGTGAAGAAATCTGGTTTTCCATTGTTCCTTGTTCACAATCACCTGTGACAAGACATTAGGGGGAACCGGAACCGCAAAGCTTGGTACCAGCAACTCAGTCTCTGAGTCTCTAAGCTCAGCCACATTCTGATTCTCTTCATTATTGAGGGCTTGAAAATGGAGCATTGCCCCAAGGAAGCTCGCCGGAGAAGTGAAGAATATGTAGCTAGGGATATTCATCTCCCGTGCCACCCCAATCATCGAGGTGCAGAGCATGTCGACGACGATACCGGCGATGGATTGCTTCCGGGGTATAAAAACTCTGAAACATTTGATCGTTGGCGGAGGACCAAGCTATGAATGAAGTATCCCCTGGTTCTAGAGCTCCATTCCGGTGCCGGGTCAACACTAGGGAGGCTGTAGAAGTTGAGCGGGGTGACGGAGGAAGCCGAAAGTTGGTCGGAAAAGGAGCCGCTCACAGTGTCGATTGAATCAGGGAGTCTCATTAGCAACACTGTGATCGAAAGCTTCTTCCCTGTGGAAGTATGGATCAAGTGCAAGAAATTAGTTTAGACCAAAATCGGAGCAACGAAAAACACACGAAACTCCTGGTACTGCCAACACTTAGATCTGACCTTGGAAAAAGAGATTTTGTGTATGTCAGCAACCAAGAAGAGCAAAAGAAAACAGTTACCCGGAGGAAGACGAAGTTGCATACGGGGAAGAAGGAGCTTGGCGAATTCAACAATTTGAACGTGGCCCATTACTGGCCATGGGATGAGAATCAATTGCAGAGATTGATCACCGGAATCCATTGATGCACTTGGAGTTTCACCAAGAAGAGCACGTTGTGCTCCAGGAGTGTATTTACACTAGAATAATGTTATACATTTACATTTTTGTCCAGATATTTTACCTTTAGAATGTTATATTTATTTATTTTATATTAATTTACATGATTATTCAAATGCAATAATAATTGTTATTTAAAAATATAAGAAATTACTATTTAAAAAGATAAATAATATAATAAACTAAAATTAATTAAATTCATTTCAAATATGTTTAACCAAATTTGTTTTCGCTTGTCTTTGAAATTTTATTTACTTAGTTTCACAATTCCAACAAGATGTGCTTCAAAAAATGTGAATGTTTTGTTCTAATCATGTGATTATTATGTTAATTGATCATAATCTTCATGACCTAACTGAGTAGCATTTACTTCATATTGATCAAAATTTGATGATCGCATATGCTTACAAGTGAATAAATAATTTAAAATTTTGTTTTTAACAATCTTAAAACTCATTCTACATCCTATCTTACAGTATGTTGTATAATAATAAAAAGTATTGTTTTTTTATTAGATGGCAATACCTAAACTCAAATTGTCAAATATTGTTAAATGAGATAACATATTGAGATTATCATTTGAATTCGAAACATCAAAAAGCGAATCCTATACCCATGTGTCATTTGAAGCAATGATCTTTAATATGATAGTTGAATGTCAATGTCCATGAATATATTGACCTTTTCTAAATTACAAAATATTTTTTTCATTCTCAATGTATATAATTTATACTTCACAATATAATAGATAACATATTTTTTATCTCATTAAAGTAGTCTTTTAATGTTATTTGAATTGACATATCTTATATATTCTATTTTTAACATATTACGAATTTTGATTATAAGAACCCTTAAGCACTTGAGGGTAGTAAACTAATCAACTTAAAATATTCTTCACAAACATTTGCATCATATCCATATGTCATCGTTATCGTTCGCATGGTATTATTATATGTTAGCATTATTGTTGAAAAGATACAATAGATTACATCATGTCTCTCTTGACATTGAAAAATAATTAGTCATTAGACGAGTGTTTCCAAATTTATTGGCACAATCAATATATTTATGTTTTTTTCTATTTTTTGGAGTTGATCTGACTAATCTTCAAATATATAATCAACTATAGTTCGATTAAATCAATAACTACATCTTTATGATGAGCCATAAAGCATCTCCATCGCTTGATGCCCAAATCCAATGTGACACCCTATTTAGTTAATCTATCATTTCTATTTTTTTGCCAACCAATACTACAATCTTGAAAGTTCGAACAAAATCAATCATCGTTCTTTCTATTTCCATAGACAAGATCTTTTTTTGTTTTCAAAACTTTATATTTTAACTCCATTCCCCTTTGACACCTCTGTCCAAACCCTTTGAAATCAATAGTAGTGTTTTGGAATTTCACAAAAACTTTTCCAAAAATACTTTGAAGAGATGAATATAGTTAATTTCTTTATGAATGCCAATTTTAGGATCAAAAACTATATGCTTGCTATTTTAGAACCTGAAATCTGGTAGAATAATGTTTATTTATATAATCTGTGTTGTGCAAGTATTCTAATGCTATTTGCATACTTGTTAAAAGTCATTATACTATTTCAAAATAATAGATTGTGTTTTTTTAATAATTTATCAAAAACATGATGTTTGGATACCTCAAGCAAGATTTAGAATCATTTACTCACAAGTTAGGATATAGAATCATCAGATATTTATCGATATTATGTATATCACAATAATTTTATATAATATGATAATGGAAGATAAAGGCGATGAGGGGCAACCAAATTCTAGAGATCACGATCAAATAAATGTTGCATAATTGTCCAATCTTTTGAGACAAAATGTTCTCATTTTCGAAAACTATGTTGACGATGTTATAAAATATAGAGAAGAAGTGTTGCATATAACTCAAGATGGATCTGATTGATCACATTTGAGTTAAGTTTCATTAATTTAAAATTTATCGTATTAAGTTTTTTTATGTTGAATTGTTGTTGTATTTTTAAATAATAAATAAATAAGTTAATTAAGATAAAAATAGATAAATATTAATTATTAAAAAATCAAATGTCTATACAAGAATGTGAAAGTGAACGAAAGTATCATGTGTAATATTTAAAGTTAAATTTAATTAAAGTAAATATGATGTGAAATATATAAAAGATAATGTTAAAAAAACTAATTGATTTAGGCAAACATGAATTTAGATACTCTAACAATCGAGAGATTGATGTAAAAATACTAGCAATGATCATATTGAGTATGATTCTTCCAATAGTGATGATATGGAAATAAGATATCAAAAAAATTGATGATCAATTCGATATGAGGGAATATTGAAAGAGAAAGGAGAAGACACATACATGATTACAAATAATTTGATAACATTAATGAGAAATTCTTCTTTTTCAAAGTGTGTAGAATGTTTTTTATTGCCATATTTATTCTAATTCCAAGAAAATTAAACTAGTTATTGTTGAGTTCATGAATTACACCATTATTTGGTAGGACAAGATAGTATTCAACATAACATGGAATACTAAAGAATCAATTTGAACTTTGGTTGAGATAAAGAAGATTATGAAGAGTAAATTTATTTCAAGGTACTACCAAAGAAATCTATATAAAAACTTGCAAAAGAGTACACAACACAATCGAACTGGGTATGTGGTTGTAACTTACCCTCAATTACTCAAAACTTGAGCAAAACAAAAGGGTGCAAATTACAACCCAATACATAATTAATTGTGTACTTGTAATCGAGGCACCAGCACTAATTGAAGAGCACGGTAACTCATAGGCTAATGCAAATATAACAGTTTCTCTCGAATGTAGGTTTTTTATATTTACCAACCAGTCTTCACCACTCTCTTCTACCAGTAAAGCCTGGAATAAAATATATGCGCAGATGGGCATATATGGTAGGTACTACAGAAATTGTTATTTTAATTTGCAATGCCCATGCGAATGGTATGTCATAACAACCCAACTTTTATCACGTGTTTTGGATGCTTGTGACTTCGGATAACAATTTCGTGGTTTGAATTTTGAATCTAAGTATTTTTTTTATATTTTGTAAAAAAGATTTAGAAATATTGTTTCCTTAATTTATTGGAATAAAATGCAGTAATATAACCAAAAAGGTCAGCAAAGTAGGAAGCCCTAGTTCGGAACATTCCGATTAACCGCCACCGCCGACACCGGGTACTTCATCTCGCATGATAGCTTCAGCAACTCGGTCAAATCAACTGGATTCTTTGGGTCCTCCAACCACTCGAAGCGGCGCACAAGCTCCGCCACCCAGAGAGTGACTGTAATCATGCCAAGATTTTTCCCGGGGCAAACACGGCGGCCGGCGCCGAACGGAGCGAGTCGGAGATCGCCGCCACGGACGTCGACTTCCTCGCCGCCCATGCTCGGCACGAATCTCTCTGGTGTAAATTGCAGTGGGGTTTCCCAGACCTGGGGGTCGTGGGTGATTGACCACATGTTCACCATGGCGGTTGTGGCGGCGGGGACGACCATGCCGTTGCTGAGATGAACTTCGGCGGTGGAGAGACGAGCCCATGAGAGAAGCGGGCCAGGAGGATGGATGCGGAGAGCCTCTTTCACAACCGCTTGAAGATACGGCAGCGATGCGAGGTCTCCGGGTGTTAGTGACGATTTGTTGGCGACGGCGGCGTCGAGTTCTTGCCTGAGTTTCGATTGAATATCGGGATGCAGAATCAATTCCGCCATAACCCATTCTGTCAGTAAAGCTGTTGTGTCGGTTCCTCTGAAGATCATTTCCTGCAGAAACAAATCCTGTAAGCAACGGCGCAAGTGAAACAGAGCTATTCGCCTTCACAGCAAAACTTACCCATAAAACAGCGATCATATCATCTTCTCCGAGCTTCTCCTCACCGTCCAACGAAAGCAAAATGTCAACAAAATCCTGGGATCCCGATGAATTTTTCTCCTTCGCTCTGTGTTCTTCGATGATCCCCTTCACCAATTTCCTCACACGAACAACGAGCTTCTCACAGCGGTTAATAATGCGATGCGGGTCGTAAACGTACGCCATCCACGGCAGAAAATCCGTCCAATTGAAAGCGCCAAGCAACTCAAATCCTTCTCTCACCATTTCTTTGAGTTCTCTGAGCTCCTCGCACTCTGCCGCAGCGTCGTACCTCTTCCCAAAAACGCTACCCATTATATTATTCAGCGACGCCGCCTGTAAATGTTTCCTCACAGAGACAACGCCGTCGCGGGCCATATCCCCAGAAATCCCCCTAACCATCACAGCGCAATCATGTAAACGCCCGCATTCCTGGGCGCCTATTTGCCGCGGTGCGAAGAGATGCGACGCCGCGATGCGGCGTAGGAGACGCCAATAAGTACCATTTGGAGCGAACCCCATCGCTCGGGTGAACATCAAACTACGCGCGGATTGCTTAATCGGTCTATCGGCGAAATGCGGTGACGTCAGAATCTCCTTCGCGATTTTCGGGTCTGAAGAAACCACCGCCGGCGTCGCACCGATACTGAACGCCATCAACTGCTTCGCATTCATCCTCTCCGCCAATCCCCCCAGAGTACGATGAGCCAACCCACTGCTGAGACTAAACAAACTGCCGAAAATCGGCAGCCCTATTGGCCCAGGAATCTGAGTTGAGCCTGCTCTGTTCATGCGATGTTGCCAGGCGGCGCCGCCAGGGGAGTAAAACCAGGTGACGATCCCCGCAGAGAGAAATGCCAGAAAAACTGCCAAAAGAAGGTATCCATCGAGAATGGAATCGAATCCAAGAAACGCAGGGAGTGTAAACACCCACCAGCTTGAATCCTTAGCCGCAAACTCCATGGCCGTACACCTCCCTCACACTTCACACTACAGAAGCTGAGGCTGAAAGTTGGTATGGACTCAAGGAATTGATGGGCGGAATTTATAGTGGTGATTAGTAACAAAATAATTTATTATAAAAAATAATCAGATTTTGAAATCAAAAGCACGAAATGGTGATAAATTTAATCATGAATTTCCTCTTTAAGTAAATAATTTGTTCATGACGTTCAAATTAATAATTCACCAATTTAGGATTTCAATATACCTTTTTTCAATCACATTCATCCGATTAATTGTTTTTCCTCTTCAGGTTCCATATTTTTATTGAATTAATATTATATTAATTAATTTTATTTAAAATATTTTAAATTAATACCGAGTCAAGTCAAAGTGGACCTCCACATGCATACAAAAAATAACTCCCTTGAAAACATTTTATAACATGCCACGTGGATTTAACCAAAAATTTTATTCTCATACAAAAAAAAGATATCAACAGTTAGTTTCAAGTATTAATTTAATTAATAATCTATTTGAATTATTAAATAAATAAATTTATTTAAATTATTATTATATACAATATAAAAATATTCCTATGAAGAGCATTAATTAGATAAATATAACTAAAATGATAATAGTCGTATTTTACAAATCATAAAAATATGAATAACAAGCATTTTATTTTGTAATTTAATTATAAATTTGAATAAATTGGATTTTGAAATAAAAAGATTTGGCGGTAGGGGGTGGGTTGCGCCGGGAATGGATGGCGGGATTTGACCGGAGGCGGAGGAGATGAGAACATGGATGGGTCATGTGATAAAACTCAGGGGGGCCGGCAAGTAATTGCCCGATGCGTGTCTCTGGCTGAGATCAAACCATCACCGACGGCAACCACTCCGGGCCCGGAGTCCAAATTCATGGAAATTCGTATTTTACTCGTATTTTATTGCAGATAGGAGCAGAGTAGGGGAGCAGCTTTTGCAGTGTCCAACTATCGGATTTGATGTGATCGCTCCTAACACGAACCCACATAAATAAATTCCTGCCGAATGTGTATATTATATGAGTTGAATCATGAATTATATATAAATATTGGGTCTTTTGTATTTAAATTTCTAATATATAAATAATACTATGGGTTTTTATCATGAATTTAGAATATATGCGTGTCCAACGGATTCAACAATCAAAAACAAACTCATAATAAGTCTACTGTAGAAGGGAAAATAGCACAAAAATGTCATTACTCATTAGTGCAGTGGTTAGTTTTTTGAACCTATGTACCACATAGGTTTAGAAAATACCTAGTGTTGTATTTTAATAAGATTTAACATAAATTTATTCAAAAAGTATGTTGTATTTAGGTTTAAATAAATTCAAGTTATTTAGAAAAGTTATCTCATGTAGACTAAGATAAAGAATTTACATATAAGATGATTGTTTTTTAAACGTACCCTATGATACATGGCTGCTTTTCTAATTGATTCAAATAAACTCTAGATTAAGAAAGTTTTGTTTAATTTCAAGAATAATGATGTATATATTGCATCTCTCTTCTCGTTTACCCATTAATTAAACATTATATAAAAAATTAATTTCATTACATCATTTTTTATCTAGATTGAAATAAATTGAAATATTTTTACCCTAATCCTCTAATTCCAAAACATAGGCAAACATTTAGCAATCAACATAAAGTATATTTTTTATTGAACTTAATTAGTTTTTCAAATTTTATACACATCAAATCACACGCGGCAGTCAGCGCGTGAAGAGCTCAACGACACGTCAATATCGTGGACACTAATGATACGCGCACATTGTGCGTTTTTTATTTTTGTATCATTATTCAATAAAATCACACTATTCCGGAGATGTTGGAAGTATGTATGATACGCAAGGAGAAAGTACCGCGACGACGCAACTGTTGGCATTGTAATGCAGTCTAGTCGGGGTTTGATTTATGTGGCCGAGCGCCAGGCCGCCGACGTTCCTCAGGTTTAAAAATCGGCTGTTTCCGGCCATCTTTTCTTGCCTTTTTGGATGAATCTTGCTGGAGTATCTCGGTTGGGGTTCAGTTTTGCGCGCCTGCCTCCTGTTCGACGGAAGTCCCAAACGAACCAAACCGGGTTCATTTTTCACTATTAAGAAGTACTAATTATGTAGCTAAAAAATCTTTTTCTTCTGTTTTTTAAGCATTTTAATTAATATTTTGTTGTTTAATTTAGGTGGCCCATGAATTGACGCTTGAAAAGCCCAAACCAGGCCCAGTAATCCGTCTTCTTGTTTCGTGTTGTGCTAACTGTTGGCATCGATGGGAATTTCTCCAAAACGAAATGTATCTCCGGGAGCCGAAGAAATCGGCCCAGGAGATTTCATTTCCAACTCCGCGCCGTGGGAAACCGATGGATCGGCTTCATCTCCACAGCCGATCAGGTTCTATACCTTCGTGAATATGGTGGTAGAATTTTGAATGCACAAATGTAGGACGTCGTCTCCGCTGTCTGCACTGATTTCAACTGTTGCATTTATGATATCTACTTTCTCATTGCTGGATCCGATTTGTAGTGATGAAATAATTCGATTCGGAGACCTCTGGTTCTGCTGGATTTACGGTGTTGAAAAATTGGGTGGAGTTTGTGGATAGACGGTGATAAGTGATGTATCTGGGAATTATCGTTTGAGAAAAGCTGCAGTGTTAGTTGTGGAGAGGACTTAGGTCCATAAAGAGTATCCGGAAGGCCGGCGGAGAAAATTGTAGGTATTTCTGGGGCGTAAGTGAGAATTATCGTAGATTTGAAGTACCTATATGCTATTGATACTAAAGTCAAGGGCCTAAAGTGAAATTGCTGGTAATCTTCTTGCTTTCTGCGTCGTAGCGTCGTGGAAGCCAGCGAGTGTTTTATTCTCTGGCGGACCCCATCGCCGCCTCCTCAGTTCTTCTACTACCTTCTCTCCCCTTGGTCGTCAATTTCGTGAGAAAGTGAATTTTCTCTGTGAGAGTAGTAGGAAGATGGAGTTTGGGGATGAGCTGATCCTCGATAGCTTCAAAGTCCCATGGTTGATTTGGATCCAACTCGTCGTCATGTTTCTTCTCTTCGTTTTTTTCTTTTTTGGTGTTACTCTTCTTACGTCTGACGCCGTGCCGTCGCCGTCACCACCGCTCCTCAGCGGAGCTGCGGCGGATTCAAATTCCTTGATCAAGGTCCGTCCATTTCAATGGCATCTTCCCTTTAGTACATCGAAGTTGCCTGTTTCTTCTATCTCAGCAGACACAGATCAGGACCTTTTAAAAGGTTCCTGCATTCCCGGACGAGAAAAATTCTCGACTGTGGTTGTTGTTCAAATCGCCTTATCACTAGGGTTTTTGCTTTCCGTTCCTTATTTTCAGAAGCTTTTTTTGCAGCCCTTGAGAAACTAAACTGGTAAAAGTTTGGTGTGAGTATTGAGATCTTATTTAGGTGATGAGAATGTGAGGTTGGAGTAATGCAGTTTATTATGAGTGTAGAGAAGCTGAGTATATATTATTTTATTTTTTTGTGAAGGATGAGGATGTTGCAGAGGGGGGTGAAGGAATAGGGGACTACTTGGTTACAGAAGAAGACAAGGACGGAGATGAGTCTCCTCCTTCGCTGAAGGATCCTGTAGTTCTGCAGGTTTTCCGCGGCCAGGTTCATCCGTGCAGCTACATGAAAGCCATTTTTAAATGCTTTGGCTTTGACTCCAGTTCCAGAAACTCCCACAAGAAGCGGCGAGATTAGCGAGACTAAGAATGGCCGAACACCAGACGCGTGTTGTAAATGGAGCAGATGCGAGCACAGCCTCCTTTTTGTGTGGCGCTGTGTGATCCCTCTGCTCTGAAACTTCCCCTTTGGTATTTTTCAAATTAACTCAATTGTTGAATGCTGATGCTATGAAGCCCCTTTGACTGGCAGTAATGCATATAAAGCAGTTATGAGAATCAGCCCTGAAGCTGAATAAATCTTGATGGATGACGAATAGGCTCGTGAACCCAGTGGACGACCTAATCGTCAAGCCAGCGAGGGGGGAATGCGCACTTGCAGCGCCGGTGCCGAACCTCGCATTCGCGAGGAGTTCAACACTTCCGTTGGGAAATTACAAAAGGGGAGAAGGGAATCATACTAATAATAAAATAATGCGTCATTATCATGAAAGAGGGAGGCAGAGTACCTCATAGGATCGAGCACTGACGATCCCGCTTTTGCTCAACGAATTCTGAACCATTTTGGACTTGGCAAACAATGATGAAACACATCGGGATGAAAAATCATTACATCTCTTACAACAGCAAAATAATCTGGGGGCCAACAGAACCTTCTCTCGTCGTTCACCTCATTTTTAAGTTCATAACTGGTGCGAGTGACGGACAATAACCCGTGTCATGTACCAGAACAGACTCTGCGAGTTGCATCCATCTTCGACATACGGTAACCAAAAAAAATCCCTTCTGCACTGAAACATCAGAAGATCTGGTGGGCCTTCCCGTAGTATCTATTAATGAAGGAAGACTGCAACGCGAACGAGGAACAGGGCAGTCAATGTATGAAAATTAGATGAATGAAGCACAGCCGAGGGACAGGATATGCAAACGAGGGAGCATTCACCTTCTTTCCAGACAAATCAGGAGTGTCAGGAGATTTAACTGGGTAAAATTTGTAGAACCGCATGTTCTCGTAAGCAAGCCTTGTTTCAGGACTCATCTCTTCTAGAGCCTTTTTACGTGCCTCTTTGGCCTACGAGATAGATGCAGAGATCAGTATGCGCAGGGCGGGTCAAAATGCAGACACTAATGTTCGCTTGGCCGTACCTCATTATTTGACTTCTTGGCTTCACGGACCTTTTGCTTGATGAAATCCTAATACAACCACAGCAACGACCAGCATCAAGGAATTGCATAAGACGAAAAGGAGATTGTGCAGATAGAGAAGCGGATGTGAGATTACCTTGAAGGGATCTTTCTGGTCAGCAGGAAGTGATTCATCCTCGATAAGTTGATCGACAAACTCCTGCATATGTATCAATTTCACATGATGGGAAGGGCTTATGTGTTCATATAAGGATTTGGAAGAAAGAAACGTACGCTGAGCTGGTCCATTTCCCAATCAAAGGAGGTGACAAGCTGCAGAAACGAAGATTAACTTAACTTGCAATTGTAGCCCTCGATATTATGAAACAAGCAAAACCACCCACGCACTGTGGGAAAAATCTTTGCAGTTGTGAATTGATGTACAGGGGGGGCATTTGCACCACGTGCATGATCTTACAGGCTGAGGATCAAGGGGAAATAGGATTTCCACTTCTGTACTCTGTTCAAGTTCGTCTTCTTTTAGCGGGTTGTAAAAGTCTGCAAAAGATGGTAAATGGAATGTTTACATCATGTACTACTGTAGAATGTAACTACGACCCATTTTCATCCCCAACTCAAGGAAAAATACGTACATTATGCAAACATACTTCTTAAGAAGCAATGCCAGCGACATAAAAAGATGAAAGATTGGAGAACGTGGGAGAAAAAAACATATAAAAGAAATCAATTCGGGATTTTACTCACATGGTATACAATATTCAAATTTCTTTACACGGTCAGCCTTTAAATGCTTCAAACCAGCTCTGCAACAATCAATATGTAGCACTCAATTCAACCACAAATCTTATTAGACCAAACAAACAGGCCATATCAAGGCAGTCATTGGAAAAAAGAACATTGCCAACAGTAATACTCCAAAGTGCATAAGAATATACATTTCCCATAAAAAAAAGTACGCTCAACATAAGCCTGATTCCGTTGCATTGCAAAAAATGTACCTTCTTTGAGTACATCCTAGGATGAATATCTGTGATTTTTTAAGCTTTTCGACCTGAGATTCCCTGTTCAGAACAAGTTATGGTGTCTGAGAATACTACTGAAAAAAGAAAAACGTGCAACACATTTAATTATACCTCTGTTCAAGTGGAATATAAGGAACCCAGTCCATTTTCATCTCCTTCATTGGAATAATTTCTTCAGTCTCACATTGAACTGAGGTAACTCCAATCTTATCAGAAGGTGGGAAGGGTGATATTACCTATTAGAAAAAAGTTGGAAAGAAAACAAACGATTAATCACAGAGAATTGGATAGGTAAAAGCTTTCAGTGAACGAATACGATAACAGGATCGCCAAACGTATACCAAAATCCGGTAAGGAATATGAGCACCCAGATTGACTGAAAACCAGCATTATTCCACTACAAGTGGTTGCCCAAATCAAAATGGTATGTATACTAAATACATATGGATCTCACTTATTGAATGGGTAACCATTAATTGCAGATGAGTTATTTCTATGGATGTAAGGCTCATGACTTACAGCAACAACAACTGGAAACATGACCAATATCGTCTCGCCTTGAAAAGGAAGCATTTCAGCTGCAGAGAGAACATTTGATGAGCGAAAGGCATAAACTAAAGTAACTAAAAATACCATCGAGAGAAAAAACTGCATAGATGATGACTGTCCATGTATTATGTTGAACCATTCTCTGCAACAACTAAACAATTCCATGGTAGAACAAAAAAAGAGTAGAGCCAACAATGAGTACACACCCTCAGTGGCGCCAAACAAGTAGACCTTTTTGTTATACAATTCGCCACCTTCTTCAAAAGCATCCTGCCAGTACCCCAGCGAATTTTTAAGAAAAAGAATAATTATATCTCCATTCTGTAGTGTTATAACCACAGAACATTGATAAAACGTTGAGACAGGACATGAAGTTGATCACTTACTTCCAAATTCGAGAAATTCCAATTGTACTGATAAACCTTTTGCATCTGATCCCACTGCCAGATTGAAAGAATGAGAAACGTGAATGTGAAGCAGAAAGCTACCAAATGGAAATAAGTACTTCAAAAAAATATAGAGCAACCTCCAAACCAACTGGAAAAGCATGCTTCCACAGGTCCTCCTTCACAAAAGATTCCCAAAATGAAAAACAAGGATATTAAAATATTATTATGTGAAATACGCGTACTACGCCACTCAACATCGCTTTCAACATAATACTGAAATATACTAAATGAAAATTTCTGTACCAAATTTCGTTTCTCTTGAAAATACTCTGTCTCTTTCTCAACCTTCAAAACCTTACTTCTCTTCCGGGAAACCTCCTTTTTGCTAGGCTCCGCCTTCGAAACTCTGGTTCTCTTACGGGCGCGAGCGCCAGCTACAGCCTCCTTTTCGCTAGGCTCCGCCTTACGTTCCTCCTCTGGCTCAGCCTTTGAAGCTCGAGTTCTCTTGCCCGCGCCATTAGCAGCCTCCTTTTTGCTCTTGCTAGGCTCCGCCTTCGGCTTCTCCTCCGGCTGCTCCTCCGGCTGCTCCTCTGGCTGCGCGTTCACTGATTCATCAGGCTTGTTATTCTCCTCCGGGGGCGGGCAAGATGGTTGACCGACCTCATCTTTCGATTCCTCCGGCTCCTTCCCGGACCTCCCACGGCCTGCAGCCTTTTTCTTAGCTCCTTTCTTCATTGGACGCTCTCCCTACGGCGGCCAATGCTCCGGCTAAATGGAAATGGATAGGTAGATAGCTAGGGTTTGCTTGCAGCGACCCCAAATTTTGAATTCGAGAAAGGAATAAACCGCGGAAAATGAAATGAAAAGGAGGCTATATTGTTGCGTCGGCTACATAACCATCATACAAGTGTACAACTTACGATGCAAGGAGTACAAAAGTACCTAGCGTTGTCGCAACGCATCATGAAATGGGCCTTGAGCCAGGCCCATTTCATTAAATAGCCTCAAATTTCTCTATTCATGGAAACGATGTCGTTTGTACGCCAGAAGGTTCAAGGCGGGTTTATGGAAACGACATCGTTTTCGCTTCGTTTGCATTTCCTTCATCCTATCTTCAGGTTCAGGAGCTGCGTTGATCTCATAGACCTAGCGAGCAGACGACGATGGCTTCCAAGCTCGCATTTTTTGGCTCCAATCTCTTCACCTTTCGAGCAGAGTTACCGTTTGATGCTCCGAAAGTTTCCTTACTTTTTCCTTCTCCATTTGTTCAGACGTTGCAGTTTCCTCACGCTGCAGCCACCGGGAAATCGGGAAGAGCATGGGGTGAAACTGTCGTTTTTTTTTCACCGCATCCCTGGGACGTTCCTGTTCATTTTTTGTTTTTATTTTTCTGGTTGTCAGGGCTATGGGCAACTGATACGGCGGTGGCGGGGGAAGAAGAAGATGCCGAAGTTGCAGATGGGTTCACAATGACTCAATTCTGCGATAAGATCATCGATCTTTTTATGAACGAGAAGCCCAGGCCTAAATATTGGAAAAAGTACCTGATTTTCAGGGATGATTGGCTCAAGTACCGAGAGAAGTTCTATCATCGGTGTACAGTGCGAGCCGATGCTGAAAAAGATCCCGAAGTGAAGCAAAAGTTGAATGAGTTATCCAGAAAAGTGAAAATGGTAATTGCATCTTTGTTTCTAAAGCAAGATTCATGATGTGATTGTTGTGCTTTTGGGGCATTAGAATATCCGAATGTCAAACCTTTTATAGTTACTGGAAAAAGCATGAATTTTGCAGATTGATGAGGAAATGGAGAAGCATTCTGAGCTTCTTAAAGAGATACAAGACAATCCTCGGGATATAAATTCTGTTGTGACTAAACGGCGCGGAGACTTCTCCGATGACTTCTTTCAGCATCTCAATTTGCTAGCAGAAACATGCGACAACCTGGAAGATCGTGATGGTAATGATCAGTTGTTTAGTGATTCTGAAGCATGAAGTAAGAAGTCTCATGGTCTTGTTCATGGGGTAATCTTTAATGTACATGTGAATGGATCAGCGATCTCTCGGTTGGGAGCCAGATGCTTATCAGCAATCAGTTCCTTTGATAACACCTTGGAAATTGTCGGTTCCTTGGACACTGCACAGAGCAAGTTTGATGAGATTCTCAATTCCCCTTCAATCGATGAGGCCTGTGAGAAGATCAAACATCTTGCCAAGGCCAAAGAACTGGACTCATCCTTGATTCTGCTGATAAATGGGGCATGGGCATCCGCAAAAGAGTCGAAAACCATGAAAACCGAGGTATGGATACATCCTTTTCCACAAATCCAAAATGTTAGATATGTTGGAAATTTAATATTGGAGAAGAGGTGTGTAATCCCACATTACTAGTTGAAATCTATTTCAACTAGTTTATATAAGATAACCTTCCTTTGATCTTGATGATAAGTGGAACTTTGCGTGCGTATAGGATCTAATTTGTTAGATTGATTTGGTGTTCGATTTTCAACAAGATATGCTGAACTACAAGGTGCTTGTTTTTGCAGGTTAAACAAATAATGCACCGTATTTACAAGTCCACACAGAGTAGCTTAAGAAGCATGTCCCCAAAAGAGATCAAATTGCTCAAGCATTTGCTCAACATCACAGACCCCGAAGAGCGCTTCTCAGCATTAGCAACTTCATTCTGCCCTGGAGACGAACTGGATACCAGAGAACCAAACGCCGTTTACACGTAAGAAATGTGTTTCTGTAGCTTTTGATTCCTGCAGAAAACATAATCCATGCGAAACTTGTGGATGTGGCGGGCAGAACACCCAAGGAGTTGCACAAATGGGTGACGATCATGCTCGATGCTTACTACCTGAATAAAGAAGAGACTGATATCAGGGAAGCAAAGAAGATGGGTCAACCCATTGTGATTCAGAGACTCTTCATCCTCAAGGAAACCATCGAAAAGGAGTACTTGCAACAGTACGCCAAATCTGAGGTAGACCAGCAAGGGGAGGAGGAGGCGGATTCCGGAAGCTAAGTTTATTTTTAGAAATTGCCTCAATAGGCCACGAATCTGAAATTAGGTTTTTTAATTATAATTTTCTGGAATATTAGAAATTTCAGAAAAAAAAATTAATGTAGTATTATTTTTGGAATATTTTTCAAAAATAATTTGTTCTTTTTATCAAGAATTTGCAATATCCACATAGAATTAATTAATAATAAAGTTCACCCTGCCGGGTAAACCAGTTACAGAAATTACCGCGGTCAGAAACTCCTTTAACCGTTTTATCTTGATCATCACCTGCTGCTCCTGGTTGCCAATTTCCCCATTTTCGGAACCGCGCATGGGAGTTGCCCCTTTTGGTACGGTCCCCCGTTAGCCGCATCGGGAAGACGGGAAGCCGCCGGCGCCGTTGCGGTGGCGGTTTCTTTGCTGGAGTGGTGGTTGTCACCGCAGCGTTGGTTGTGGGCCAGATCCACGCCAGGAATCTGCGAAAGATTCAAAGACGGGGCAACGCTAGGCTGATACTCCTTATCGAACCCGAACAGATAATCCGGGTTCGCTGGTGGGGGAGTGGGCGGCGCGTGGGTGTCGAAGATGAAGAGACGGAGACGCGCCGGTTTGGATGAGATCCGCTGCGCGCGGTCGTGCTCCACCATCATTTGTGCCACGTCCTCATCGTCGATCAAGGAAACGAGGGCGTCCAGATCCTCGCCGGGAGCTGGTACTTGACGCAAATCTCGGAGTCAGGAGCTCTATTTGCGAGAGAATTGAGTTTTACAACAATTTCACGGAACCTGGCGCGGCGATCGACGGCGAGGATTTTGGTTTCGCCGCCGAGGTAGCACAGGTGGCGCTCCGTGGGACGGGAGAGAATCTTTCCTCCGTAGCTGACGAGCAATTTCACCTTTCCGCCATTGTTGAACGACGAGCTTTGATTCTCCATCGTAGCGGCGTGTACGAAGATTCGAGAGCAACTCAGCAACGTTCTGACTTGGCTGGCTGGTATGGTTCTTTTCCCATCGGATATTAATATTATTTAAAAATACCCAATATCTCCCCTACACTTTTCAAATTATCATGAAACCCCTCAAGAAACTCAATTTCTTTTTTATTTTCCAAATTTCACGCTTTCCCTATAATATGCAATAACTACAAAATCGACCCCTCTTTTTGTACTATTTTCCACAAAGGATCTCCCTTGGGGAAGTTTTCTGAATATCCAAGAGTTGGTGGAGTGAATTGCAGGCTGAGGTGCATGTGGGTGCATTGTACGGGTATGGGCTTCGCAGGGTCCACACGGAAACTATAAAAGATGGAAAGGCCGTTGGGTGTTGGAAAATACCTTCATTATTTATTTTTTAAAAATAGCTTTTTTCCCCCATACGACAAGTCATGAATATTACAGCAACTTCTTTGTTGTCCACTTTACGTCAGCAAAAACCTAGAACCACACACACGGTTCAATAGAAGCAATCCCGGGCTTATTGTGCTCCCATCTGGTCATCAGGCCCAATCGGTTGCACCTATTGATGCCGGCCCATTTAAATAAGACCACAATTAATTCAATTAAATTTGAATCGTTTTAAAATAAAAAATAAATAAATGATAATTCAATCATGATTCAATTATGATTTAATAATTATTTAATATTTTTTCATTTTTTAAAAAACAAAAAACATTAATCATGATTTTAAGTGTAGTGAAACTGTTTAAACTAAGAATCATTTACACAACCAATTTATGATTTTTTTCATGATTTAAAACATCAGTTTTTAATATATATAAAAATTCAAGAAAAACACTTTAAGTTTTGACAAGTATAAAGAGTTTAAACTTTAAGTTTTAGATTGTAAAAAAAATTAATCAAGTTATCACAATCGTCAACGAATAGCCAAACAATTTTTCAAAATTTTTTAAAAGTAAATCGGTTAATGATATTGTGAACTGACGGTAGTTTCAAACACAACAAAATTTCATATTAGCATTCTTGAAATTCGCGTATGAAAATTGACAAATAGAATGATACGTTTATCAGAGTTATATTACATTTGTGTCTTGTATAATTCAAATTGATGATGGTTATATCGTTTTTATCTTTATATCTTGCATGATTCACCATTGTAACAAGATTAGAGTCAAAATCAATTAGTTTTGATAACATAAAGATTTAAATATATATTTTTATAAATTTGAAGATAAATTATTTATAAAAAACAAGTTTGAGTAACATATGACATAATTTCGAATTTTGAAATTTAAATTATTTATACAAACGGTAGCTCCAAGTCCGTTGGTAAATACCACCCGTTTTTAACAACTTAAACCATAATTTGACAACACAAATGTATAGAAAATAACTTTAAAATATTTTTAATAAAGTGTAAATGTTATTTAAAAATAGAAAACAAAACAATTCCATTATCAAGCGTGGGTGTGGGACAGTGGGACCGGGCAGAAGGAATCTACGAAAATTGAAAATTGCCAAAAAGCCCCCAGAAGCCGACGCATGCCTTGGCGGTGTGTATCGTGGGGGCAGATACGCTTCACGATGACTGTTGCTTCTACATCTCCTCCTCCCTTGGCACCATTCTATTTTCTTACTATTTTCACACTTTAAAATCCATATAAATGTAATTAAATATCAATTTTTACAACACAAATCACCCTTAATAAATGGAAGGGATTTTTATTTTTTATGGAAATATCCACGTGGATTTAGAAATAAAAAATAAAAAATACAGGTAGACCCGGTTCGCTGGCGGTTCAGAACATGACGAAGAAAAAGCTATATCTAAGTTCAGAACATGATAGAGTGAGGAAAGATTCCTCTGGGGGAAGAAGAAGAAGAAGTAACGCCCCACGTCCTTTAGGTGGGTTTCGAAGCAACCGGGGAAAAGAAGGAACACGGAATGGAGCAGCAGCAGCAGCAATTTATGCACAGCGCTCTTCGTGAAAGGATGATGATGATGATGGATCCGAGGATTCTGCATTCATCTTTCTGCAATGAGATTCAAGTCCCACAGAGCTTTACATGTTTAGATCAGCCCCAGGAAGTACTTTTTCCGTCGGAAACCTACACATCTTCGTTCATGGAACTGATTGCCCCGCAAGAGTCTACTTTTTCTTGTTTACTCGGGGAGTTTCAGCCCTTTCTTGATGGCGCTTTTTGTGAAGGTGTTAATTTTCAGCCATTGCAAGTGGCGCAGGAGGAGTACCAAGCAGGGATGGGGAATGGGCACACGGTGTTCGATGAAAATTCCAAGAGCCAATTTGAAGACAGTGTGAACATGTTTAAAGTTGGGATCGCAGCAGCTGATATTGGTCCGTACGGAGAAAGGAGCTGGAAAAGTAAGAAGCCTGATGGGCTGCCATCCAAGAACTTGATGGCGGAAAGGCGACGCCGGAAACGGCTCAACGACAGGCTTTCCATGCTCCGGTCCATCGTCCCCAAGATCAGCAAGGCAAAATACACAATCATTTACACCACTTAACATGTTTTCTTCGTGGTAACATGCTACCTTTGTTGCTTTGTATGCTTATGGTTGAACAGATGGATAGGACATCTATACTTGGAGACACAATTGATTACTTAAAGGAGCTATATGACAAGATCAACAAGCTAAGAGAAGAAGGCATTGATGATACCAACAAACAGATGAATCAGACAAGCAACACCTCAAGGGACCAATCTATGAATGAGCTGCTAGCAAGAAGCCCACCCAAGGTACAAACCTCATAATTTTTCAAGCAGATCTATGATGAGAACAGGCATTAATCTTTGACAGCTCTCAGTTCGAAGTAAACCGGCAAAACGATGAGATGCATATCGAAGTTTGCTGCGCTCCCAAACCGGGCCTTTTGTTGTCAACACTCAGCACACTTGATTCTCTAGGCCTTGATGTTGAACAGTGTGTCATCAGCTGCTTCAATGACTTCGCTTTCCGAGCTTCTTGTATTGAAGTATGCACGCAGTTCCTCTTCTGCCATCAACAAAACCATTCACGTCATTAGTAACAAATCTTACATTCTCAGGTTGCTGGGAGTGGCCCTTTGGTTAGCTGTGAAGACTTAAAGCAAGCCCTCTTCATGAATGCAGGCTGTGGAGGGAGAAATCTCTAAAACACCCTGCTTGCTCTCCAAAATTCATGGAATCCATCAGATGGATGAGGATCGGATTGGTGTTGCTGGATATCTTTCAAACCAAACCATTATCTGCTTACTACAATACTGTAATAGGCTGCGGAGATGGCCATGACTTCTTGTCTGAAGCCATATCCATGGCTTTGGCCGCCTGGTTTTATCTATCAAAACAATCCTGCATTCAAGAAACGTTTTTTCTGTATCTAGATAAGAATTTCTGTCAAGGCCACAGTGGATACTGTCATACACAGCATTGTTTATAGACAAAACACAGAAAAACACACACTCAACTGTCATATTTTCATTCACAAAGAGGGAAACCAACACGCATTAAGGGATGGGGGAGAAGGAAAAAAGATAAGGGTCCCTTCTCTGAAAAGCCGGATACAGAGTTATGCAGATGCATGGGGTTTCGTGGAGAAGCCACATGCATGCATGCCATCCCTCTGCATAGCATCTTCGAATGCTCATAAGCTGGCTTCGAAGTGTGACTTCCTGGAAGGAAGTAAGAAGAACACTGCAGCTGGAGAAAAGCTACAGAAACACCTCATAGTAAAGCTGAATGTAAAACAGTTGGCTTTCATGTCAGCACGCAGCTTTTACATCATTGTCCGTTGAATAAGAGTAAGAACACAATATAAATAAAAGGGTAAAATCCGGACAACTCAACGAAGAGAAATGATTCGCTGGAGAAGCAGCCAACACAAAACGACATAGTTTCCGAAAGATATGCAGGGATATGATTCTCGGGGAGTAAAAAGGGTTTTCTTTCTGATTCCCAAGTCTTGTTTTTCCGGCAGATAAAAAAATAATAATCCCAGAATCGTATTCCGATTTCCGATTGCGACTGTCTACTTGTTGTTGTTTGGTGAAAGTGAAAGCACGACCTGGACAAGAAAAAGGCTGGGAGACACACGGGATCGGGAATCCACGAATTGTCAATGATGCAGCGATGATGGATAGATAGATAGATATAATACAATATTTGTCTGTTTCTTTCTGGGTTTTTGTTTTGACGTATTCCCTGTCTGCCCGGCTCAGGCCCACCTAAGAAGCCCAATGTAAACCTGGGCCGTATGATGAGTCCAACACAAAACGAGCTGGTCTTCCACAGCCCTTGATCCCAAATGTGAAGTGTACCTGGATGCCTGAAACGTGATTTTGTTCCGATGCGGAGGCTCACCGGGACACGGCAACGCGACGAACTTGGGAGAATCCTCCCCTGGCGTTATTATCACAGCAGGAAATGCGTCTGAAATATGATAAATTCGCAAGAAGCGATTTCAATTTGATTTTCAGATCTAAAATCCAGACGGAATCCATTGAAATCAGCATCGGCGGCGTCAACAGAATGAAGCTACCCATGACTGAACCTCTGGAAATACGGAGTCGCGCAGGGATGTAGCACAGGGACATCATGCGGGAGCAAAATGCGTTCGTTGGAGCATATTCCATTGATAACGACAGGAGCATACACAGGTGCTATAAGGATCAAACATGGAAGTGTTTCTGTGAGACTTGGGCAAGTGTGCGACTGGAAGGAAGGCACGCACGTGGTGTGGACGGATGGCAAGGGGCGCCCAAGTGTGATGGAGCTGGTGGCACGAGTGGTACAGGCTACAAGACATCAGCCGGGGGCAGCGGGAATTATGTTAAGTGATCAGGGCATGTTGTTGAAGATGCTGGTCTAGACCAAATTTTCTTTTAGGTACATCCGATTTCTTGTCTAATCCTAATACATTTCTTTCTTATTTTTAAAACCAAATTTCAGATCAATACAAAATTCATCTTGATCATCTCAAGCAGTGTCAAGATGCTTTAATACTATGTTAAAATTTAGGATTCGATAGATGTATGAGCACATGTGAAGTCCAAGTATATAAAAAAACATAAATTATATTAAAAAAATTGAGATCAATTGATTATTAATGATTTATAATTTATTATATATTTGATTATTTTATTTTAAAATCTCAATGTAAAATTATTTATTTTAATAAGAGGGCTAGAAAAGAGCACGAGGTAAGAGAAAATGACTCAATTGTTCACCACACATTGTTCACACATTACAAATGAAAAGATAAATAAGTAAAAAAACATTAATTATGGTGAGGATGCTCAAAATACTAAAAGCAGCATCCTTCCATCCGAATAGCAGCAATTCTTGGGGTGGATCAAGTTTCCATGCATGTTAGAATTATTCCTTCCATGTGCTAGAATCATTTTATTCTTCAAAAGTTATAACCGATTGCCATAATTTCTCTAAGGACATTTTTATTGATGTTCGGAAACATGCAATTCCACATAAGATTACTAACCTTCCGGAAATCAAATAAATGGGTTTCCACTTTTTCACATTCATTTCCGAAAAAGCTTTTATTTTACTGCATAACCTAATCCAGTGTGTGTGAATAGAGAATGAGGAAAAATCATCTTTTATTTTACTGAGTTTCCCAGTAGAAACTAGGTTTTCGCAAAGATAGTTTTCGGAAATCGGAAAGTTGCCTGTATTAATGTTCGAAAATTTAAATGTTAAAAACATACATCCACATCATCATTTCCGAACATGAATAAAGATGCCCTAATAGATTGAGCTACACCATGTCGACTTTGGATAACTTAGATTATCGGATGATTTTAACACTCTCGTTTAAACACATCAGCCACCTTATCTCCTCTATCATTATCACTTCATAGAGATGATCTTTTTCAACAACATCACTATCTGTGATGCCATCGTATGTCCTCAAGCTCTATCAGGAACGACTAATCCATATCTACAAGACTACGAGCAAGTCATGTCTACCAAGGTTGATCCCTTATCAAAGGTGCTAGTTGTAAAATATTAAAATATCGTTGGATTGTAGAGATTTAAATATATAAATGGTATAAATATAATTAAACTCATTTTTATTTGTTTACATCATCCATATATTCAAAAAAAATAAGTGCGTTAATGATATAATCATTCAAAACACACACACACACACACACACACACATATATATATATATATATATTTATTTATTTATTTATTTATTTATTTATGTATAAACTTGGTTATAATTTATTTATATTATACTATCAAATATCTTCTAATAATGATAAAAATACAAAACAATCAAAAATAATTATCAAAATTTATAAATATAAGTAACAGAAATTCAATCATCATATAATTATCTAAATCAATAAATATAAGTTATAAAATTAACATAAAAATGGTGAGTTTTTTTTACAATTAGCCACATGGTGATTGTCCAGGCACTCACGCCTCTGGATCCACAATATTGACCCCGAGATGGCATTGTGGAGGACGACCCCAAGAGCACAAGGAGAGCGATGACTTTGAAATGAATTACTTTTATAACAAAACGACAAGCAAATCGTGTGTATTTGCACGTTGGAATGGAATCTTCAGCATCCAAGTTACGTTGATGCACTTAAACCCTAAACCCTGAACCTCTCGTTTCGCCTAGCTCACGCATAGTTCACCATCTTTCGGGTCCCGATAGGTATGCTCATTCTAACCCTTCTCAATCGAGGTCGGTCAGCATTGCACCCCTCGATTGTAGGACGGGGTATCGTGCCGGCACTTTATGAGAAATCAAAGTTTTTGGATTACAGGGGTAGTATGGTCGCAAGGCTGAAATTTAAAGGAATTGACGAAAGTGCACCATCAGAAGTGGACCGGACCCTGCAGCTTAATTTGACTCAATACGGGGAAACCTAAGAACGCGTTTGGTTGAAGAGATTAGGTGGGTTTTGTTTGATACCTAGGTTTTCATATGGGTATTGCCTATAAACCCAACCGAAACCCAAACCTGAGGGCGTTATCCACCAACCAAACAGGCAAGCCGCTATGTTAGACCTGGTTTCAACGCCGCCACCATCAACTGTGACATGATGATTATCCCATCCCATCCCTTCTCTCTCAATCTCGCCTCCAGGTCTTCCCCCTTTATATAGAAGCAAGAGGCGGCATCGGGGAGTCAACCCAACCCAGAGAGCACCAGCAAGCGATGACTACGCAAGGTACGTTTCTGGGATCAGCCAATCCACCATCACCATGGATGCATTTCCTACT
The DNA here is from genome assembly GCA_002189035.1 of Utricularia gibba. Lineage (NCBI taxonomy): Eukaryota > Viridiplantae > Streptophyta > Magnoliopsida > Lamiales > Lentibulariaceae > Utricularia > Utricularia gibba. The sequence goes on along the minus strand of NEEC01000016.1, from coordinate 1,259,826 downwards.
CACGTTTTCTCTTGACGCAGGTTCGGGGAGCAGCCCAGAGAAGAAGAGATGCTGGTAACCAGCTCATGCATTCCTTCATCCTTCTTCTTCTACTCTGTGTTGAGTTGCTTGTAACCTGGTTGCATTCTTGCAGCGATCTACTGGGTAGCATGCTGGAGATTTTGGATTCCTGCGCGTCCTTGATCACTGCCTGTGTGACACGTGGTAACTAAATGGCGAACTGAGTGCGCCTCTGCAACCTGTCCCCCTCCCTTGTTGGTATACTCTTGTGCTGTAAATTGATCATCGAATGTTCGCAAAACCGGTCACTGCTAAATTTGTGATTTGTGTGTTGGAATTATTAGCAGATATTGAGATACGCATCCACAGTTGCTAGTTCACTTCCAAAAACCCTACACATGAAACTCAAATTCATAAAATATACCTATTTTTTGTTACTAAATTTATTATTATTATTGGTAGTATTATCATCTTTATAATATAGAGTGCTTGTAGTTATTTCTCAATGGTCTTATTAAATAATAAAGATGTAGGTTATTTTATATGTGTTTGAGTATTTTATTTATATTTAATATAAAAATAATTATAAAACTTTCTGAACAATATGATCTAGATAATTATTTTTAAAAAAAAAACACTCATTATAAATATAATTATATTTTTCAAATCATTCATTTTTATCTAAATAAGATTAGTATTATTTAACACAAAAAAAATTAAATTTGATTTGGTTTAAAAGAATTTAGAGATTAATGTTTTTCAAAAAAAAGAAAATATGTCAAAAAACATAGTATAATAACCCCTCTAATCATTTTTTTCAAAAATTCTTTCAAACATATCATTTTAAAACATATATTTATAAAATTTGTAAATCAAATATATTTTTACTTTTAATCAAACGAAAAGTATGTATATAAAAACAAATATATTGCCAATTAAAATATGATATAAAAACCTTTACAATAAAATAGAAATGCTCGTGCCTCCTATCCGTATCGTTGGTTATCGTAATCCCTATGTTTTCAAATCGGGTTTTCAAACCGAACCGGTAAGGGACCGGTTCAAAATCCGGTTATGATCGGTGAAATTCGGATTTGACCGGTCAAAACCGGATTTTGGAAATCCAATATTTAAAGCTGATCAACTTTACACAAGTGGGCCACCATCTGTTTTGAAAAACCGGAAATCCGTTACCGGTTAACCGGCCGGTCAATCTTGGCGTAACGACGGAGTTTATTTCCCCCGAGGGCTGGGCAGGAGTTTGGTGACAAAACTCCATCTCTCGAAATTGGATTGCACAAAGGATGTGGATCATGTTATAAAATATGGTACGGGATTGAATTAAAAGTTAACCAAGATTGATCCTGTTAATATTTACGTTCTATATTTTAGGAGAATATTGTATTTATGGGCTATATTATAAGCTTAATTTTCGGTATTTTTTTATAATCTCTGTATATAACCTATAGTTATCAATGAGAAAGTCATTCAAAATTTTCTTGTTCTAAAGACGGTATTAGAAGCATCTCAATGGGACACATTTCACCGTAAGGAAATATTTGATTTATGGAATTAACATAAAAGGGATTTAATTAACTTGAATTTAAATAAAAGTGATGTAGAAGAATAATCTTTTTAGATAATGTTTAGTTATTAGAATTAAAATTAATATTAAATAAACTAAGAAAGAGACATGATTTTAAAGAAATCTGTATACACGGAATTAAAAAAATTCTCCTATTCTCTAGCTTATTTAAAGGCACTAAGTAAATATAATATAATTTATAATAAATCTAATTAATTCTATCAAACAAATGCTACCTAATAGGATTATAACTAATATGAAGTAAAGTAAAGACAAGAGATAATTTAAATAAATCAATATATGTGGAATTTAAAAAAAGACCTCGTTTTGTCGAGCTCATTAAAAGTTACAAAATAAATACGATATAATTTATAATTTAATTTTTAAATCTAATTAATTCTATCAATCAAATACTACCTAAAAGTAGTCCATGCAGTCGAAAGCACATTCCTTCTTATAAATGGCAAACATGCAAGAATCCAAATAATGATACCACACATTATAATGTTGAACTACACTGCAATTTTTACGAAGAAACACAGAGCACTCGAGGGGTGGGCAGAGTGACTTCAAGAGTACTTCTCCTCTTATAAAAAAATGAATAGGCCAAAATTGAAGTGATGTTATTGAACATCAGGATGTTGAAAAATGTTGTACTTTTGGATAAGACTGGAATAGATCATTACAATTTGGTATGAGAAGCACCCGCGATCTGGCTCTGTGTTGCCATAGAGTCGAAAACGTATGGATTAGGTAGGCTAATATGGTCAAATATGAGGTGCGGGAGCAAACTACATGAGGGCTCGATAGGAGAGGGGAATATATGCAAAGCGAGCCAAAGTCCATGCCCAACCACAATAACTGTGGTTTCACAAAGGAACAAATTTTGGTAGAAGCGGGTGCTGCATGACATGTAAGTAGAGGATTCCAACAATGTAGTTGCGAAATTTGTTGAAATATTGATGAGAGATCAAGTGAGATTAATGTGGAATGAACAAAAAAATATTTTCCTACATTTATTTTTATTCCAAATCATCAAATGTGACTCATTTTTAAGATAAGCAATCATATAATATAATTGATTTCTATCTATCAACATCCTTGTATTTAATGTGTCGAAATTTGGTTACATAATAAAATAGGTGAGTTGATACCAAACCAAAAGTTTGATGCCCATCTTTTTATTAAATAACCAACCTCACTTCACAAAATATAAAAGTGGGTTAGGTTCTAAGATATGAACATGTGAGTTGAGTTTATGAGTGAAGCTTATATTAGTGATCGATTGTATTTAATTTTTTTTATTAGTTATTTCATGTGTGTTTGTTTAATTTATCGGATCTTTATTTTCAACATGTTATGAAAACATTTGTTTCACGGGATGGCTTAGGTGGCAAAGATAGATTTCGTACTAATTTAAATTCTGCTATAAAAAAAGATATATTAGACTTAGGTAAAAAAATCAGATTGACTTATAGTATAATCAAATCAAAGATCAATTCAAATTGATGACAGATATTGGAATAAAAAATCCCATGTTGTAAAATTAAAATTAAGTAGTTAAATATATAATAAATTACATATAATTAATAATCGATTGAATTTAATATTTTTTAATATGATTTACATTTTCACTTAGACATTATGTATGCTCGTCCGATTATCACATACTTATTTCCAACACATGAGTATGCAGATGATTCCAAGAGATAGGCTGGTTTTACCCGGTGATGCGTCTGTCCTCAAGTTCTATTAGGAACTACTAACCCATATCCTATGACTAGTGTTTTAAAAACGGGTTGAACCCATTCAATCGTCTAACTATGATTTTGGGTTCAACTATTTTTAAAATGGGTTGAATCAAATTCATTAATTTTGAATTATATTTATCAAAATATTAGAATATAATTATAAAATCATAATTTAGTACATCAAAATATTGAAAATATAAATATATATATATATATATATATATATCAATAATTGATACAATTATATTAAAAAGTTTAATCAAAATCATATTTATCATCTCATATCTCATTAAAATAATGTGTAATTTAAATACAAATAATTATTTTCTACTATCAATATAAATACATATATAAAAATATAATTATTAAGATTTATTTAAAATATATATCAAATATGTATAATATATTTTATATTTATTCATAACCATTATCATAAAATAAATAATAAAAAATAAAAAAAATAAAAGTAAAGAATAGAGTTGGATCCAACCCACTAAAACATGGGTTTGGATCTAACCGGGTCGAACCTACGATTTTAAAACACTGCCGATGACCAAGTTATGTCTGTTAATGTAGATCGCTTATCAGGCCTGCTAGCTGACACAGCACTAATAATTATAAAAATACAAAAACAATAAAAAATAGTAATCAAAATCCAAAAATTAATATAAAAATGATAAGTTTTTTACACACATATGATACCATATTTGTAGTGCACTTATTTAAAGCCGGCTTATTTGACTGATTTAAAACCACCAGGCTTGACTTGTGAAGCGATTCCTGGCCACATTGCTGATTGCTCCACATCATTGCTTTATATTGAACCCCATCTTTTGAAATGAAATACTTTTGTAACAAATTATGATATAATCATAATTGAATTTTGATTGAGTTATAATTCATTTTTTTATTTTAAAATGCTTCGAATTTAACCTAATTAATATCAAACGATTAACGATTTTTTTATATAAACAAAATGAATACATCCTACATTAAATTAATTTGTATCGCACATAGGCCTATAAGTAAGGTTGTTTATAAAACTATATATCCTTCATTTTTCTCACATATACTAAGCACAAAAAATTACACATAAATTGGGTAGTTTTCTAACACAATCATTTTATAGGGTTTATTTTTCAAAATCACCCTCAATAAGTAGGAAGATGGGTATGGGATTTGTTCTAATTAACACCAATATTTTAAATCTCAATAAAAATTGGAATCTTTAACCATTTGCACGTAATTTTTAGCCTCCAATCATGCAGATGTGGTTCCGTTGATGCATTACCAATTAATGCTGGTAGTTTGAAGCCGCAATGTTAGACTTGGTCTCAAAGCCGCCAGTCCCCACCGTCAAGCAATGTCGGCCACATAATGATGATCCCATCCCTTCTCTCTCCAGTCTTTCCTCCAGGTCTTCCCCCTTTATATAGAAGCAGGAAGGGGAGTCAACCCACCCCAGAGAGCAGCAGCAAGCCATGACTACGCAAGGTACGTTTCTGGATCAGCCAATCCACCATCACCATGGATGGGTTTTCCTACTCACGTTTGCTCTTGATGCCGGTTCGGGGAGCAGCTCAGAGAAGAAGGGATGCTGGTAACCAGCTCATGCATTCCTTCATCCTTTTTCTTCTACTCTCTGTTGAGTTGCTTGTAATCTGGTTGCATTCTTGCAGCAAGCTACTGTGTGGCATGTGGAAGGTTTTCGCTACCTGTATGTCCGTTATCGCTTCCTGCGTGACATGTGCTAACTATATGGAGAGCTGAGTGCGCCTCTGTGCTGTCAAGGATGCCGATCTACTCTCTGCAACCTTTCCCCCTTCCCTGGTATACATACTGTTGTGCTGTAAATTGATCATCGAATGTTCGCAAAAGTGGTCACCTGTTGTATTGTGTATGTGTGTTGGAATTGTTAGCAGATATTTCCTTTTTTTACATATGAGATACGCATCCACAGTTGCTACTTCACTTCCCAAAACCCTACACATGAAATATATATATAGTTATTATTATTATTGATATCATCTTCATAACATAGAGTGGTTGTAGTTATTTCTCAATGGTCTTATTCAATAATAAAGATGTATGTTATGTTAATTGGATATGTTTTGATTATTTTATTAATATTTTATATAAAATAATTATAAAACTTTCTTTACAATATGATATAAATAATTTTTTTTTTAAATTAAACACTGTTTACAAACATAATTATATTTTTTAAATCATTCATTTTTATTTAAATAAGATTAGTAATATTCAACAACGAACAAAATAAATTTTTTTTACGTTTAAAAGAATTTAGAGGTTAATATTTTTTAAAAAAGAAAATTACTCAAAAAACATAGCATAGTAACCCCTCTAATAATATTTTCAAAAATTCTTTAAAACATATTAATCAAACATATCATTTTAAAACATATATTTATAACTCAAATATATTTTTAATTTTAACCAAACAAAACGTATGTATATAAAATCTAATATATTAATAATTTAAAGTAATACAACAAACCTTTATAATAAAAGATAAATTATCGTGCCTCCTCCAAGAGACCATCCGTAGCTTGGTGATATTACTCTAGAGTTTCCTTCACTCGAGTGCTAGGCATGAAGTCATTTAGAAAAGTGAACAATGTCACATTATCTCTCACATTAATATAAAAAGATACATATATGATCATTATTTTTTTTCACACAATGTTTATATATGACCAAATTCTAATTTATCCGCTGGGCAGGAGTTTAGGTACTCTCGAAATTGGATTGCACAAGCTGGGGGCCATGTTTTAAAATATATCTTGAATCCGGGTTCAATCCGATTCAATTGAATTTCATGATTTGTTGGATTCAAATCCAATATTTTTTTATAAAACTTAAAAAATTCTGAAATTTAGAAATATTAAATATAAATATTCATTTATAATGAGTTAAATCCGATTCAATACATTATAAAAAAAATTCAACCTAAAATCAATAATAATTTGGATCATGAATTGAACCCGTTTTTAAAACACTGATGAAGAAAGCTCACCCGTCTTGATTAGGCCTGATTATTATAAAATATGAATTGATTTTTTATCCAAAAAAACAAAAATTGATAAACACTATTATTTTTAATAAATTACGTAGACTAAGTTTTTATCTTTTTATCATCAATTGTTGGAAGGGGTTTTTTGAGAAACATTAATCTTTGGACGTTTTAATACTACATGATTTGAGGCATGGTTAGTTATTAAGAAATAATTATGAGTAAACATACTTGATTAGGAATATCATTAAAAATGCCCTGTCCGAGCGTGCGAACGTCACTGATTCCTCATGATGCCTGCCGCCAGTCTGCCCAACTAACCTCATCACGGTTGCTGAAATCATTCCTACGCGCAATTCAGTTCAAAGTTGTATAAAATAATGTCCTGTATAATACATCAAGTCGTGAAACTTATTTTGTTGCAGAAATGGACATTACCGAACTAAATTGGACGGTTGTTAGGCTAGGAACCTTTCAAATTATATAAAATAGAATCAATTATCAGATTGTAAATTTAATTTTATAGATATTATAAGTTTTCATTAAATAAAGAATATATAAACTTTTATACAATAAATTATATTAAATTTAATAATTTATGAAATCAACTTATTGAATTTATAATTTTACGATAATAGAATTAAAAATTAGAAAGTCGATGTGATGTGTCGGTGTTGGCTTACTAATTATTTTTAATTAGAGTTTAAAGGATGAATTAGTAAATTAAGCATGAGTCAGATATTGTATGAAAAGAATAATTAAATTTTTTGTATGTGTGGGGCCGGGTGCCCCCCCCCCCGACAAAGGATGGGTTTATTGCCGCTTCTTGTCCCCCAAAAAATAATAATATTTACCGCCTTCGGGTTTCTTGTGTCCCCCACTCTCTCTTTTCCCCCATCACACAATGCCCCTACGCCATTCTTCTGATTTCTCCGTTTTGCCCCCGTCATGTTGTGCTAATTACATTTTTACCCCTTGGAATGTGAATTGACACGTTAAGCTAATAATGAATTCGAACTTGGAATGTCTGTAGTGGGGTTTGAAAATTTCAATGATTACGCGGGGTGTTACACGTTTCTTTGGGAGGGTTATTGTGGACCTTTTTTAAATACAATCGGTATTAGGGTTAAGGATAAAATCGTCCTTTTGGGTGGAGGGTGGGAAAGGGTAAAAGGGTCATTTGGAAAGCTACCCGGGAAATGTGTAAAGCAGGAGAGCGGGCAGTGTGGGCAGCAAGCACACTGTGATCGAGGGACTGTAAAAAGGTATAATTGGCTGTCGCCATTTACCCCCCTTCCCTGCAAGAACGACAGGTAATTATTTTGCACTGCTCCCTCCCTCGCATGATTCAACGGCTGAGAATCCATGAAGAATCAATCGCCGCCGTTCGCCTCCGACCTCTAGAAAAGTTCCACCAATACCCCTACTCGCTTTTTCCAAAGTTTTAATTTTTACGCTTGCGCTGCTCATCCTGATCTTTCTGTTCTGGGCCGAAGATATATACAGAGAGAAAGAGCTGCTGCCTTTTTCTTCTCTCACACATTTACGCACGGGCACTTCATTTCTCTTGAACTGTTTCTGATGGAAGGACCTTAAACAGAAGTTTATTCTGTGTAGTGTGCTTTTGGTTTGTTAATCTTGCCTCGAGATTCTTCATTTCCATTTGAGGGTTGTGGGTTGCTGTGGAGCTTTGAAGACTGGGTTTCAGGTGAGCTCTTTGTCGATGGTTTCTCCTTACAATTGTATTTTGGAGGAAGAAATTTATTGAAGAGGCTCTTTGTCTTTTCAAAAAGCTCAGATCTTGTGGGTAGTTGTCCAAAATCAGTCATCCAGTTTTTTTCTAGTTCGTTGTAGCTGTGGACTGCCCATTGGTGCGTATTCGTTATTTAATGGGTTCTTTAGTTAGTTTTTGCTAACGTTCGAATGTGCTTTCTTGCTTGGTTCCATGCTGCCTGTATTTGGGTGTAGTTAACAGGTTGATCTCTTTGCTTGCTTCTAGGAATACCCTCATTCAAAAGCAATAACTTCTTCCTCTCTATGTATGTAGTTTTAAAATACAATTTTTGATTTCATCTTCATCTTTCCCTGTTTTATTCTTGCTATGGAGGGCTTTGTTTCCATCTATTTTGGTTGCTAAACGTGTTTTGAGCACCTATGACTTCAAGTTATTATGACTAGGATTCCTTCTGTGGAATCACCATGCTGCCTAACGCGAATTTCTGTTACTACACAATGCCGTTTCTTTATGAGTTCAAAATGCTTCTTCAGTATACAATTGAAATGTTTGGTTGTTGGGTGGTCTTGTTTTTACAGGCTTGCATCTTGGATTCCTTAACTTGATGTCTCCGCCACTTTTAGGGGTGGGGGGCCAAGGTCAGTGCAATGCTTTTTTAATGGGCTCCCCTGCATCGCCAGATTCTGATTCTCCCAAGGAATCTGGACTGAGAGAAAGGAACTACCTAGGATTGTCTGATTGTTCCTCAGTGGACAGTTCGTCTGTCTCTGCATCGCCTGAGGAAAACAAGAGCTGTCTTAATCTTAAGGCGACTGAGTTGAGACTGAGTCTTCCTGGATCCCAATCCCCAGAACACGAATCTGATTTTAACCTCTTCAGCTTGGTGAAACATGATGAGAAGCCGTTGTTTCCCTTGGCTCCCTCAAAAGATGTAATCTGCTATTCATCCCAAAAACAAATCGTTTCTGGGAACAAACGAGGATTTTCTGACACAGTGGACGGACTGGCTGAGCCCAGAAATGCTATTTTTTCTGATGGGAAGTGGATTTTCGGTGTGGGAGCCTCTGATGCGGGACATGCAAAGTTAACTGGAAATTTGATGTCAAATGGTTCGTGTGCAACTCCTGCGACTGTTGAGACGGATCTTGATGCATCTCAGGATGGTAATGACAAGATAAATTATTCTAGCACCAACGCTGCCCCTGCAGCCAAGTAAGTTGTGAACATTTGCAATAAAATAACTTGCATCAGTAGTGCACCATTGGAATTTTATGCTTTCATCCACAGGGCACAGATGGTTGGCTGGCCACCTATTCGGTCATTTTGGAAAAATACCCTTGGAACAACGTCGAAAAATAATGACAAGGTTGATGGTAAGCCAGGTGCTGGTTCTCTCTTTGTTAAGGTCAGCATGGATGGTGCTCCATACCTTCGGAAGGTGGATTTGAGGATGTATTCGGCATATCAAGACCTTTCATCTGCTCTGGAGAAGATGTTCAGCTGCTATATTACAGGTAATCCTTCGTGCCTCACTTGTTTTCTGAAGGAATAAACATGATGACTCTCTCTTTTTAGGACAATATGTATCTCCAGAAGCTCCAAACAGAGAAATGTTGACTGAAAGTAAGTCAAGGGATTTGCATGGATCCGAATATGTGCTGACTTATGAGGATAAAGATGGTGACTGGATGCTAGTTGGTGATGTCCCTTGGGAGTAAGTCATTAAATTTTATTCTCATTTGCTGCTTCAAGAATCAGATAAGCAATGTATAGCATAACAAATTTCAACTTTACAGGATGTTCATTGCTTCATGCAAGCGACTGAAAATTATGAAGGGCTCTGATGCTATTGGATTAGGTAAGTTCCACGTCTTAGATTTTGTGATTTCTTATAGAAAGATTCATGCTTTCTACCCCATGAATCTCTTATACACTGACTGTAACCGTTGGCCACTTTAAATCTGGAAAATCTACTTATCCCTGTGCTTTCCTTTTGTCACAGCCCCGGGGTCAATGGAGAAGGCTAAAAACCGGACGTAGCAAAGCGCTGCTGCTTTCTTTTGGCTTCCTGAGGAGTATTTCTGATGGTGAACAGTTCTTCACCTGGACAATGTGCATCTTTCCATCTGAGTTTAGCTATGATAGTTATATACCGTGTCTGATATTAGAAGTTGTCTACTTCACCTATTCGGATCAATCTGAAGTTTGTGCTGTACTGAATTCATGTGATCAACTATTTGTTTGCCTGTTTGACATGTTCTCTGCTGTTCATCTGTCTCTAGGGGAAAGTCCCCCGCTACTAAATTATCAGTTCCGCGATTCTTAGTTACTTGAGTATGAAAGTCGAGTGTCTGCGGCCATGGAGGATTTAGTGGAGCTTGGGATCCCATGATCTGAAGCTTGAAGCTTCCTTGCGTGACATGAAACCGTGTTCGATTCCAGATACAGTTTTGAGTACATTTGCAAGACGATGACATCAAACTTTCCCATTGAAACATCATCGTCTTACTTTGAAGCAACAATGCTATGAGAACACACTCTATCTAGACGAAGATACAATTCCACAACAGTAGATATCTTCGATGCAGCAGGTAATATCAGAAAAACAGCTGCTTGCACTGACCTGCCTCGACCTCGGAAGGGCAGTAGGGGCACTTGAAGGGTCGAGTGCTGTTGTTTTTGGACAACTTGGTGATGGATTGCTTGCACAGAGCATGCCCACAGGGCAGCAACATGGGTGGGTTTTCCTCGGTTGCTTGATCGCGGCTCACGGGGCAGACGAATATGGAATGGAACTGGAACTCGGTTCCCAAATCCACGGGGACAGGCAACTGTTTCATGGTCTGCCATTCCTGTTTCCTTCCCGACATCACATTCATCAGCTTCAGAAGAGTTGGCAACGCCTGAACACCGACGGCAACTGTTACACTCAGTGGAGAATCGTATGATTGTCCCATGAGATTGCAGAACTGCCTCTTCACTTCCTCGGCAAGCTTATCCCAGTGCGCAGGGGACAGCAGTTCAGCGTAGGGAGAAGAATCAAGCTTCCCAGCCCATAACAGACAAGCCATAAGCTTTTGGATTTCAGACATGTGTTTTTCAGAAAATGGAGCAAACACTGATCTGGCATACTTGAGGGCCTCATCTCTGCCCTTGTTCTGCAACATTTCCACAAATTGTAAGCGATGAAGCTTCAACTCAATCTGTGAATCGTTCTCCATCAACTGTTCACGATGCTTTACGGCCCAGGTGATTGCAGGCTCCAAATCCCGAGATCTAATGGCTTCCATAATTTGAAAAAGCTCCAAAAAGGGTAACTTCCCAGACAATGCCTCAGGTTCACTGGCCTCACAAAGAAAGCAATCACCGAGGTCAAATTGGCCCTCTCGATAGAAGTGGCTTGCGATGATTTGGTTCACTGTGTGGCTATCAAAATCCACATCACGGCATGCTCTTGAGATTTCAGGATTGAAGCATTTCTCAAGAAGTTTCGCATACTTGGTGGCCGCAGCATTCAGCTCTTTTTGGGCGCCCTCAAGCTGGCTAACCAAATCCAGAGTCTTCAATCCTATGCTCAAACTGCTGAGGACCGACTTATGATCCAAAGAACATGCAGAATCCTCCTGGGAGTTCAGTCTTGACAGGGCTTCTGCTATCTCCTCTTCAATCTTCTGAACCATTTCTTGACATTTTGAGGATGCAAGTTTTTGCTTCTTTGTTACATGGTCAAATGCATCTTTGATAGGATCCAACTCCATCCGCAAATCTCAAAATAACCAACTTAGATGCCCGTCAAAGGAAATCATTAACACCTACAATACAAATGAGGAACAAAAATGAAACTTTCTCACGATGTCTCAAACGTCTTCGGAAAAGCTGCAATCTTTGAGTTGGGAAATATAGAAGCTAGAATACATGTATGACTGGAACTACAAGATGTATATAACAAATACACAAAAGCCACCGTTCAACGGGAATATCTCCAACTCCCCTACACATTCGTTTCATTCATCATACATACCAATCAACCCAATCTGACGCAGGCCTGCCGATCAGAAACATAGGAAAAACAACTTCGAACACATCAACCATTTGAAAAAACGAGTCACCTAAAATAAAACCAAACAAAACACCACAGGAAGCAAGTAAAACCAAACAATTTTCACACACAAAACCCGAAATTCAAACTCACCAAAAAGGAGGATCAACAAGCAACGGAATATAATCCGGATATGATTGATTGGGGGCAGCGCTTCCGACAAAAATTGTCGTTGGAAAGAAAATTGTAAGAAGGAACCCTCGAAGCAAGACTCCAAAACCATTTTTATTTTCTTCAACAAGTCTATAAACAAAAATGTTTTTTTACAAAACAATATCATTTTCAGCCCACTTTTGGACAAAAGCACCTTCATAGTCATGGGCTTTTAAGTATTTAGGCTCACTGGTAGTAGTAGTAGCAGTAGCAGCCAGCCCCCCATTCAGAAGATGTCTGTCCCTCACTCCTTCCAAAACCAGCCCAATCAAGCAGTTACTCAAAATCCAAACGGTGTGCATTCGTGAACCCACCTCAAAGGAGAGGTTGAGTTTCAAACCGTATTAGAACAAATGATACCATATCCAGATTTAAAAATAAAATAATCATGTATATAATAGATTATGGATCATTAATAATTGATTTAGCCTAATCTTTTTTAATATGATTCACGTGTTTTATATATTTGAACTTCATATGTACTCATTCAATCCATTAAATCCTTAGTTTCAACATGATATCAAAGCGTTTGTCTTGCGGATTAAAAAAATAAAGAGATACAATGAAATTAAATGACAAAAGTTAGATTAATCTATAATCTGAACAATATTTACAATCACACAAAAAAACAAGTCTTGACTAAATCAAATATTAGTTCAATTTGAGAGCATATATTAGAACAAACGATCTCACATTAAGATTTGAAAGTGAAATAATCATATATATAAGAAATTGTGAATCACTAATAATTTACTCGATTTTATCTTGTTTTTTTCAAACATGATGGAGGATCATTGGCAGTAAATCTAAAATTAAGCGTATTCGGCATGAAATTATGTGAAGATGGGTGACTCCCTACACCAGATATCGTGCGAAGTCGGACATGGGTCGTTACAAGTTAGCGCCTCCTGGAGTAGGCTTGCCATCAGGAGTGAATCATGTCCACTATGGAGCTCCATGGAAGGGCGGGCCGTTACAGCGTCGGCTCCCGCTCCCCTTTTCAGTAGATAAAAGACAATGTTCGGCAATACATCAAGTTGCTGTTCTTCACAAGTCATAATGCACGTTTTATTCCCTTCTCTGATGGAGACCCATCACCTCTTCTTTTCCGTTCATTAGGACTTTTCAAGGATGGGATACGTATGAATGTATATTGTCGCCTTCCTATTTTCCCAAATCGGAAATTCAGACGACAAATCCGCTCCCTCTTCCCCTTAAATTAATCAACCATACGGGATTCGTTTCTTCAATTTAAAAAGCAATTCAAAACACAAGTTGGGAATTTATTGTAACGCTTTTCAAAATCGTTCCAAAATTGATTTCAAAAGATTTTAAAATTGATATATATTTGAAAAAAATGGTTATTATAAAAGTGATTAATGTTTGAAGTATAAAAGAATTAAAAAGTTATTTTTATATAAATTATATATTTACTCATATTGATTGATAATCATATTTCATTAATTTATTTAAATAAAATATATTATATAATATCGATATTTATCAAACTCTTAAATAATATTATCAAATTAGTATTTATTTTCAAAATAGTATTAATTGTGATTCTGTATTAATAAATGAGTATAATAGTAATTCATTTGTTAAAATCAATTCTTAAAACACAATTATGCATGAGAAACTACACATACATGCTTTTCAAAGAATTGAATTAATTCTCAAAAATCTATTCTTATAAAACACAATCAGATACATATTTTGGAAGTTAGAATCAATCCTAACTGAATCGAATTGAATTTATTAGTATGGAATTGATTTTCGAACGTGTACTGTATATGCACTTTTTCGAGGTAAAATAACTTTTATTTTATCAAGAGTATTTTTCAAAAAAAAAAAGAAAATAGCTAATGAAAACCGAGAGTTGGGAAAGTAGATCTGGGATTTAGCTTTACCCGGCTGGCTTGGGGTGAAAATAGAATATTTGTGTATTTTTTATTAATAAATAAATAAATAAATAAATAAATAGGGGGGGTGTGGGTCCAGTAATGCGGGAAAAGGTTTTTGTGCAATTCCAATGGTGTCCATGGAAAATAATAAAGAAGAAAATTGGTGGGGATATTGTTGGGATTGTTAAAGAGGTCCATACGATTCCCGAGCGGCTAAGAGGACGCGGAATCTTATCCCGGGGACAAAATAATAGTACAAGGACAAAACTGCCCCATCCACCCCGGCCCCACCACTCCTCCTCTCCCCATGTGGTCCAGTCCGCCACGGCACATCGGTCAGAGGGCACCTTGGGCACACCATTAATTTCACCAATACCCGGCCCCCACCCCCACCCCTTTTAATACATGTATTATAAAATTAGGCATCATCCCTTGAGAATGTAATAAAAATCAATATATGTAAAAAATTGAGAAATAAAATTAGAATGATTAATTTTCAAAAGGACCCTAATTTAAATACATGTAATATATATACTATTACCATTCAAAAAACATTACCCACCTTTCTCATTATCCAAAACCTACGTCGTTTCAAACTATCTGAAATGTAACTATTTTAAGGAACGTTTAAAATAATTTTATTATATAAATTATTTTTATTTTTATAAAAATGTATATTTTTAATTTGTACTCGAAAAAGGAAGGTTATTGTGGCATGGGATGATCTGAAACAAAAGAATATGATTGGGGATAATAATAATAATAATAATAATAATAAAAGAAACACATGGTGCACAAGTTGTGAAAAATGAGGAATGAATCATATGATGATGATTCTTTTTCCTCTGGGCCACTTCTGCATCTTAGATTTAGAGGCAGATGAATTCCATCCGAGGCGACGAATGTGTGTTGTTATGGAGGGTTATTTCTTGGGAGGGGCGTTGCAGATGATCATGGCGGACTATCCTATTCCTCAGTGGAGAGCAGCAATGGCGCAGCAGTCAAGCTCGGCAGCTACACGAGTTCCTAGTGCAAATTTCCAGGTCTGGGGTCACATCAGGGAGACGGAGGCGAATGTGCTAAATGCCCTTTTGTCTTCTGCGAGCGTAGTATTTTGGGGAACTCATGAAATGTAACTCTCGCCATTGTTTAAGGATGTTGACGAGTCCATGGAGAGCAGCCATTCATGAGCTCATCTTCATTCCATTCCATGCAACATAACTACCAAGGAACCCGAACCCCTAGTTCCCTGTACATAGAGTTGTCAGAGGCACGAATTCTGCTGTCCTGTAAATGGCAACCGGAAGCGTATAGAAACTCAGTGTGTAGCGGGTTGGAAGAAGGTCCGGGTAATAGTTGATCCATTAGGTTGGATATCACAAAATGAAAAGAATGAGGAGGTCATTTCAGAGTGAAGCTTCTGGTTTGGGCTGTACACATAAATTGGCCTATAACCTACTGGTTTGTGATTGATTATACTAGAGATTGTATGTGAGGGGGCCTACTCCAGGAAGCGGACAAAGCAGTGGCACATTTGTAGCCTCTCGTAATGCGTAAAGACTGTCTATTTAACCTATGCATACTGCTTCTTCTCCTCAAATGATCTGCAACTCTCTGGTCACAGGTGCGTTTTCTTTCTTCTTTATGTTATCGCGATTCCCGACGGCTCCCCATCTTCTTTGAGCATCGATGTTTTCCACTTCTGCAGACGAAGCAATGTTCTCATCGGTGGATTCCTCCGCAGCTCCGTGGCTCGCAGAAGTGGTAGCCTTCCCTTCTCCTTCTCGAATGAACTTTAAAACTCTCTTTGGGAATCAAAAAACACCCAGACTCTTACTTGGAAAACCCCTATCCAACACCCAACCTTAAGAACAACACTAAACCCCTATCCAACATACTAATCACTGTCTTTCCTGATTTCTTTACTAATCATGTCGGGGTTTGAGGATTAGGGGCGCTGTTAGGAGTCTCTCCTCCACTGTTCTAAAACACTACACCTCCAGAATCATTCATCCCGAACCAGCTAGATGCCTTCCAAAGCTCCATTTTGGGGTGTGTCCCGATTAACTGCTTAAGAAGGAATTAACCAGTTAAATGGTGTCTGCGTGTGTATGTTGGGGAGGGAGGAGATAGGCGTGAGAAGCAAAAGGGAACGTAACCAGAGTCGAGCTGGTGCTACACTTTTTCTTAGTGGGATTTCAGTTCAATTATTTAGGTTTGTGTTTGCCGACGAAAGTGACTGCTTTAGACTAATAAAACCGTTAAAATTAAAATAAATGAACACGTGGCACCCTCACACATGCCCACTGACAACTGTGTCATCATTTTTGTTGCTTTTCCCCGGAGTGCAACAGAGTCGTTACTTTTACCGTTGGTTAATTCTACATAGAAAACTAACTGCTTTAATAAGCACGTTGGTGAAATATTTTTTTATTGGTTCTTTTTTTAAGAAAAGAAATTTAATCGGTGTCTGGTGTGTTGCATTTTGTTTGGGAACAGGAGGAGATGTTCCAGGGACTGGACAATCCCATGTTCTCCGATCAGTTTGATCTCCTGGAAGAGATGGACGAAGAATTGGCGGCAGTTCTCGGGGAAAACTTCGAGATCCCATGTTTATCGCGGATGAACGAATTCACGCCGCCGCCGGCGAAGCTTCAGAAAACGAACAACCACTCCTCTGTCACAGCTCCTCCTCGGGTAGCTTCAACTCCTATCATCCTCAATTTTGGACCAGAAAAACCACCGTCTGCAAATTCCACGACTCTGAGCCCCGGGGGGTCCGACAGTCCGAACGAGGAGCCCAAGGCTCCGCAACCCGTGCGAAGATCCAGCCGCATTCGCCCCCCTTCGCAGACGTACGATCACATCATCGCTGAGAGGAAACGCCGTGAGCAGCTCAGCCAACGGTTCCTCGCTCTCTCCGCTATCGTCCCGGATTGAAGAAGACGGACAAGACTTCGGTCCTAGGTGACGCGATCAAGTACCTGAAGTTTCTCCAGGAAAGAGTCCAGCTTCTGGAGGAGCAGACGTCGAAAAAGTCAATCGAATCGGTTGTCCTGATCAGGAAATCGACGGCGGAGGACAACGTCGGCGGCGTGGCGGAGCCTCTGCCGGAGATCGAGGCCCGACTGTGCAACTCCCAGATCCTCATTCTGATCCAGTGTGAGTACCGGAAAGGCATCCTCGCCAACATAATCTACAACGTGGAGAAGCTCAATCTCTCCGTCGTCAACACATACGTCGCCTCCATCGGCCGCCTCGCCCACCATGTCACCATCGTCACAGAGGTAGATTTCTATACATTTTCTCTCAGTTTAAAGTCCATTAACACTGATCGGACTCGCGAATTGCATCCACCGTTCCTGCAGATGGAGAAGGGGTTCAATCTGACCGTTAAGGAAGTGGTGACGAGAATGCGGGAAGCTCTGCAGCCCCGAAACCCATCGTCTGCAACTGCTCTTTCTGGGTGAAGCATTTACTTTCCCAGAAACTGTAACGACTTTTTTAATGCGTAAATCAATTCACGTGGAGCTTTCAACGCCATGGAAGAGGTTAAACCCAGAATTACAGTCGGGGTCGACATGTTTCCTTAAATAGGTATCACTAATATCGCATTGCAGGCATCATTGGATTGTCGCCGGGATTGCACAAACTTGATAATAATCTTGCAAAATCCAGTGGGCCTAAATCCTATAATTATCAATATGGCCCCAAACAGTTGGGCCTCCAGACATATTCATGCCAGCCCATCAAATGTTGGTATTGCATCCAGCATCAAGATCCGATTTTTCAACTGATTGTTGCATTTTCTGGGCTACTAATGTAAAAATTAAGGATTTGATGTGTCGGATGAACATGTGGGTAAAACCAAAATATATAAAAAATGTAAATAATATTTTAAAATATTAGATCTAATCAAATGTTAATAATCATTAATATCTTCTATGTTTAATTATTTTACTTTAATTTTTTATGTGAAATTATTTATTCTATTATGTGCTTTTAAGTCAAACTGACTATGGTGCGATTAATTTTTTTTTTTATTGTAGGTAATATTCGAGTCATAGGTTGATCTACATGTCCTCCTATCCAATTTTCACGAAAATCAGTTGAATAGAACAAGTTAACTTCTTGTTCAAATAAATCCAACCACAAAAGTTTCTGATCACTACATAAGCGTAAATTAGAGCGTCGATGGAATAGGAATACCAAAGTAAAGTTACAGACATGGAAATCTAATTTCGTAAAAGTATTTTTAATCACATATTTTGATCGAATATTATCAAGATTCAAGTAATTCATTATAAAACCGATACAATCATCACTAACTATTGATAAGTATAATTGTATATAAACTATATAATATGAGTGCATGTGGAGTAACTTACTCTCTCAATAATAAATATATCAACAGTTTCGATGTTTATATTTGCTAAAAGCATTGGGAAATACCAGAACTGTTGCAAGGAATCTTCTCTTTCTGGCTTCTGGGTGTTGGGCAAATCGTCATTGAAGGACGCTAGCAATAAAAAAATGGCCCTATACCTCCATGCAGACAATAAAATAATGAAGAAAAGGCCATTCGGTGCTCTCATATACATTATCCATGCAAATTCCACCTCAAGCGTCATTCAATTCCTTTGTAACTTTCTTCTTCTTTTGTTTTTTTTGTTTTTTGAAAGATGGATGGAGGTTCGGTTTTTGCGGATGCTATAAAATGCATGAGGGTTCTGCAAGACAGGGTCAGAACGCTCGAGGAGGCGGAGGGGAGAACTTCCATGGAGTCGGTGACCGTGGTGACAAGGACACGGCTGGCGGCGGAGGAGGACGACGGGGAGCGAAATGGGAGCACCGTGGCGGTCCCACTGCCGGAGATCGAAGGTCGAATATACGAAAACCGCATGCTGCTCCGCATCCAATGCGAGAAACAAAGAGGGGTTCTTGCCAAGTTGCTGTCCAAGGTGGAGAGCCTCAACATGGTCGTGGTGAACACCAATTCCTCCGTCTTCGGAAACCTCCTCCTCGACATTACGATCGTGGCGGAGGTACGTACGATCACGTTACTCATTTACTCCAGCTGAAAATAAGACCACTTTTTGTCCATTGATCAGCTCGAGGAACGGTTCGATTTGACGGTTGCAGAAGTCGTGACACTGGTTAGGGACGCTATTCGGCCGGCGGCCGCCGCCGCCCAGTGACCCGTCGTCTCCAACGACGGGAAGGTTATTTGACAACCAGCTTCAAGATTGGGTTTTGTTACTGGATCATCTCTATTCCACGTTGCCTTCTGATTCGCAGTCACGTGACAACCAGATAAAAACCCTAAACCCTAAAAATAAGAGAAAAAAAAGAAAATCAAATAATTAATTTATTAGTTATTCCCGTGGCAGGCGACTCGAGTGTCATAGAATACTAATTAGCGTGGTGCGCGTGCACGCGTCGGATACGCGACTGTGCAATTTATTCAATGTTTTAAAAAATGTGTAGTAATTCGATCAGTTTCAAAACGTAGGTTGCACCAAAATAGGTGTGAGATTCGTTGATTTTAAAAATTCGATTTTTAAGGTGTGTTAAAGATACGTTATTTTAAAATATATACATATTATATAAATTAATACAATAATAAATAAAATAAAATAAATTTATCAATTACAATAAGTAATTTAAAACTCACACGCCTTGCACGCACCTTGTGAATCACGCACTCGATATAATCATGCAATGTAGTTCAAAAACCCAATAAGGTAGCCCAGTGGGACCCTAGCTTTTCGAAACAAAGTGGGCCTATGGGCCGAATAGGGTTGAAATGTTATGGGCCTGGTCAAGCCCATTTGATGTGGTTAATTACTCGAACCCGGTCAAGCCCCGAACCGTTTAGACAACAAGGAGATGATAATGCACCCAGCTGGACCGGATGAAAAGCTAAAAGAAAAGAGGGGACAAGGACGGAGATACGTTTGATGGACAGCCGCGAGTGAGTGGACGCCACGTGTCAATTGTGTTGGTTGCTTTCCTGGGGATTAGGATCCGGATAAGGAAATCATCAAGGTAATTAAAGCGGGGGGAGACACACCACTTTTCTCAACGTTCATTTCTTGACTAACACACGATTACATATTATGGCACATTAATTGTCGGCGGGCATATGTTTTTAAGGAAAAGCTTGCTTTATTTAGCCCGATATATGTAAAATCTAATTCAATGTCATTGTAATAGACATTAAAAATAATGAAAACATATATTGAAATTATCAAATTTGATAGATTAGGCAAGTACGTGTTGAAAACATATGTCGGTAATGGCCTAGTGTTTAGGGTGTAGGTCATGAGTATGTGTATGTGTGAAGCTTCATTATACAAAAAATATATATATTAGATTAGAAAATATTAATTTTAACTAATTAGTAGTAATCTATAATTTTATTATATATTTTATTATTTTAATTTAATTTTTTTAATATAAAATCTTTTATTTTAATACTCATTTTTAATTATTAATATTGAATACAGTTAAAAATTGTTTTTTAGAATGAATATTAAAATAAACAATTTTACATTGAAAAAATTTAAATGAAATAATCAAATATATAAAAGATTGTAAATTATTAATTATTGATTTTATTTAATTTTTTATAATATGATTTATATTTTTTTATATATTTAAGATTCACATATAATCGTGTGGCTTATCGTATTCTTAATTTAAATAACATCAAGTTTGGAAATAAGGTTTCCTTATAAACAAATGTAAGAGATTACTAAGAATCATAAGAACTTATGTATTCCTTTGCATAGAAGTTGTACTCTTGTGGGGGCTTCTGAGAGTTCTGTAGCTTCCTCAATTTCTCTTATAAGACATGTTTTGTGTGAGAACCTCATTTTCGTAAATACAGTTTAAATGTCTTCTAATTTTCCTTGTTGAGCGTCAAAATTGCATAAATATTTAAAATACTATTTTTCCTTGTGTTCAACACTCATTTTCAATTTTATTAAAAAAAATATTATCATTTTCAATCATGTTTGTTATAAAATTGGCCATATTCTAATAATTTAATATATGGGAAAATGTAAGAATGAGTACTTTTCAACATCTAAAGGGCCCCTTTGCTAAATTTGCATATTTTAGACTGTTGGTCCTTTTTCTTTTCCATTTTTGCCGCCAGGTCCTTGGACTCCGGACATGAATCGTGTCGACAAATGATTGGAGGGACACCCGTTAATGGTGTGGGCGCGTCGCCAATTATTGCGACCACCACACCTAACACTACACACAATATGGTGTGAAATGCGCACAGGGAACACCGAAGTTGACGTGTGTCCCACTCCAACAACGAGAATTCATATTTATAAATATGATAAAATTACAATAAAAACACCATAATTTTGGATCATTATAAAAAAATTAATTTTTAAGTTTTAAAACTGTACAATGAAGACTTAAATATTTTTAAAAATTTTTAAAAAATGAATTGGTTCACTGTACTGTGAATTCAAATTCAATAAAATTTCGTAATAATATTTTTTTGCATTCGTATTAGGAGTTCAGTGAATCGAATGATAATCTTATTAGAGTTATATCGTATTCACATCTTGTGATATTTGTATATACTATTTTCAACGATGCAATATTATACAAGTATCAAGGTCAAAATTAGTTAATTTTAATAACATGTGAGATCAAATATGTAATTTCATAAGTTTAGGAGCTAAATGTTTACAAAAAAACATATTAAGAGATCAAAAAAGTAATTTTAAAATTTTAAAAATAAAATTTTTATATTAAATATAATTTGGAGCATTATCGTCAAACTCTACCCTTATAAATATATTCCCAGAAATAATAAATAAAAATTATATTTGCTTTAGAGCATGCCAAACATATATATACTGAATAATTTTTGGAAATAAATAAATCACACAAAAAGGGGTGAAATACAATAGTGAAAAAAATAGTAAATAAATCACGTGGTGGGGGTGTCCCATTGGTTCGTAGATTTAGGGACATTCCACGAGGTCATCACGACCATTAGTCCCTCGCTGTCGCTAAATCATAACCGCGGGAATAAATACTGGGACTCATGTCGTTGTTGCTTTTATTCGGATATTTTAGAAAATTAAAAAAGAGGATATTCCAACTTAAATAAATTAAATTGTATAAAAATAATGCATGAAATACGAGGATGCTACCTATATGTATCACCATGTGTTTTTTATTATTATTTTTTTGGAATAATTCGATTTCCATGTCGTTTAAAGCCTATACGGGACGCCAATTCAACCATGCAATAATGATAATATCGACATATTTAATAATAACAGGAATGTACAAGATAATAATATTAATAATAATAATGATAATAATTTGTCACGCGCTAATGAAGCACTTGGGATGATTGGTCCTTGTCTCCTTTCTAACTTTTGCTAAACCACATCGCTCCCTCCGATCTACGAGCCACATTCCGAACCAAAAAATAGGGTTGGGAATGGCTCCATACCTTTAAAATATGTGACCGTACACCCAGATTCGGATTGTCTAGTGATTAATTAGCAAACTGCTGACGGAAGGGTTGAACAAATTCGGCTTGGGGGCGGCGGCGGCGGCGGCCATGATGAGCGAGCTCTTCGCGGGGGTTTCGGGTACCACCGCGAGGGCGGAGGCGGAGGCGATTCTCTCGCAGGAGGGGCACATCGTCAGGGTGGCGGCTGGAATCTGCATGTATAGCGGCTGGGCGGAGTGGATCGCCTTCAATTCTTGTAACTCCTTCTGCAGCCGTCGGTTTTCGTCCGTCAGCGATTCGCAGAGTTTCTTCAGAAAGTCGCAATCGACTTCGGTTTGTTTCAGCTTCGTTCTGCGGGATTGATGATTTTTCGTTCTAGGTTTGGGGAAAAAAAAAAAGATTGGATGGGAATTGGGGAAAATTGAATGGTTACCTAGCTCTCCTGTTCTGGAACCAAACTTCAACCTGACGAGGAGTCAATTTGAGTTCCCGAGAGAGATCTTGCTTCTGAATCTGAGATTCAGGGCGATCGGATTAGAAACAGGGGCAAAAGGAAAAGAGAAACTGATTGGCTTACAGGATTCAGAGTACTGTGTTGCTTGAAGCTTTCCTCCAAAAGCGCGGATTGCGCTTTACTGAGACGAAGCTTTTTCCTGGCGTTGGATCCGTCGTCATCTTCATCGCTCACTCTCGACGAGACCCTCTCTGTTTCCTCCGCCTCATCCCCGCCGTTGATCGCCCTCTCCCTCTTAACACTAGAGAAAGATGAAGCCCCGCTGTCTTGTCTATACAAGTCAATCGATTTCCCTTTCCTCTCATCGGATCTCACCGGAGGAAACAGATCATAGGTCTCCCCGGACAAAGTGAGAGCCAACGATGGCTCATGTTCCCTAACCAAGGCCGCCCCCGCCGCCGCCGATTTCTTCGGCTTCCCCTCCGGCGGCGTGGAGGATAATCCCAGCTCCAGAGCAAGCCCCTCTTCTTCCAAACCCATACCCATCTGTAAAACTCAAGGGAAAAAAAGAAGCAATTGAGTTGTCCGAACTGATGGCGTTCTCGTAGGAGAGCCCAAGGAGAGGGTGGGGGGCTTTTGTAGGTAGGCGGGTGGGTGGCGTTTCCATGATTATTAATAATGAATTCAAAAGAAGAGCATGAGAGCGAGATGCCTAAGGGAAAAATCCCATTTTCCTTAGTCGCGGTGATTACAAAAGACACGCTCTGAGGACGGGTCTGGTGTCGAACCCACCCGGACACGGCGACACCTCCCGACGCTGACGTGGCCCACCGTAGCTCTGAAGTTTGACTTTGGGAATGGATGGAGCAATGTCAACAGATGCAACTTCTAGACAAATGATGCATCATAGTGCAAGTAACAGTAACAGAGTACTTGGTTTAATAATATGTTACTCAATAGACCATAAGTCTATGGTTATATAATATGCTTCCCTAATCTAATCAAGGTGATGATAAAAAAAAGTGCAATGCAATACCCATGTTGGCAAGAGGAAAAAGGTAGTACTTTTATGCTTTTTTATTGACGAATCTATCGCCTAGACATCTACATAGGATACTCTACGGATAAGTAGACCCTAAAGTATACTAAATTTTGTGCGGCATTCCCCTTGTCGGATATTGAACTCTTTTTTTTTTTAAGAAAAAAAAACTTTGGAGGAGTCAGCATTAAATTCACTTTATGGGAAATATGTGATATATCTGGTGAAATTTATGTTTTTAGAAATAAATTGTTAATGATTTTTAATTATTTTTAAAAATAGTATAAATCTAAAATTATCTCTAACTTAAAAAAACTACGGGTTTCTGTTTTTTAATTTTTGTTTCAATTTTTAGATTGTAATACTGTTTTATATAATAATATAAAATTATATTATAGATCTTGACATATTAAATTATTATCTAGTTTCATATGATATCATAAATATATATATATATATTTAAAATATATTGATACAAAAATATTATAATTTTCTAATTAATTTTTTATTTAATCATTAAAATATAAATTCCTAAAATTTAACAATTTCTAAAATTAATTATAGATTATGAATTTCTAATTTTATCACAAACCAAGATAAGATTGGAATCTATAAAAATTAAGTAAAATTACTTCAAATGATTTAGTTTACATAACATGTTCTGAGAGATAATATTTTTCGAGAAACAAAATCATAATTTCTAACACAAAGCGGCAACTGGGCAAAAGCAGTTAAATTATACACCATTGGGGTCTCAAGTCGCAAAATGAGGAGAGGCGTATCCAATATTTTTTAATATTATTAGTAAAAAAATAATATTTTGTATTTATTAATATTATAATTTTAATCATAGTTTAATTGTATTATGGATATTTTTTAATAAAAAAATCATTATCATTGGACATCACTGAAGCATGCTCTGCCCCCTCCTTGACTATAAACAATAATGATGATGATGCGTTTGGGATGATTAAAATACACGTGCACTTTGAACTTTTAAGATAAGATAGAGGGCAATGATTGTCGTAAAGGGTGGGTGCGTGTACGCGGACCTCACATGCCCATTCGCATCTCCCCAGCACAAATCCATTTGACCCACCTAAGTTGTTCCCCATCTCTCTCCTAAACCACATTTCCAATCTTATAATCTATGAAAGAGATAAATACAACTCATGACTCGGGACGTAAGTTACGGATTTATAAATTTGATCGTCTTATTATAAACGTGTGAAAAAATTAATTATTTTTAGATAAGATCGTTTTATGAATTACGAGTATGAGAATGTATATTTGGTTATGGATTTTATTCTACATGTATTAGATAAGGAATCTATTGTTCTTTTGAAGATATCCGTCACTTTTTTACGACAAATATTCTTATCGTAACACTAGAAATGTCACCTTACGCTTTTCATTCCCACAATTTTAAACATTGGGAATCTTTATCACATATTACGTTTTTTATTATTGTGATCGAAAAAATCATTTCGAGTTTTATGTATTGTACGTATTTATTTAACTTCTTCAAGTGATTTGTAGGTCTTGTCATCCTGCAACACTTATGTACAATCTTGTGGCGTCACAAATTTGTATATAATATGGTCCAATGTGTCCGATCAATAATGAGTAGCAGCATACTATTACTGAAGTAGCCCTGTTGGGCCGTGAAGGGTGATGATTGGGCCGCGTGAATGAGTCAGTGGGCCGACCATCAATTGTGGGGTTTGGAAGCTTCTACGATACGAAGTATGGTTAGTATCATCATCATAAATAGAATGCATACTAAAAATGAAACGGGCACAAAGACCCTAAGTCGAACATGTCTAGTTCTTTCCAGAATGTTCGATGGATGATATGGAATTGCAGCAGCAATGCCACTGACCCATCATGTAATAGCTAGGCTAGAGGGTACGACTGTCGGCGACTATTTTTAAAAAAATAGTCATTTTTTAATATTTTTTATTATTACACGTATATTTTTCTTTTTCATGAAATTATTAATTAAGCAATTAATTAATTTTTTTAAGGTTATTGAGAAATAATGTGAGGGTTGTCAGTGGATCACGGCGGCGGAAGAAAGGTTCCTCGTTTTGTGTGTAAAGTGGAACGAGGAATCGAGAGACTGAGATTCAGAATCGGAGATGGAGGCTACTGGTTTCATTTCCGGCGCGCGTGAAAGCTTGACTTTCCATTATCTTCATGCTTATGCTATTGGTTCTCCGTCTTCCATCTCCGGGAAGCTCTTCTCTCGGAATTCCGTATCGGGAAAGGTGATTTTTCTGTGCCCGGTTTCTTCGGTTGTTTTCAGTTCATTCTTTTGGGGGCTTGCTTTCGAATTCTGATTTTTTATTACTTTTCTGTACAGAGTTTAACGTTTCGCACTAACCACGGCAAGGGCAATGTGATCTGTTGTCGAATGGGTTCGGTTTCCAGGTGGGTTGGAGGATTGGCGTACTGGTTCGCGATTGCGTAGCTTTCTCGTCTGCTCGTTTGTTTCATGAACTGGGGTGTCATTTTTGTACAGCAATGTAGCACAACAGGTTGCCGATGTGAATTGGGACAATCTTGGTTTTTCATTTTTGCCGACTGATTACATGTATGTGACCAAGTGTGGCAAAGGCGAGGCATTTTGTAAAGGTGGTCTGCAGCCTTTTGGTAACATTGAGTTAAGTCCATCTGCTGGAATTCTGAATTATGGACAGGTTGGTAATCTTGCTTCTCTTCAGTGATGTGCCCTCAAGTAATTAAGCTTCCATTTAACCCTGCTTAATGCATCATTCTCAGGGATTATTTGAGGGATTGAAAGCTTATAGGAAGCATGATGGGAATATTTTACTGTTTCGCCCTGAGGAAAATGCTCTTCGACTTAGGACGGGTGCGGTGCGTATGTGTATGCCTGCGCCAACAGTGGAGGATTTCATTGAGGCAGTCAAAGCCACTGTCTTGGCAAATGAGAGATGGGTATTAGTTTCATTAGGAAAATGTGGTTTACAGTATGCTGTGATTTTGGGGTATCGTTCTCATTTTCTTTTGTAACGCCTTCAGATTCCCCACCTGGTAAAGGCTCCCTGTACATCAGGCCTTTGCTTATGGGAAGTGGAGCTGTTCTTGGTCTAGCGCCGGCTCCTGAGTACACCTTTCTGGTTTATGTATCACCAGTTGGAAACTATTTCAAGGTATGATCATCAGCTTGAGTAGATCATGTTGTTTGATTTGTTGCTCATGGATTTGCTGTCCCTTCAATCTCATTATTAATCAACATGCGGATCTTCTTTAATTTCCAGGAAGGCTTGGCACCAATAAACCTGATAGTTGAAACTGAAATGCATCGTGCTACTCCCGGAGGTACTGGGGGAGTGAAAACCATTGGAAATTATGCCCCGTAAGCGGCTTTTATGTTACTAAACTATTCTGTCTTCTGGTTCATATTGATTGGAATGTTGATTTATCAGGCGCTTGTTTCTTTTATAGATTTGTATTCTGAGAACGATAGTCATAGCCTTATTTTACAGGTTCTACTGGCACAGAGTGCTGCAAAAGCAAAGGGCTTTGCTGATGTTCTGTACTTGGACAGCATCCACAAGAGGTACTTGGAAGAAGTTTCGTCCTGCAATGTGTTTGTGGTGAAGGTGAAAATAATCATATAACCTAACACAGCAAAAACAGGCCCACTTCATCAAGTAGTTACTTGAAGTTACATACTTTTTTTCTCAGGGCAACGTGATTGCTACTCCTGAGATCAAGGGTACCATTCTTCCCGGCATCACTCGAAAGAGCATCATTGACGTTGCCAGGAGTCTAGGATTCCAGGTATGCCTTCTGTTATACAGTTAAGCAGGACCCCTCATCTCTCACACTTCCTGCTCTTCTCTGTGACACTGAAGGTGGATGAGCGCCAGGTGCCGATAGAAGAGCTTCTTGATGCCGATGAAGTCTTCTGCACAGGAACCGCAGTTGTGGTTTCGCCTGTCGGCAGCATAACCTATCTCGGTGAAAGGTTAGCATGTGAAGTACTTTAAACTCGAAAGGCCATTTCATTTCATTTCATTTCATAGCATGTGCCTCTTGGTGGTATAGGGTAACCTATGGAGATGCCGGCGTCGGCCGAGTGTCGCAGCAGCTCTACTCTGCTCTCACCTCCCTACAGATGGGGCTGACTGAAGATAAAATGGGGTGGATACTTGAACTGAAGTAGCCTTCTCTTCCTTCTTCTTCTTCTACAATTTCGGGTGTCATCGCCATTTCATGTTCTCGTAATTGGCGCTTGTGTTTGTGATGATGGGGTCTTCAGCAATGCAGTCATGCGTTTTGAAGTACAGTATTGTTCTGAAATAAATAGCTAGAATATGTGAATTCGACTTCTTGAAGTCTGAATGTGAATATTTATTTAATCTCTCTATCTTAGCCTAGAAGCCCGAGGGACCTCCAGGTAAACAGAAGAAATCCCTTCCACATGGTATGACGTTGGAAAAAAAAGGCGAAAAAATGGATTGATTTGACCGTACTTGATACCATGAAAGTCACCGGTAAAGAAAACTTCCGCCGGTAGCACGGCGGAGGTGTAGCTGTGAAGGTAGGTGATGCATAGTGGGTATAATAATTATTTCAATAAAAACAATTACCAATAAGCTCTTGTAGCTCAGTTGGTTAGAGCACCCGTTTAGTAAGCGGGAGGTCTTGAGTTCGACTCTCAACAAGAGCAATATCTCTTTTGCATTAAGATTATGTTGTAGTTTTTATTACCAGAAGAACAGAAATAATACGTGAATAAACGGAGGGTTGGTTAATCAAGCAGGATTAATTATTTTTACAGCCGCGACAAAATCTCTTGTAGAGATGAAACCATGGCGGTGTAATTCTCCCAAACCCTCACCTTATCCTCGTCCATGGCCGCATAATCCATCTCCGACGCCGCGTTGAATAGCTCCGAGTACAGCTCCCTCAGCCGCCGTCTCTCGCTCGGCGGCTTTGACTGGATAATGGTGTAAATGTCGAGTTTCAGCGCCGCCGCACTCTTCCGGAGCACCCTCTGTGCGTCTCTCCACGACTCCGAAGTTAACAGGTCCTTCACCTTCACCAGGCTCCTCGCGTGAGGCCCGATTTCGGCCTCCGCTTCTTCCACCGTCCTATCCGGCGTCGTCATACGTAAATTAAAGGCGCCGGCGGCGGGAGGCATGTACCAGGCAGGTAGAAGAATCGGAGACGCAGCCGTGAAGATTACCGTCGATCTTCTTGTCACGGCTGCGTTGTCCGGAAGTTTCGCGAGAATAGGATTGGGGAGCTTGGGAGAAATCATGTGGGCATTCAGTTGATCCTTTGGGCCTCCATTTTGCCCATCAATTGCCAAATATACCAATTTTCCCACATAAAGCACCACCATGATCACCTGCCTACTATTCCATAAATGCAGAACAGACTGCAGAAATTCACCCAAGTGATCTTCAAAATTGATCAGGCTGTTCCTGAGCATCAACCACCTGGTGACGATGGCGTGTGTGACCTCAAAAACACGACAGTTGAAAAAAAAAAAAGGATTCAAACAACGCAGAGTACTGGAAGGGAAGATGCGGATGCTTTCAAGGATTCCAGGCAAGCGCAACACCCAACCTGGGGATCTTCTCCAGCGCCTCGGTGTCGAATTCACTGGAAAGTGTAATTGCTGATCATGCGATGACTTCATGCTGCAACACGATCATTTCGGCAGCGCAAGATCCTCCGATGGTGATCATACTCTCATTTGTAGATAATCTTCTAGAGATCTCTCGTGCAAGAGCAGTCCTCTTCACCTGATCAATAGAATGTATGTACGATGCTGTACAAACGAAGAATGAGAAGTGGGAAAACGATGTAATTTTCCATAGAATAAGAATGCTTATACAATATGTTTCTTAAACTAACGTCACAATCTAAGCTTAGATATAAGTTAAGGTTACAATCTATGAACGCTATCTATGAGAACATACACCGTAACATACCACACTTGTTGAAATTCAGGATCCGATGGGTCGGGCAAGCACACTCATGAAGTTCAAGTACACAAAAAACGTGAATCACAATAGAAAAGATTATTGTCTCATGGCACGGCTTGAGTGATCAAGACTTGAAGATGTGTAAGATGTAGAAGTAACAAGAGATGTTGAAAGCTGTTAGCCCGTAAAGTCTTAGTCAGCATAGCCATAAGTTGACTCTTTGAAAGAACATACTTTAGAACCAAGAATCCCTTGT
This sequence comes from Utricularia gibba, assembly GCA_002189035.1. NCBI lineage: Eukaryota > Viridiplantae > Streptophyta > Magnoliopsida > Lamiales > Lentibulariaceae > Utricularia > Utricularia gibba. The sequence goes on along the minus strand of NEEC01000016.1, from coordinate 1,229,350 downwards.
CATAGCTTTCATGTACAATGTGACGATAAATCTTGATACGTTTAGTTTGTTCCTAAAACATTAGGTTTTGTGTAATATGGATACCTAATTTGTTATCACATAATAATGAGATGGACCTACATAAATCCTTCAAAAGAGATGGCAACCATCATAGTTCCAATGTGGCAGCTGCCATACTATGATACTTAGCCTAAGTTGAGGACTTTGAGATAGTCGACTGTTTCTTGGATTTCCAAGAGAACAGTTGCCCATCGAAAAAGATACAATACTCAGAGTGAACTACGAGTAATAGAACAAGTTGTCACACCTGCATCATAATAAGCGTTAGATTCTGTACCAACGATCGGTTTGTACCTGATACTGAGAGTTTGAGATCTCAGCAAATAACCAATCACATGCACTCCCGTGTTTCAAAGTGATCCCCTAGGTTTTTGCATAAATTGGCTTAAGTGGTGTGTGTTGCAAAGCCCAAATCTGACCTGGTGTATGAAAAATATAGCAAGCATCCCACAAGACTATGAAAATGTCGAGCATCAGGTAGAATAGGTGAGTTATTGTTGAACAATTGCAACCCAATAGACAAGGGAGACGAGACAGGCTAAGCTTGAAGAAGTCCCATACTACAAAAGTTCACATGTGCACGTCCCATGAGCGTTTCCATAGCTATCCTTCTCCCATGCACTTAATCTTGCCTGGTCACTCCATTTTCCTTCTTATCCTCCTCCTTTCCTAACTTGTAACTCAACCCCAAAACTACAACTTAGAAAATAAAAAAAAGGATCATTAGTAGTGCTTGACCATTGTGCTACCATGTCATGGTATTGCATCTTTGCCTCAAAGGGCTCACCCCTGAATTCCCCATTACACACACACAAGTCCTCAAGTTGTTGTTTGGGTGCACACCAAAACCTCAGCAATTGTCATTTTGACTCTCATCATCATTGTCCTTAGCCAAAGACAAGGGTAGACACTCTTTCAACATATGTATATTTAAAAATATAAACAAGTCGATCAAACATGATTATATTAAATTTCCTTCGGCTTTATAGATTATGAGGGTAGTGGGTTTTTCATGAAATTTTTGTATCATGATGAGGTATAATGTGAGTTCCATCAAGTAAACTCAACTTGTAGTTGACACCTGTAGTTCATCATCATTCATGCTTCATTGCATTCATCACATCATGTATGTGGGTGTGCTTCATCATCTTCTTCATCCTTGTATCACGTTACAGAGAATCAAAATGATTTCACCTTACCCTTCTGTTTTTACAGAATATGCGGATCGGATCATTTACTAAACGTCTACTGTAAAACTGTTCATGGTTTTGGTGTTCAATCCCAGAAAAATACATCTGATTTATGATATGTATCGTGTTGCTGCTGTTGGTGCCATTCTGAATGACCTTCCTGCACCAAAAGAGGTTTTTTCCAGCTGCTGTTTGCCTATCTCCTTACACACGTTGTCTAATACAGAGAGGAAATCTCGTACGATCATGAAAATTCTGAAAGGATGAGCCTCTTCTTTTGCTGCGTCGCCATGGAAATACTCTGTCACCTCTTTCACCATGGACAGGGCCTTCATCTCCTGAGACTTGATTCTGCTGATTTCCTCCACAGCTTCCTTGACGAAAACTTTCATGGAGTCGAAAAATTCACCACGGGGCAGCGATGTTTTCTCGCATTGGATGACGGATTTCACCTTCTCAAGCCCCATTTCCAGCTTGCTAAGGTAGCTGTTAAGAACATCGGAATCCATACCAGCAGCTTTCTTGACATTTCCCAGCTCCTTGCTGAGACCTGAAACAATGCGCAGCCCTTTTTTCCTGAACTCATCCTCTTTCATCTTGAAATCCGGCTGCTGAGGCTCGCTAGTTGTTCCGGATTCGGCTCCTTCGGACCGGATGACTTCTTGCACGACAAAATGAAGCAAAGTTGTCTTACCATCTGCTCCCTTGATGTCCACCAACTTCAACAATGTATCCAATTTGAAAGCTCTGGCATGGCCCCTGTTTGTCCCATCGTTCATCCTGTTCCCTGTTCTTAAAACTGCTTCCAGAAGTTTCAGGAAGAGGGGGCTGTTCCTCAGCTCTTCACTCGCTTCCTGAACACAGATAATGCAACAAACACTGAACTTGCAAGCTTTTCATGAAGCATTGCCTCAAACTCAGACATGTACAGTAAGTACCTCTAATGTTTGGAACGATTTCGACAAGTAAACGGTCTCGTTCTCGAAGTTAGCTCGATACAGCATTGCCTCGACTCTCTTGAAAGCGAATGGGATATCTAAAATCTCCTTGAGGAACCTCTCGGCCGATCCCAGCTTCGAAATTTCATCATCGTAGCTCTTGAGTTTGATCTCTTCCTCCTTCGTTGGTGCCATCTTCACTAACGTCTCCAGCAGTTCCACTCCCAATCCCTCTAATTTCCCTGCAAAATGCACCCACCATTGAATGGCATGCAATCGCTACAATCTGCAGTGTCTTCATATAACAAAAAATGTACCATCTTGAAGTGCATCGGTGACTTCTTCTACTGTGACATTCAGCGCTCTTAACAGAATAGCAATGTTCTGAGATTTCTTAGGATCCAAAACTCGGTTCCCCCGCTGTGGAATCGGCAGGACAGGCTTTCGTCCTCTATCCTTACCTGATGAACTGCACCCAAAAAGTGATTCCATGGCGTCCTCGTTCAATCTGTGAAACAAAAAATGTGGCTCATTACTGACGATTATGACAATTTTGACTTCCTTGAAAGAAGCTTCACTCACTGAAAAGAGCTTGACTTCATCTGGTCCCAAACTGTGGCTCGTTCAGAGGTGGCTCGCACTTTATCCCAGTGCAAAGGCTTGAGTTTCGGCTTCGACCCATCTCCATCTTCTTTTATTTCATCATCGCGGCATGAAAGGGAAGTTACCGTCTCGTTGGGAGTATTACATTGTAGCTCAGATATTGTTACCGTTTCGGAAAGCAGTGATTTTGCAGTTGCATCTACAGACCCACCATTTTCTGAGTTCGGCGGTGGTGGCGGTGGAATTGGGACGCCGGGTTTCTCCTGATCGGAGGCGGTTATTGATCGGAGACGCGAGATATCCGGTGGAGGAGGAGGTGGGGGAATTTTGGGCCTACTCTTTTAGGGGTATACGGAAGGGTTTTACTAGGTAGCGGCGGCGCTAATGAAGAAGCAACTGCCGCAACTGGCGGCGGAGGAGGTGAAGGGAGTTGAGGTTGCTTGATTGAGGGTATAATCACTGGCTTTGTATCAGGAGAAGATGATGAGAGGCGAGATTTAGGGGAAGTTCTTTTGGATTGATGAATGCGATTTTGACGCAAAACTGGAGACCCATTGCTGAAAGAGGACCGTTGAGGAGTGTAGAAATTGGTGTCGTCATCGGAAGAAGACATGGGTGGGGAGAATTTAGCCTCAGAGACGGCGGAGGGGGCGGTGGTTTCGGCAATGGTGGTAGGGGATGAAGCTCCGGGCTCGGCCTGTAACGATCGAATAATACTTTGCCCGAATTCAACTTCCGATACGGCGATCCATTCGCAGCGCCACTGGCTTCATCAATCAAACTACCGACGGACGGCTCAACAGTCCCGATGTAAAGAAGCGACGGCGCAGGCGGCGGCATTCTCGATTCCACGTTGATAGCCATCGAATTCTCACCGACGAGCTTCCGCGACTCATCCTTCTGATTCCCACGCCGCTTGCATAGATACAACCCCACCGCCAACAGCAGAGCCAAAGTCACAACAGTCAATGCCGCCGCGATCGCCACTTTCTTAATCAAACTGGACGGCGGAGGAGTCACCGGTGTTTCCATCGCTCCAACAAACGGCGGCGGCGGCGGCATTTGCTGGGTATCCCCTCGGAAGACCCAAATGGGAGCTCATGGAAGAAGGGCTGGTCCTGCTGAGGCGAATCCAGGGCAGGCGGCAGCGGCGGCGGAGGCGGTGGCTCTGATGAAACAAACGGGAACAAGGGCTGGTGGAGAATCCTCCGGCCATTCTCCTCGCCGCCAACAATGGCGATCAACAGAAGCAAGAGAAGCAGAATCCAGGAACGGGGAAGTGCTCCCATTCTCAGTCCGTAGGACACCAAGTCGTGACGCGGTGGCGCTTCATCCGTCACTTAGCTTCTGATACCGCCTCTGCAACCCCCAGGAGAGACTCAGTGAAAGCGAGACTGCACTCCCAGAGAGAGACTCTTAAACTGTCAAGCTGAAGCTTCTCCCGTTTCACTTGCCCGAACCGAACCATCATCCAACCCAACGGGTTAACCCGACCCCCATCAAACTATATCACATTTATTTACCAACCCTTATTAATTTTCAGAATTAATAAATGAACATTCGTTTTTATTTTACTTTATATAATAATGGATGAGTATATTACAAAAGTAGTCATCGTATTTTGAATATATGAGAAAAATAACTACCATATGTATAAAATTTTTATTGTAATGTATGAAAGATAAAGATTGGATTAATGGATGGGATTTACAACCAATGATTTAAAATCATGGGACGCATCTAATGTTGGATTGGGATTCAATACTTTTTTATTAAAAATAAAAGAAAATTCTAAAATTTAGAAAATTATTTTTGATAATATATTCATAATGAATTCAACCCAATTCACTCCATTATTAAAATGTTTTAATTTGATTTAATTCATTTTTAAAAACTCTGTTTACGAGGATCTCTTTACTATCCTTTTTTATAATTTATATAAAAAAAGATATGAGTTATTTCTGTTTTCAAAATATATAAATTTAGAAGTATTTTTTTATTTTCATTAAACTATATATCAATTTTCGAAAAATATTTTGGGAGAAAATAAGGAAAACGAAGGGAAAAGTCACATGGTGCAGCTTTATTCGGGGAATAATCAAACAAAGTAGCGGTGTCGGTTTGACAGGACCACCCTCTCTCCGCTAATTTCCCATCATTTTAATTGCCGGAATATATGGTTATTTCCTTTTTAAATTCATTCTATAAACTTCATGAGAATTTGATGGAATATAAAATATTATTTTATGTTAATTAACTTATATTAAAAATGCATCATTAATTAATTAGAAAAATAATTTTTATTATTTACTTCTTAATTCATATTGAAACATAATCTTTATCATTATATTCTCTTTTCATTATAAATAATTTTCTTTTTCCAATCATCACTTATATTCTCTTTCTTCATTTTTTTTCAATATTTCATAAAAAATTTTCGTATTCTTAAAAAAAAGAATGTTTTCAATTTTAAATTTTAAATTATTTTAATAATGTTTTATAAAATTGTATATCGTATGCATGATAAATAATTATTAATTAAGATTTAATAAATATTTTTTTAATGTTAAAACATGTTATGAAATTATCCGATGTATGTGGAGGTGTATGTTACCTGAAGAATCCAGGTCGAGGTGCAACAAATGGATACGCTAGATACACAGCTCTAAAAAGTAAGGGTATTACGGACATTTCACTAGCCACCTTTTGAACCTTTTTCCATCCACTGACTACGCTTTTTTTTCCTCTTTTTTTTTTTAATTTTGTAATTCTCATATAATAAAATATCTTACGATAATTAAGTGGGCGGCGGGAGATTAGGAGAATGATGAAGAGATTAGCCTCATAATTACGTGCTATTAAATAATAAGTGGTGGTGGTCGCTTTCCACGCACAACTCCTGTGTCTTTACAAAAAGAAGCCCCAGAAATGGGGGTATATTCTAAATTAGATATCGCACGTTAAGGATCCTGGGCCTTGCTTCGATTCCCATTTTTCTTAATCCCCATTAGCAGCCCTTAATCTCCATTACCAACTCCTAATCAGGGATGCCGGCAGTGGGTCTACCACAAAGGGCAAGTGGTTACGTACGGCAATATAAAAGCCACACAAGAATCCAAGGAAAGGGCATGGAACCAATCAGATACCAAGTAAAAACAGATTATATTGATTAAAATTCTTGCTCGCTTCTGGACAACCCAAAGAATCCACATTCCCGCATCTCATCTCTTTGTGTGTGAGGATAAAAATCCCCTCTCAGCACCACTTTCGTGTGGTAAAGTAACTTTTTTTTTTACTTGTTTTGGTGAATATTGTTTTTTGGGAGAGAATTTGGGGTGTTGGTGGATTATGTTTCACGACTCACACTCAATTTGCATGATATTGTCCGCTTCGAATACTTAAAGTGGACAATATCATGTAAAATGAGAGTGGGTTATGACATTTTGATATTACAGTCAAATTCGGATTCATGTCGATGATATGATGAGGTGCCACCTAGCGAGAATGTGAGTGTCTAAGAAGTAAATGTAAATTGAGTAGTTTAGTGATGATTACGTATACCACATTGATTACATATGATTGAATACGTATTTAAAATAAAATTACCTTTTTAATATTACATAAGACATTTTTTACAAAAGATAATAATGTAAAATCATAAATATTAAATGTCCAAAATGAATAATATCGTGCAATACTAGGGTAGGTGATAAGATTATGAATTGAGATTGTGTTTGTAATAACTATTCTGGGCACCTTAGAGCCCATCAAGAAAATGGAGCCCTAGCAGCCGCGGTGCGGAAAGCCCGTTCATCATCCTCGTGCAACCGGAACTGAGTCTGAAATGGTGTGTGTGCAAACAAGAGAGATATCATGTCCGCAGAAGACGACCATTTTCAAGGCTGACTGGTGGGCAATGGGCATAACTCTCTCTGTTTCTCGTTTTTTGTCTCATCTCACATGGAAAGAGGCAGCAGATACATAAATGGCTGTGCTGACTGGTATCAGAAGAGAAGATGCTGCAGAGATGTTGAATTCAACACAGTGGCAGCCTTACTCCACTTCTTCGACAGACATCCATCGACCCCATCCCCATCATCATGCATGGATTTGTGCAGTTACCACACCCAGCCCCAGGTGCCGATGTATTCACAGTGCAACAGGTTCCCAAGTGTTTATTAGGAACCCAATGCCTCGAATCTCCGGTGGTGCGGTGCGGTGGTTGTGAGAGTGTGTGCGTCCTCGGTGAAAGATTTGTACGGTACCCTGAGCAATTAAAATGCAGGAAAAACAACAATGATGGTCTGAAGGGGCGCGGACTCAAACATCCTAACCAAGATTCCACTCCAACAGCGGCATTTCGAATTTAAAAGGGGTGTCATCTTTTCTTTGAAACGGACTTGGCATTCTCGCAACAACACTGAAGAACCAGAAGAAACACAGACGGCGGATATGGATATAGCATTTGAGAGCCCTTTTATTAGTGCCCACGAGCTCGGCGGTTCTCGGCAGTGCGTATTGGGTAGAAGTATGGATGGGCCTGCAAAAAGATCACACGTGAGTTGGGCAAGTTATGCCAAAACAACAGAGCAGGGAGATGGAAGCAAGAGCATTAATTCCCAACTTGGCACATTATGGTTCTATAGTTTTAGCAAGCTAGAATAGTAAGGTAGGGTGAAAATAATACCATTGCTTCTTTTGCCGTTGGCCTCTCTTGATGGTCATATCGCAACAATTTGTCAACAAAATCAATTGCCTTCATAGGAAAAAACAGACGAGCTCAATGTGTAGAAAGTCACTTGATGTATTTCAGGTTTCGATTTGCAGTGCTTACCTCGGGGACAGCCAAATGCTGATTATCAGCGTTGACAAACTTTGTCCATGGTTTCCTACTATGCCTAATGTTATTAAGCAGATTCAGTCTATCAGCAAATAAATCGGTGCTTGTGATAGACAAACAGCAAAGGGTGTTATGTAGCATACCTTCCCAAAAGGGCAGTCAGGTTAGCATCCAATTCCAACCTGTACTTGTTCAAATAGGCATTCAACTCATCGGTTCCCAATACCTGTCATACTCATCAAATTCAAATACCACATCAAGGGGTGGACCAAACAGCTGAGATTCATCATAACTAGAGCATTATGCATGGACTTTCATTCGAATACCTTTGCAATCTTTACCAACTGATCATGATTGTCATGGCCATAAAAGAAAGGTTCCTTCCGAAAAATCTGCAAGATGATGGAAGGATAATAAAAAATGACGTAGATTAAAAAAATATTTGGGTGTCAAAGAGGAGAAATCCATCAAATCATAAATCGACATCATATTTCACGGCTCCTAACTTAGAGAAATGAAGAAGATTGATACCATGCCAGCAAACATACAGCCAAGGCTCCACAAATCCAAGGAGTAATCATAATCTTGCAGGTCAACAAGGAGCTCAGGGCCCTTAAAATACCTACACCACCAAAAAAAAAAAAAAAGCAGAGATTGAAACCGACCAATAGCTTCAGGAATCTATATATTAACTTGATACAAACCAATAATAGATTTGTGCTTGCATCATGCGAAAAACTTGTCAAAAAATGATGGGACCAACCTTGAAGCAACACGAACATTATAATCTTGCCCAGGGTGATAAAATTCAGCAAGTCCCCAGTCTATCAATCGAAGTTTGCGTTGCTCATGATCTATCATCACATTATGTGGCTTGACGTCTCGGTGCATTATACCTTGAGAATGACAATAATCTAAAGCCTACACCAAATTTTTCAACCGACAGTGAGATATTTAGCCCCTTAAACAAGCAAAAAAGGGGTACAAAACCAAAATTTAAATTGGACACGAAAAAAACTTGCCTTTAGGAGCTCATAGATGTAATATCGAATGTCATAGTCTGTCAGTGTGGGATACAACACTTTAAAGTCAGTGTTGTTCACATACTCAAATATGAGACTTGGAGTCTTTGAATGCTGATCCCTTACAATATCTAGCAACTTCACGATATTTGGCCCACCACAAAGATTCTGTAAAATCTTGATCTCCCTCTTTATCTGCAGAATAAGTGAAAACTCTCGTAGCATCAACTCTATCTCAGGATAACCAGCACGTACTGATATAGCCATATAGAAGCGTCGGAATTGATAAACAAATACACTAGTTAGGACATCGAAGAAATGCCACAACAATCTTGTTTTCATTTCGATAAACAGACTACTAACAAAATTAAAAGAAACGAAGAAACTGCCCACCCCCATCCCAAAATAAGAGAGAAAAAAAATATAACACGGGATCTGGGTTACCTTTTTCTTCTTCACAGGCTTAAGGATCTTGATGACGCATTTTTCATTGTCTGTGGTGTGAACACCCTCGAAAACCTCGCTGTACTTGCCCCTACCCACCTTCCTTACCACCTCGTAGTCGTCCTGCTCGCTGTGGCAACCGATTGAAAGCACAAAGACGGTCAACATAAAAACGACAAAATAAAACCTAAATTCATCTCAAGACCAGGTTCAATTACCCCCACTGAACAACAAGAGACTCGTAATCCCAATACTCTTTCGGACGGACGACATTGACGTCAGAGTATACCCGGGCCTTCGACTGGGCACCTGGTCGTCGTATGGATTTCCCAATCTTCTGAGCCATAGTTTCAACCGACGGAGCAGGGGTTGAATGGTGGTCTTAGATACTTGCTGCGACGGAGGTTGCGGCGGAGGCGATGAATTAGCCCTCCGCGGTAAGGGGCTAATCTGCTGATGAAACGCTACCGGAAACTGTACGAACCGCCGGATTAGAGAAACAGAAGAGCAATTGTGATGACGACAAATGAATTGAAAGGGCCTTCCGGCCATCAAATTTGCATTTTTCCTCACCAGTTTTCGATCTAATCTAAACCCCGACTTTCCATCAACACGACGTCGTTCTACGAGAAAAAAAAACTCATCGTGGAGCATATTGGGCCTTTTTTGGGCCGGCTCTCTGTCACGTTGAAAAGTAAATACGGACCGGAAACAAGGCATACGATTTCCACTTTCAAGACCTTGGAGTTCGATGATTTAAAATTTCATCAAAATTTTCCCAAATTTTGAATTTATTATTTATTTATGAAATGAAATATTCCTGAAATTTAGTTACTTTTCCTGAAATTTGTTAAAACTCTCATCCTTAGAATAGTTTAATTTGTTTTTTTTTCATATATTATAAATGCATATATTAAATATAATTTTAATTATAACTTCATAACACGTGTTTATATAAATATAAATAATTCAATATATGATTAATTAAACTAAATATTGAACATGTTGAGTCATAATTATACTAATAAGTCTTTTGATAATAAGGTATTATTATATTTAAATATAATATAATTATATATATAAATACTCAATTGTATATAATCTTTTATATTCTAAATGGAAATATAATAATGTAAATGGAATAAATATAATTTAACTCCCACTCCACTCCATTTGTAATGAATATGTTAATGATATGATAATGCAAAAATGATATACATATATTAATTAGTTAGACAATGATTTATTTATAAAATTGAATATAATCTTTTATACTATACTATCAAACAATTCTAATAAATTTAATAGTGCAAGCTTTTTTACCCATAACAAATCAACCATATGATGATGAATGGGCAAGGTAAAAAGTAAAAAAAAAAAAAAAAAAAAAAAAAAAAAAAAAAAATAAAAAAGAAGAAGAAAGAGGGAGAGAGAAGGAGACAAGATGAGTCACTCAGCCACGTTCTCACTCACGCTTTGTCTCTTCGTGCTTGGTGAAGCGTGACTTGATACCGAATCAACCAGACCTTCAACGATCCTCTCATTTCCTTCAATGGCACCTCACGTTACGTTCTGGTTTTACAAGACCTGAAATGCGGTTACAGGAGGAGGAGTAGGAGGAGAAGAGGGAGAAGAAGAAGGTTGAAAGGATGGTCGTCTCTCTCGTCCGACGAGTAGATACCGTTATCGGGTGGATAGTGAACAGACCTCTGAATTCATAAATGAGAATAGCTCAGGGAGGACGCGTGTTATGGCCCCTTGATAGGGATGACATACGATACATCTCCATCTCCTCTTTTTCCCCTTCAGAACATCAAGATGGAGAAAAGAAAGAGGTGCTGAGAAGGGTGAGCGAGGAGGAGAGTAGCCCTGGAGCTAATGATTTCCAGATTCTGCTGCTGACCAGAACAGATTCTGAGGACTCTCTAGTCACTTTTGAGGGAACAATCAATGGGGAAAAAAGAAAGGCTTTTTGTTTCAGTTTGCAGGAAATATTCAATGCCTCAGGTACCACTATGCAGTCTGGTCATTGTCATCGCATTCTTGTGTTCTTTTGTTACAGTTGTTGTTGTGAATCATGCCATTTCTCTCTTCTTCAACAGTGATGCTAATTGCATGGAGCAGCTTCTGGTGCACTGCGCTGCCGCCATCGAGAGTAACGACGCCACTCTTTCGCAGCAGATTCTATGGGTTCTCAACAACATCGCCGCCGCCGACGGAGACTCCAACCAGCGCTTGACTTGGGGGTTCCTCCGCGCTTTAATCACACGCGCCACCAAGACCGGCAACACCAAGCTTCTTACCGCCGTGGCCCATCTCCATCCTGATAACAACCTTCCCATCATTCATAACCATAGGTTCTCCATCATCGAGCTCGCCAGCTTCGTCGACTTAACTCCATGGCACAGGTTTTTCATTTCCACAATTGATTATTCCAGCTCTAGTTTTAAGCTCTGTGAAGATTAGAACCAATTTTTCTGATACAGGTTCGGGTTTACTGCTGCGAACTCAGCATTGATCGAAGCCGTCGAGGGATATCCGGTGGTTCACATCGTAGACATAAGCCTGACACACTGCATGCAGATTCCGACGCTGATCGATGCCATCGCATCCAGATTGAAAATCCTGCCGGTGATAAAGCTCACCGTAGCGGGCACGATAGAGGAGTTCCCCCCGTTTCCTGATTTCACATACGACGAGCTCGGATCCAAGCTCGTGAACTTCGCCATGTCCAAGAACCTCGTACTGGAGTTCCGCACAGTTCCTTGCACCTGCTCCGATGGCTTCTCGGCATTGATAGAACAGCTTCAGCTACCACAAGGTGATGACAATGTTTGCATTCATCTTCTGGTTTTCGTAACTCTGCCTCAAAGGAGATAGCTTTAGTGCCCAGAGTCATAAAAAATAATCTACTTCTTGATTAGGGTTCTTCCGTTAACATCCATGGAAGGTTCCATGCTGCACTTCGGATCCCAGATAGCTTCACGGCATTGATTTGGGATGTCGATTTGCGGTTTTGCCGACGAAATTCGAATATGATACAAATAATCAATCTGCGTGATTAGTTCCAAAACCACTGATCGACTCTTTCGCTTGTTTCCAACAGAAACAGGAGAAGCCCTGGTGATCAACTGCCACATGATGCTGCACTACATCCCGGAAGAAACCATAGACTCCATGTCCCTCCGCGACATGTTTCTCAAGGCCGTACGGACCTTGAACCCGACGGTCGTCATGGTGGTCGACGAAGACGCAGACTTCACATCGATCAATCTTGTCAACAGGTTGATAGCAGCTTACAACTATCTCTGGATTCCTTATGATACAATGGAAACCTTCCTTCCAAATGGGAACAAATCCCGAGAATGGTAAGTACAATGGTGATGTAATGCTCTTGCAGGAATCCAATCTGAACCTTCCTTCATTCACTGAACTGAACTCAGGTACGAGGCTGATATATACTGGAAAATCGAGAATGTGGTATCGCAGGAAGGCCGGCAGCGAGTCGAACGGGCGGAGACGAAGAGCAAATGGGTGCAGAGAATGAGAAACGTCGGATTCAGAGGAGTTGCGTTCAGTGAAGAAGCGATAGGGGAGGTGAAGCGGATGCTTGATGAGCATGCTCCGGTGTGGGGACTCAAGAAGGAAGAAGACGAACAGCATTTAGTGCTTACGTGGAAGGGTCATAACGTCATCTTCGCTACGGCGTGGGTACCTGCTGCTTAGGTTATTGTACGTTTTGACTTACAGTCAACGCCACGTTATTCAAATACTTATTTTATTTATTTTCAAGTCCCTGGTTTTTTGCGTTTTTGTTTTTATTGGATTGAGCAACAGAAAGCAACAAATCACAGGTGGGGAAGGAGTGGTTCCCAACAAAATGGAAGAAGGCTTCAAGGGGGTTGCAATTTTACAGTTACTTTACTGTATCAAAAAACTTGATTCAGAAAGATCCAAAAGTTGGACACTTTTCTTTGAGTTGTTTTGCATCTGTTTCTTTGAGTGTGGTTTTACCCTTGAGTGGCGGCTTGCAAGCGGCGTCTGCCCGGAGTAACGGGAAGAGTTTTATCGGCACGGCGCTGATCAAGGTCTTCTTTTGTGTTGGAGCCTTCCCCGCGGTGCCAGCGCTAGTAATGTTGGAGTAGATGCGGGATACAGACTGTTTACCCGTATCACTAGCCTTTGTTTTTATGCTAATCAGCTCCATTTTCTGTTCATGGCTTTCCCTTTTGGCGCACAAGCTTCTGTCATTTGCACACGGGTTGATTCTGGCCTGCTCGCTGTTGTAATCGGAGCAGCGGTGGCTGAGATGTTGCTGCTCGCTGCTGAGAAGTTGAAGGGTGATTTGAAGCGGGAGGCCTTTGTTGCATCTTGCACGCGAGCAGGCTTCGAGTGAGAGCTTTTGGATGTCCATCACACTGCAGAGCTTTTTTCTTTCCATGTCACTGAGAGCTGGGTGAGCCTGTGGATGGATATTTTGCAACCAAAACACACAAGTTATGAAAACGAAGGATTGAACTTTGAATGAGAGCTAACAACCTTCAAGTAAATGTCGATTGCCTCATAGATTCCGTCATCGCTGGCTGTTGAATCTCGAGAGATCAGTTCCGCAAAACTGATGAACTGTGAAATAGATAAGTTGGGGTCAGAGGAGATCTCAGCGAGGTACTCCTCCATCAGTTTACTGACTCCTCTATGGTTTTCATTTTCAAACTCCAAGGTGCTAGAGATGATTCTCTTCACAGTATCGATATCGAACACCGCACACCCTTCTGAAGAATAGGAAGGAATCATAAGATCACCCAGGACAGCATCCTCGAGTTGTAAGGCTATTCTTTTCTCCAGGCAGAGGCGAGAAGAAACAGTTGTGTCTAGGTAGATTGCTGCTTTGAGAAGCATAGAGAGAAAACTAACTGAGAATGTGTCTTTCTGTCTTGGAAGAAAACCAACTATCGCTTCCAAAATGACCCTTTTCTCTTGTTGTTCTCTAGGCTCCGTCTTCTTCCTCAACTTCGCATAAATCTCCTGAAAAACAAAACAGGGAGGTTTTGATGAATGGTGGCGCCTTTCTTCCTTTTTATATTCAGAAACCTTACCAATCCTTTGATGAACTTCATGGAGAACTGTACTAGAACAGGGCCGAGAGCCAGCTGACTGAATCCTCTGGCTACCATTGCAACGAGCACTCGTTGGAAGACATCAAATCTAAGAATACTCAAAGATTTAGCCCACCAGTAAACTTCTTGATTGCCATTCACCTTCTCATAGGCTGCTAATGTGATATCTCTGCAGGTGAAGAAAGCGATGGCGTCGATGCAACGGCTTACCAGCTTAATTTTCTCTGCTGCATCAAGAATGCCTACACAAGAATGCAACGTGTAAATTGCCCCAGAAAGGCTTTGAAGTGCCCTTCCAGTTATGAAGTCTTCAGTCCTGGAAACCAAGTTTCCAGCAGCATATTCATCTGTCATTTCTAGAAACTCAGCCACGCATCGAAGTACACCAATGTTTCCCGTGTTCATCTCAAACCCAACGCCATAGCAGAACTTTGCTGCGTACTCAAATCCCTCTGCCCCACCAGGAAGCTCAAAGAGTTCTATTGTCAACCGATCACCAGCTTCATCCGCTTCTGATATGAGCTTCTTTATGTATCCGCATTTCGACAGCAGAGGAACCTTTTGAGGTTTCAGTGTACACCTTATAAGATTAAATATGGAAGTAGAGGATTCAAGAAGCCTAAGTAGCAGTTAAAGTTCTGCAAAGAATGCTCTCTGTACCTTGTGCAAAGAAAAGGAAGTTTCCCCCACATGTATCATCAGATCAGAAGGTGTTTCCGCAGATAATATCCTGTCAAACTCAGAATCAATGCTTCAGTTCTCAAATCCTTAACTCCATGCGTTGAGTGCAAAGTGACACAATAAATAAGAGACAACAAACCATTCTCTAGTTCTCTTCATTGAGATGGACATAAGCTCCTTCCTGGTGGACATTTTTGCAGTAGTCGATATCAGTATCTGTTCCCGGTAGAGTTCCTCCATCTTCTCCCTCACTTTAACAGGCCCTGAAACCAACTTACCATCAACAACAATAACTCTAATTGCTGTTTTATAATCCAGGAAGCTGGTTTTGGAGCGTAGCTGTTTCTGTGGGCACTTGAGGATGACCAGTCCAAAGAATTCACGTGAAGCTATCCAAAGACATAAACATACATCCATGCAACAAGCCATTTCGACAAAAGAAAAAGGTAGACTTGTGATGGGCAACCCCAAGTCATTAAGTTGGAATCCCATGGTGTCTCCCTATCTAATGATCAAAGAAAGACGGATCAGGGAGCAAAGGGACACCAAAAAAAAAAAAAAAAAAAAACAACGAATTAGCCATCCCTCGGCAGTGAACCGGTTAGCTGCTGGTTTTAACAGCAATATAGCAAGGGCCCTTAACCATCCTCCAATGGTTGCCTGCAATTCGTATGGATATCAGCATGTAAATTGCACATAAGCAAGAATCGGCATTCCTGACATGGCATCATCTCCATACAGCCTACAGCTACTGTGACATTGAAGACAAGACAGCATGATTCATGGTCCTATTTTTTTTCTCGAGGCAGGATTGGGAAAGTTGGTTGTGGCAACTGGGAGAACAAGCACGTTACAGATGGGTCCTCCATAAGCAAGGCCCCATTGTCATTAGATGAAGAATCTGGTTGTTGGGCAGAGAAATTTTATTGGATTAGAAATGACGAAGGGTCCCCAGGCCATGTCCGCTTCTGGAAACAAAGATGGGTCTACCAAGAAAGCAACTGACTTGAAGAATCACCTTCATATATGCATTTATAGAGGCCCAGATTATCGTCATGGAACCTGAACGCGGGCCTCAGGCCCAGCTCTACCAATGATTTTGCATGATTGCACCGTACGGTAAAGTTTGGGCTTGCATAACAAATCGCTTTAACCCAATCTTTCTTAGATTTGGAGCGTGTTATTTTATTAATTTCTTGAAATAATTTTATTTAATTTTTAATCATTATATAATAAAATAAAAAATTTAAATTTTAGTATTAACTTCATAAATTATTTAATTTCTTAAATCTTTATTTTAAAAAATAAATAAAAATTATATTATTTATTTTAAAAATATATTTATATCATAATATTAAATTAAAACTTTACAACATATATTTTATTCTATTAAATTTATAATACAATGTTATGTTATCTTACATAATAATTTTATAGTTCAAAATTTTTAAAAATGTTATATCTTCAAAATTGTAATTTTTTTAAAAATATAAATAATGAATTTGTTGATAAAAAGAGAGAATTAAATTGACAGTTGTAAAGATAATATTATTATCATCCTATTAATTAAAAAACATGGATTCATGTATCATCATTAATGAAAAAATAAATAACTAATCCATAGTGTTAAATATCAATTTTCACCAAACCAAATATGATACATTATTTAACATAAAGTATCTAATTATTATTGTTGTAGTAAGTCTAAGCCTGACCCTAATCATGTTTAGGTTGTAATCATGAACTGCATTGAAAACACCACGACACCCGACGTCATGTGCATCATGACTCAGGTTTTTATTTAAAAAACACCCAAATAATTGAAGTTGTTGTAGTCCACAAGAATTCAACGAAAATATCACACCTCATTGACCCACCAGACCACCTAGTTTCAAATCTCCGTACGCCTCCATAATTCCATTATTCAACATAAAATATAAATCATATAATTTTTTTTTATTTCTAGGACAACGATGGCCACCTCCCATACAAATCTGGATATTTTTATTTATTTTTTCAAGAAAAAATAAAATAAAATTCGCAACTTTCAACCACCCGTTTTAAGTTTTCAAATCGGCCCAAACCTAGCTGGCCGGTCTGCCTGACCGAACCAACCAATTTCCGGCCCTTTCTACACGCAAACCAATTTCCGTTCACGATAGCAGTACACGCAGAAAGAACGAGGGAGTGAAGACTCACCAGTATTGATGAAGACGATCTCCGACCTGATTCCCGAAGATCCGTCCGCGATTCCTAATCGCCCGCCACAGCCTCTCGTTGAATCAAATCAGCCTGTAAGCATCAAAAAAGGATAACAGGAATGGCCCTCGCTGACCTTCACCGAAGAACTGATTCTGATTTTGATAGTTTGACGCGGGAAATGAAAGTGAATGAGGAGAAGATTTCCGAAACCTAATGAACTTCGGGTTGTCGTTTCGCTCCGCGCGCCGAAACCGAGTCAACCGGACCCGTTGCGCATCGGACGATCCAAAAACCGAGCGCTCGGATGAAATTTATCGAAATATAAATTTATATAATTGAAATTTATAATATAATTTTTTTTATATTAATTATGTATCTACTAACATATATGATAAATAAAAACAACTCGAATTTAATTATGAAAATTGAAATCTAAGTATTTAATCCCTCAAATGCATGCTATTATATTATGAAAAATATAGTTATTTTTAAATAAAAATAAATGATTTTAATAGAATCTAGGATTACTCCTTTTTCATTGGTTATAATAATGTCCCCTACTTCTTCATCTACTACCTAATTTGGGTATAAAATTTTAGATCACTCCAAAGATGACATGTGGGAACCATTAATACGAATCCTAGATTTAAAATTAGTTTTAAGATAAAGTATTCATCTAATGGGCATTATCTAGTTGCACCATTTAAATGTATTTGGAAATATTTTAAACGTAATGTGTGTATGGGATGATATACATTTAAATGATAAACTGATGAATTATTAAATTAAAAAAAGTTACATTTATTCAAAAAATAATTATATATTCATTACATTTTAATGTAAATAAAAAATAAGTCTCATATAAAAATATTAAATGAACTCCTAAGTGGTATTTATATATATTAAAATTTAAAATATTAAATCCCCTCCCAACTTTTGTAACTTTTATTTTATTTGATAAAAATAAGAATTTAATATAAATATTTGTATTCATCTAATATCAACTATCAAAATATTGGGCCCAAATAGCGAAGTTTGATGATGGTTTTGGTGGTGGGGAGGATTCCTTTTATCCAAAGCCTGCACCACACACACGTGATCAAAGCAAAAATCAAGCTTTTGGCTATGGAGGTGCATGAGTCACTGACAGAAATCGACGCATTCCACCAAAAGGGACAGGGAAAGGGAAAGCCGAGGAAAAATAGCAGGAGAGAGAGGTGCACATGGCGCACCATGCCTCCCACTTGTTCCCTGGCTTTTCTTTTAAGTTTTTTTTTTCTTTTTCAGTTTGATGGCGATGAACAGAGAAAACAAGAGCCACCGTCCCCACCTCGCCCATCTTCCACCAGCGCTCTACCCCTATATAGACCCGCCACACTATTTTGCACAGTTTCACCATTTCTCATCTTCCCCTGAGAAAAAATGGATACAAGGATCGGATTTTCGGTGGAATGGGTTATGGGGTTTCTGTTACTGTGCCTTTTACGTGTATCGGTTGCGGAGAGGAAGACTTACATAGTTCACATGGCGCGGTCTGAGATGCCGGAGGTTTTTGCTGATGACCATCTGGGGTGGTATGGTTCTTCTCTGAGATCGGTGTCGGACTCGGCGGAAATGCTGTACGCATATAACAACGCGGTTCATGGGTTCGCGGCAGTCCTCTTGCCCGAGGAAGCTCGGGCGATGGAGGGTATGCCGGGGATTTTGTCGGTTCTGCCTGAGGTTAGGTATGAGCTTCACACTACGAGGACGCCTCTGTTTCTGGGTCTCGACAAAATCCGGCGATGCTGCCGGAATCTGGATCTGGGAATGATGTCATCGTCGGCGTTTTGGATACTGGTGTGTGGCCAGAGAGCCCGAGCTACGATGATACTGGGTTCGGGCCAGTACCTGCCTCTTGGAAAGGGGAATGTGAAATTGGGACCAATTTTACGAAAGAGAACTGTAACCGGAAGCTGATCGGGGCCAGATTCTTTTCTAAAGGCTACGAGGCGACTATGGGTCCAATCGATGAGACCAAGGAGGAGAAATCGCCGAGAGACGGGGACGGCCATGGAACCCACACATCCTCCACCGCGGCGGGATCTGTCGTTTCGAGTGCAAGCTTGTTTGGGTACGCGGCCGGGACGGCCGCGGGATGGCGCCGCGGGCGAGAGTTGCTACGTATAAGGTTTGTTGGGTCGGTGGATGTTTCAGCTCCGACATACTGGCTGCTATCGATAAAGCCATCGAGGACAACGTTAACGTTCTCTCGATGTCTCTCGGCGGTGGTTCGTCGGATTTTTACAGAGACAACGTTGCCATCGGAGCATTCGCCGCCATGGAAAAGGGCATACTCGTCTCTTGCTCTGCCGGAAATGCAGGCCCAAGTTCGTATAGTTTATCCAACGTGGCCCTTGGATAACCACAGTAGGTGCCGGAACTCTGGACCGCGATTTCCCGGCGTATGTTAGTCTGGGTAACGGGAAGAATTTCTCCGGTGTCTCACTGTATAAAGGTGAGTTGCCGGGAAAAATGCTTCAATTTGTCTACGCCGGAAACGCCAGCAACGTCAGCAGCGGCAATCTTTGTATGACGGGTTCTCTGATTCCTGAAAAGGTGAAGGATAAGATCGTGTTATGTGATCGTGGCGTAAGTCCCAGAGTTCAAAAGGGCGCCGTCGTGAAAGCAGCTGGCGGCGCCGGTATGATTTTATCCAATACCGCCGCAAATGGAGATGAGCTCGTCGCCGACGCTCACTTGCTCCCTGCCACGGCAGTCGGCGAAACAGTCGGCCAAGCGATAAAGAGCTACCTCTTCACAGATCCGAATCCAACGGCCACGATCCTCTTCGAAGGCACGAAAGTAGGCATCCAGCCATCGCCGGTGGTCGCCGCCTTCAGCTCCAGGGTCCCAACTCCATCACTCCCGCCGTACTGAAACCCGACCTCATATCGCCAGGCGTCAACATCCTAGCCGCGTGGTCCCGAAAAGTGGGGCCCACCGGATTATCGGACGACGGCGGCGCGTGGACTTCAACATAATTTCCGGCACATCGATGTCGTGCCCTCACGTCAGCGGCCTGGCGGCTCTGGTCAAATCGACGCACCCTAGCTGGAGCCCCGCCGCGATCCGCTCGGCGTTGATGACCACCGCTTACACGGTGTACAAAAACGGCGAGCCAATCCAAGATATCTCCACAAGGAAGCCCGCGACGCCGTTCGATTACGGATCCGGGCATGTGGATCCCGTGTCCGCACTCAACCCGGGGCTCGTCTACGACATCGCGCCGGAAGATTACCTGAATTTCTTGTGCGCATTGAACTACACCACTGGGCAGATCACCAGTGTGGCGCGACGGAACTTCAGCTGCGACAAGAGCAAAACCTACAGCGTCAACGACCTGAACTACCCTTCATTCGCGGTGGCTCTGGAATCTCCGGTGAGTCACCCCGGCGTCAGCGAGGGCAGATCCGCACCCATGGTGGTGAAATACACGCGAACGTTGACAAACGTGGGTCCGCCGGGAACATACAAGGTCTCAGCAACTTCTCCCGCGGCGGTCAAAATAGCCGTGGATCCACCAACGCTAACGTTCAGTGAAAGCGATGAGAAGCAATCGTATACGGTGACGTTCACCGCAGCGCCTATGCCCTCGAACACGAATCAGTTCGGGAGAATCGAATGGTCCGATGGGAGACACGTCGTAGGGAGCCCAGTGGCAATCTCTTGGAGTTAGTAGGGGTAGAAAGGACATTGCAGTTGTCTTATGTGGGCCCCCGCCAGAAGGAGTGCACTCTTACCTTTTCTCCTGTCCCAATTTGATGGCTCCAGCACAATTTGCTGTCTCCTATTGCAACTAAAAAAAAGACAAGTATCTATTTTGTAATTATTTATGTGTATGAAATTAGGGGTTTTTTCCTTTTCCTTCCCTCATTTTTTTTTCCAAATTACACCTTAAAAGATAAATTTAGAAGATAGTTTGATAATAGGGGTATTAGTATATTTAATTATACTATAAATATATATATATATATTCAATTATATATAATATTTAATAATATAAATGATATGAATGGTATAAATATAATTAAACAATTTATCCATATGCTCAAAAAATAAATATGTGAATAGTATAATTATACAAGAAAGCTGTCATATGTTAGTTAATCAAACAGTATTTCATATACAAATTTGGATATAAATCTTCAATATTATAATATTAAATAACTTCTAAAGTTATTTCAAATATACACACATTCAAATTATAATATAATAGAATCATTAAACATGGTTTTTATTTTATTAAATTATCTCTGAAAATTTATTTTTCGAAAATTAGAGTTGAAATAAACAAAGGTAAATGGACGGAGTCATGTGAATCATCGGCATCATCCTCCTTGCACTAATGCTGTGGCGCTCTCCTTCTCATCCCTGAATGCTCTCGTGTCCGTACAGTAACCCCTAGGGTTTTGAAAGGGCGCGCCTTTGTTGTTGGGGCACCGAGTTGATGTTCAAAAGAGAGCTCTGGAGGCGGGACATGGGGCTCTCGACGGTCAAGCAAAATGAACAGATCCGATGCCATTGGAACTCCTCATTGGACGTGCCGGGGCTCGAGTAACGAAGGGATGAACCGTCGGGACATCTCCCCTGGTTGCCGTGGGTTGCCCCCCAGAGGGCGTTTACATAGTGAGTCGCAGGTTCCGCTTTGACTACGTCTAGATTTGCCAGGGCCACTGTGGGCTCGTCGAGGCTTGGCAACCCCTACCCATTCATCACGTGGGGTGAGGGTGTTGTTAATCCGTGAGGAAAAAGTAGCTCTAAGGGGAGCCCCCTTCTAGCATACCTATCATCATAAAGGGGGAGTTGGTCCAGACCAAGAACTGCTTTTCATTTCTTTTGTAAGATGAAAGTTTTAAGTTTTAGTGTTTTCGAAATGTTGGTGGGTACATTTGGTTTTGTTCTAAGGTATGTTGTATATTTGTATCCTATCCGAATGGTGATATGGCCTTGCAGTTACAGCCACCTGCAATGTTTCTGTTCGGGTGCTTCCAGTTGTCTCTCTGTCTTGTCCCATATTGGAGCACCAATCTGCAACTTAAAACTCCCCCGAGCCGAGAAGAAGAAGAGGCTCTGTCACTCACTCGTCTCCAGATAATGAATGGGCTTTGGAATGGAGAAAGATGAAATCCCAGATTTGGATTTCTGTTTCAAACATGGAGACTCCGATGAATTCGATTTCGGTCCAGTTTCCTGAGATTCTTCAGAGATGTGTGCCGCAGATAAGAGAGTTTTTTTTTCAGAGAAGAATCATGCCCCCGAATCAAAATCAATCTTCCAGTAGCAGCAGCAACAATTTAACAGAAGTGTCGCCGCCCGTCGCGTAATCTTTCCTTCTCAGCCACGTCCCTCGAGAAGAATCCGGCAAGAGGCAAAGTTCGAATCTTTTACAGGAAAAAGTCTAGAAAACTTGGTGAAGTTATTTTGTCGGACAGGGTGGCGAAGTTTTCGGAGGCAGTAGAATCCATCGTGATTGGCAACCCAGCACCCGGAGACGACATTTCAGTACCTGCGATTCCATCACACCCCACCCAATCGGATTCCAATGAAGAAAAACAAAATGAATCACGCGATGCAGATCTTGCAATGTTGGTTTTCTGCTCACTTCATACAAAAATTGCAATCCATAATTCAAATCTTATGAAGTTCACCAAGTAAAAAAAACATGAGGAATATGTGGAATTCTTCACGATGAACCCAGCATGAACACCCTTATACGTGCTCTGTTTTTAGTTTTTTTATGCCTTACTTCATGTTTTTTGATTATTTTTTCAAAAAACTAGAACATAAAAATTGAATATTCAAAATGAATAATATTATAAAAAAGTATGTATAGTGAAAACTAGGATGACAACTAACAACTCAGGATCATCAATGGCAAAGATCCCACTGAATTTCATGCATGGTCCAAGAAAATGACAGATTATTTGGATGAACTGATCATGTAGACTATTTCACCATCTTTGAGCGTACTTAAGAGGCATCTATCGCTGCAGCTGGAATGACAAGTTGGGTGCAGTGTCACCATGAAAGTGTGAATATGCATTAAACGCTTTTATGAATCTGGTTTCCTGATCCCATTCAATTGCATGAAGTTGCAGGCCGTGAAAGCTACCAAGTTGCTCTTACTTCCACGATTCATATGCTTTAGCTCTAATAGAAATGCAGCGAGAGGGAGAATCAGGGAAGTTCAACTAAAATCTGGAAGTCATGTTGAGGGGGAAAGAGAACAGTGCTCGGAGATTCTTCATCTGTCTGCTATCTAAATCTACACATACAAAGAAGTTTGGATTCATATAGTTAACAGTCGTCCTCGATCCCGTTACTGATTCCAGGAGTTGCATCCATCATGAACCTCCAGCTATCTCCTTCCTCGATCTCCCACTGTTTCTTCAGCTCCTTGATTGTTTTGGTGGCTGCTGCAGCAATGGCAGGATTGCTGTCTTCTACCAGTCTCTGGAAAGGGGCATGATGAGTTTCTATGTTCTGGTAGCTGCTTCTCTTGTTTGACATGAAAAAAAAACAGAGAGTTGAAGATTAAACAACCTGGAGGGCGCCCATACCAGCATTTCCTAAGGTCCACATTGATGGAGCTGCGGATAAAGCATTAGCCAACGCTCTCCTGTACAGAGTTCACAAGGAAAAAGAGAAGTGTACTCTGGTGTTTCTTGTTTATCTAGAAACATTAGCATGGTGTAACGGCATGGCTACCTGGTGCTGACATCCGGAGAAGATGAACACTCAGCTAACAAGGATACACTACTTTTACCATCCATTGCATCGAGGTCAATAAGAGCTGCCACTAGCAACTCCAGCTGCTCTAAACAAAAGACTATTCAAAACATGGAGTTGCACTGTGAAGTAATTATCCCAGACCCTTGTTTTTTTGGGAGAAGTACAAACCTCCTCAGGATCAGTATAATCAATTCCATCAGCCTCCGAAAGGGCAGAAGCCATGCTCCAATATGCTTCCTACATGTTAAACAAGTATGCAGAAAAGGAGTCATGGGATATACATATTAATTGATCTTTAGTTTATGATTGTACTTGCATTTTTTTTGTGGCGGCAAAGCAGGGGACTGATGAAATAGTGCAATCTTTTGGCGGAGAGAATAAGAAATTAGCCATAAACAGGTGAGGGATAATAACCTGAATAGCATTGATTCGATCAGAAGATGCATCTCTTGGAATAATTTCCACTGTTTTGCCATTCTTTTCAATTGTTATATGTCTTGAGTCACGTGGAGAGCTTTTTTTCCTGGAAGAACTAAGGCCACGATCAGGATAAAATCTTGAATGACCAACAAGTTGTCTCCTACTAAAACATAAGTTCATACGTTTTGCACAGCATCATCTCGTGAATATTTTTGACAAACTGCAATTCAAAAGATCAAAAATAATTCAATTCCGGAGTCATATGGAGAAAAGCATGTAAAAGTTGCAAATAATTCATGGCTGAACGTGCCTCTAAAGCCATCAGGGAATCTGCAATGGCACGGCTCCTAGCTGCATTATCTGCTCTCTTCAAATCAGCCTGAACATCAGCAATCTCAAACAATTCAGAGTCAAATAATAAGAACAGCATACGACGTCTGCGGTAAGCAAATCCCAATAAACAACCTCCAATGCACCATCACTCCAGTGTTTGTCAGCAGCAGATTTTATACTTGTTTGAGCTTTGCTTTTAAGTACCTGAAGAACAGAACAGCTAAAAAAGATAAATCAACCATGGCATAGCATCAGTGAGGCTCACAAAATCAATGCAAGGTAGATTCTTACAGCGGCAATATGTTGAAGCCTTTCAGCTCTTTTTTTAACATCAAGATCAATTCTTTCAGTATCTTCTCGAGCTCGTGCTATGCAGAAGAAAATGTGATAGGTTAAACTACACATACAACAAAATTCACTTCCTCTACGTACAAAAAAGCGTTAATTTACTGCAGATTGCTTCAACCACTTCGAACTTCAGCACGCTCTAAGGGTTAGAAGAAGATTCTCACCATCCATCTTCAAGAATCCAGAGCCGAGAAGTGCAACATCTTGCTGTGCTCGGGCATTCAACTTCTCTAGTTCTCTAATTTCAAAATCAGAAATTCAAAACATTCACCTTTCTCTGTATATATTAACTTAAAAATGTGAAATAAGCAAAACAAAAGAAGGATGTGATCGCCACTTTTGGTTCGTGAACAGTGTGACTACCTTGAAAGAAGTAGAAGATCATTTCTTGCCCTTCGATTCATAAACTCTGCATCAATGTGAACATATCGGCATGCCTCTGAAAGTCCTTGATTCAAAGAGACATTTTTCCCACCTCCATTGACACGACTATGTTCCATCTGAAAGCTGAATCAAAAGCAATAGAAATACCAAGAAAACGCAATCAACATATTAGAAAGAGTCCACAGAAATTTATGACAGACGGAAGAGGTCACACAGATTAAGTGCAGCATCTGAAGTTTATGCCATCGAACTACCTTCCCGAGGAACAAATAAATAAATAAAGGACAAGAAGCTCAAAAACAAGATCAAGGGTATACAACAAAATCAGCAATTATCAAGACGGAATAGAAAAAAGGTATCATTTTGAACTAAGGGGGAAGAACATCAGAATACCTGGTGTAATTCGAACCATCATTGCAATGTTTTTCCGTTTCCGCATGATCTGTCTCCGTTGATTGAGGCACAACAGGGGATCCCCAAGAACCTCTAGAAGAAGTTCTGACACGCCCATACACAGACCATAATCCCTTATTAGACAGCTTTGTTTTCAACTGTGAGCAATACCCATAAGCTTTCCTGCACTGACTGAGTCTCCGACTAGCAGTAATTATCTGAGTGTGCGGGGGCGAACAAAGGATACTATTTTGCTTGACCAAAGTTTCGGGGAACATCGAGATGCCCAGTATCGCACTGTGTTCAGGAGAAAAACTTGGCGCAGCAATTGAACAGCCCACGACCTGAGATCTCCTCCCGGGGAGTTTCAGAAATGGGGAAAGCTGGGCACCAAGGCAACAAACGCACACCTACCAAAGCAGCGGTGTCAAAGCGTCGCATCCCGTGGTAGCGATTGCACCACATGGAAGCTAAATGGGTTTTGATGAATTCCCTGCCACATGTTCGTATGGCCATCAAAATTTGCTGACAAACGAGACTACCAGATAATCAAAATTTAGTATATTATTCAAAAAACGAAATTGTTTTAAAAATAATCAAATTATTTTCAAAAATACAAAAAAGAAGTTGGAGAGATTAACATGAATATATGAAAATTAATTAATAATGTTAATAGCATTTGAATTGTTATACGAATAATATACGGAATACGAAAAATCAGTCTACCATACTTTATTCCAAAATAAGGCCATGAAATATTTTATAATCATTTGAAAGAATAGTATAGTAGTAGTTTAAGTTATCTATGTAATTAGCAAGAGATTTGAATGTAGTCATAAAATTTTTAAGTAAAAAGTATCATCGAACATTGAAAGAGTTATAAAGTTTATTTCATATGTCACACTTTGACTATTTACAATTTAATAAATGATAAACATTTCAAATACGGTAAATGATTACCATTGGAATATTAGAAAAAATGTAATTTATAAGCCATCAATACATATAAATGTAGTAAATCAATATATTTAATTATATTATATAGTATGAGCATATAGTAAAACACACAAGTCGTAGCATGAATATTGATCATATTGAATTGTTTTTTAAGAGAATGGTGTAGTTAGAAACAGAATATAAACTACCACAATTTTATAAATAGAGTTGTGAATACAAACAATAAAAATAACCTTAAATGATAAGCATTAAATAAGAACACTCTTTTTTGAATTAGAATCATCTCCAATTATATTTGTTGTAATTGCATTTTTTCCAATTCTTCTGGATATTCAGTTATATGAAAAACTGAGTATGCTCAATGTTACCTAGGTTTCCTTATACTCTCTTGTAGAGAGGTATGAGAATTACCTCATATAATTCTCTCATTAATTATCTTCGTGATTGAATTTTGCATATATACTTAAGTGTTACCAATGATCCAATGATTCAAATGCAAGATCAATATATGTCTATTGGATTGGGGTATGGTGACAACAAAACATTGATACACTCGAACCAAAAAGTTAGGAGTTGTTACATTTCATCAAAACTCATAAACAATATCATTTATTTATGAATCTTGACTTAGAGTCATTATAGAATGTATGTAACATATGTACTCAGATACTTGTAAAATCCAATCGAATCTAAAGAATAAATGGAAAATTATTCATTAAACATAGAAGAATAAGTTTTCCAACCCAGAACATGAAATTTAGTCATAAATAGATATATAATACATGAAATTTAATACAAACTAGAAAAAAAATAGAGAAAATTCATTACGAGATGTGAAAATACAAGTTTAAAACTAAAAAATAAAAAATAAAGTCATTATTGAGGAGTTTAATCGAAATAAATTAAAAAAAAACTCCAGAGAAATCTAAAGCAAAAAAAAAAAGGAATGGGCCTGGGCTTTCGGCCCACAATCCTTGTAAAGAAAATATTCCTCTGCTGCTACGGTAGGGGTGGTCAAAGGAACATTACCATAATTATCTGTCAAGTCGGCGGTATTATCTTTAGTCGGAAGTTACGGATTTGATTATCTAACCCTAAATGTAGTAGAATATGCTTTCAAATTCCCATTTTTACTTACCTTTTACGGAAGAATCTTAGCCACATTTAATGTTCCTTTATTACACAACCATGTTTGTACAAGTTTTGACCACAACACCATCATTCAATACGTCCAGAATCTCCCCCCTCAAAATCCTCTTGTCGCAACGAAACCCCATCTGTCTTCCAAAAGTCTGAACAAACTCAACTGTTTTTACAAACTCCAACCAACTCCTTCTTCTTCATATCTGTCTGCATGCCTGCTCCGGTGGTGCATTCTGGAGCAATGGGTAAAGGGTTTGGTGTATCTGTTATTCTGTTGTTCTGTGGAGCTTTGCTGCTTGCTACTCTACCGTTTGCGGCGGCCTCCCGCGATGTTTCCGGGTTCGAATGTCATCTATGGCTTCTGATAGTTCAGTATGTGTTGGTGTGTTTGCTTTAGAACGTGAAGATTGTTTTATCTCAGGCCACGGCCTTATAAGAAGAGGAATGCTGAACCAGCAGCCAGAGTTCTGCAGATTTTTGAAGAGGATGATTACGTATGCAATATCTCACAGCTCTCTTGGACGGTTGGCAGTTTTTTGTTTTTCATGGTATTGAAATTTTATGGCAGTTGGTGATGAGCAACGGCATTGTTTCGATCACGATAAAGGTCCCCGTCGGGACGATCACCAGCGTCACGTACGGCGGAGGCGAAAATTTGCTGGACGATGAACTTGCTGAAGATGAAAGAGGGTAACTTTGAAGCTTAAATTAATGTTGTGCTGGTGTAGGATGGAGGCATGTGTATTTTTAGAGTTGTTTCTAAGCTTGTTACGCATGGCAGACGCTGGAATGTCGTCTGGAACAATCCAGGAGATGAAAAAGCTCGAACATTCGACAAGTAATGTTTAGGGTTTCAAGTAATGTCAAGCTTGAAAGCCACAATATAACCTGAGGCTATAGGTTTCTCTTTACAGGTTAGCTGGGGAGAGTTACGAGATCATAACTCATAATGAGAACCACGCAGAGGTTTCATGCACTGCAGAATGGAGCTACGGGAGCAACAAAGTTCCCCTGAGAGTAGATAAAAGGTATATTTTCTCAATATGGAATAAGATTTTTGAAATGACTGCAGCAGAGTCGTCTGCTGTTTCATATGGTTTGGAAGAGATTTTGTTTTGCATGATTGGCTTCTAGTTCTTGTCGATGAACAGGTTTGTTATGCTGCGTGGATCCTCTGGGTTCTACTCGTACGCTGTTCTGGAAAAGTTGAAGGATTGGCCAGCATTCACCATGCAGATAGCAAGATTGGAGTTCAAGCTTAAGAAAAACAAGTACTGCCTTTGCTTTTCTGTCAAACCAGTCGATGTGAACTGGTTTGTTTCATGATGGATCAGCGTTACAATTGAAAGGGAAATGTTCGTGTAGGTTTCAGTATATGGCAATTTCCGATGAGAGACAAAGATTCATGCCGACGGCTGAGGACCGTCTCCACGGCCAGCCTCTGGACTATCCGGAAGCCGTTCTTCTCACAAATCCGGAGAACCCCGACCTCCATGGGGAG